>JAEIGR010000014.1:0-25000 GCA_018904305.1 Scaptomyza montana
ATATTCAACCCTAAATTACTAAAGCACGATTACTTATTGCATGTTACACCAGAGAAAATTCTTAATATTAAAACATCAACTTGGTTAAAAACTGATACAAAAGAAATTTATATAATATCACATATTCCACAAGAAATTAGCAAAACACCTATTTTCGAAATAATACCCTACCCAGATGAGAACGATAATATTGTAACAGAAAATATTCAAGAAAAATATTTTATAAATAATAATAAAATATATGGCACAATTACTAAGAAACAAATAATGAATAATTGCATAGTAAAAAAAAAAAAAAAAAAAAAACAAAGCAAAACAGAATGTAAATACACCAAAACAATTAAAAACTTTCAAACAAATTATATAGAACCAAACATAATCTTAACATGGAATTTGCCAGAAACCATTGTAAATCAAAATTGTATGAACAATGAAATTAAAATAATAGGAAACAATATTATAAAAATCTATAATTGTGAAGTACAAATCAACGAAATATCAATATCAAATTCAAGACTAGATTTTACACAAAACATTTATGTCAGTAATAACGTAACAAAACTCGAACCATTGTCATATATTCAAACTAAGAAATTAATTTTGGAACATACAAAATATTATAATACATTTCAAATAATAACATTGACATCATTAACCATTACCATATTAAGCATATTATTGTACTTAATTTATAAGTTCAAAAGTTTACCCAAAACACTTATTGTTAAGTATAGAAAACCTAAAGAACAAGAAATAAACAACGATAAAATAGAATAACCAATAGTTGAACAAGATCAACCCGCACTGTATCCCAAGATAGAAGCAGTCTAACGTAAAGCAAATTTTTTAAGTGTGGGCGAGTAAGATATCCAATATGCACACATATTCATATCTCAAATATGTTACACATAGAACGCACCCCAGCACATAGCACACAGCCCAACAATAAGATATCACATTACACCCTAAAACCCCAACACAGGAAGCATATTAGACATAAACATAAAATATAAACATATTTCTAAGATCACGCCACAAGCGTGAGACATAAACATATTTCCAAAATCACGCCACAAGCGTGAGATCGCCGAATTGGCACTTTTTGATAAAAGCTTAAAATGATCAAAGCTTAGAAGCTTTGACAATAAGAAAAGCTCTCAACGGAGGTTTGCTCTGCGCAGCAAGAACAATTGAAGTGGAGTTCGTAGTAAGATCAGAAAGAAGATAGACTTAAGTGAGGAAGTGTTTTGTATCTTTTAAAAATTAGTTCAACACAATAAAGAAATAAACTAAAGACAAAAGTCTTTTTATTTTTTAAGTCCCACTTGGTCGTGAACTCATAATTATATATATATATTAATATAAATTACACGTTTATAAAAATAAAAAATAAGCAAAAAAAAATTTTTCCAAAATATAAAAAATATAATTAATTAATATTAAGACACTCTAATTAAAATACATATGCATAAAATAGACTAAAAAAAAAAAAAAATTAAAAATAACTTCATAGTATTACGTTAATTTTCAAAAGGAGGGAGATGTAGTATACACATATATCGAGTGTACACTGTACACACTTCAAATATATTAAATAGCAACACTTTGCCCAAACATTAACATTAAGTGGGTCACCCAGCTCACCTTCAAGCGCTGGTAAAATGATCGCGTAAGGTTGCAACGCGCACAAACGATGCAGCGTCAGCACTCTCACGCTGTGACCTCATACAGACTACATATGTGCATACTCACACTCTCTTTATATTATGTATTAGACTATGTATGGCTCGCGCGCTGACTTCTCTGCCGAAGCAGCGGTCTGCCTTATACTATATATACTTTGAAGTAAGAACCTTCAAGAATTCAATAAAGAAACCTACTTTGAAATAGACGTGTTTTTTAAATGTCTGGAAAACTAAGCACACATCTACACAGGACCCACCGGTGCAATTTTATTTGCACAAAGGGGACACCCCAACCGAGGTAATTTCCGAGGAAATTATCGAGGTAGAGGCAATTACCAAGGTTATAATTATAATAATTACAATTACAATAATAATAATAACCGAGGACGCGGAAATTTCCGAGGAAATAACGGTGGCCGTGGTAACTCCAACAGGGGATATCAAAACAACCAAAACAGCAATTACCAAAACAACAATTACGAAAATAATTCGAACAATAGGCAAACTGGTTATGTCCGATATACTCATGATTCGGAAAATCATTTAATCAAACTCTCTGAAAGAACTTATTACAAATCAAACTCTCAGTAAAAGAACTTATTACACGGCGACCATGCCAAGTGCACAACGTTCTGCAAATGTAAATTAAATGTGAATTAAACACAACAAAAACGGCAAAAAGTTGTATAAGAAGAACAATGTAAATTAAATGTGAATTAAACACACCAAATACAACATAAACTACAAAAAAGTTGATGGAAGAAGAACCCAACTTCGAGACAGCTGTTCCTACTGAACAAAGGGATTTGCCGACATTGCAAGAGGCCTTGCAGGCAAATCAAACCGATGGACCACGCCCACTCACAATAGCTGAGTACCAGGCTCGACAACAGAAAAAGGAGATACCTAAACACAAAAGAAGTGGAAGAAGAGTAAAACTCTTACAGCAACGGCGACTGGTCAAGGAAATAATCAAGATATCCAAAGACGAATCAGACAAACAACGCTACACAGAGCGTCTTCAAAACATAGATGAGCAGCTTCGCACTGGTGCGAAACAACGCAAACGGGCTGCATAATTGCGAATGCCCCAACTTGCCTTAAAATTAAGTTCTAATCTCAAGCCTATGCGGGAAACCGCTGC
Organism: Scaptomyza montana; assembly: GCA_018904305.1. Classification (NCBI taxonomy): domain Eukaryota; kingdom Metazoa; phylum Arthropoda; class Insecta; order Diptera; family Drosophilidae; genus Scaptomyza; species Scaptomyza montana. The sequence goes on from JAEIGR010000014.1 coordinate 2,830, forward strand.
TTGAAAAGTAATAAACACTGTTAGGCTTTAAACTAACAAATGTGGTTGGAGAATTTTTTTTTAATGAATTGTAAATCGAATTGTGAGCCAACCACATTATATAACAACTAATAGTTTCATGTCTCTGGCGCTGGGTATCTGTATACTCAGCTGCGATAAAACATTTTTCAATTAACAAATTAAAAAAAACAAAATAAATAAAAACATTTCATAAGAATTATCACTTCAAATTTTATTTTGATTTTCAAAGACGAAATTATTTTTCTTTCTTTAAGTAATCCCACAATTAAAAATTATGCAAGATAAAAATTTTTAATAGAAAACCTTATTTTTTCCTGCATGAACATAAAAGAAAAACTTTTCATTGAATATACAATATAAAAACACAATAATTTAAAAAATAAACAAGTGCCGCATAGTTAATTTTGGCTATGCCAAGACTATGATACCCTTCACACATGGATTAATTTTTATTTTTTTTTTATTAATATCAATCCTCAATAAATTGAATTTTTAATTTATATATATATATTTTTTTTTTTTATTAGTTCGTGTATATTTACAATCTGTCTCTAATTACAATAAGCAAATGTTGTGAAGGTGTAACATAACATGGGCAAAGGACGTCACAGTTTTACTATTTATGGGTGAAAAAGACTATTTACAATATACAAATAGGGTGAGATGGGTCACCAAAGCGGCTCGGGTCTGAATGGCAGATCCAGAGGATGGCTCCTTTTTAGCCGCCTTGGGTGTTGGCTGTTGTCTAGCAGGCTTATTGCCAAATGGTTGCTGTGGCGTTCAAGTCTGGATGTGTGACGAGTTCCGAGTTTACGGATTTCACTTCTAACTGAGGGTACATCCAGGTCCCTGTGTATCACTGAGTTTCTTACGTAGCACAGTGGGGCCATTTGAGTTTTTTCATATCAAAAATCATAGCTTTTGAACCAAATGAGATAATCGAACAATTTAAAAAGCATATGATAGATAATTAATCAACCTATAAAATGAGCGTTTGAAATGAATTCTGTGCCTATTTATGGGTTTGCAAAGTTGAAATTTGTGGAAAAATCAACTTTACGGGAAGGAAAAAATATATTTTTTAATTTTTTTGAATTTTATTGTTTCGTTTTAATGGTTTTTATAATCTAAAATTAATATTATGATAATTAAAAATAATTTTTTTTTTTTAGTTTTTTTTTTTTTATTAATTTTTTGTAAAATATTCATCACAATCCGTAAAAGATGGTATATCTAAAAGAGAAATCATCTCTGAACTATAAGTATTTTCTAATTCTTTTCGTGACTTAACATGCCTCAGTGATGAAATTATTGGATCTGAAGATGCTGCTAACATGTTGAAGAGGTCCTCATTTTGTCTCACCCTTGAAGCTTTGAAAGTGTTTAGCAATCTGTATTTTTTATAAAACTTATTAAGGGGCTCTTGTGCTTCTTCAGAGAGCTCTCCAATTGGCAAAGACTGATACTCAATTATATCCTTGCCATGCGCCAATATTTTATGGACTGTCGGGGTCAACTTTTTCTGCGGATATAATTCTGCTAAAAGTGATGCTGTTTTTTGAAGCATATTCTCCATATTTGGCAGAATCAACTTTTTCCTTGCAGTTCAAAACATTTAAGATAGTTCCCAATCTCTTAACGATTTGGTTGTTTATTCCTGTGATTTGAGTTACAGCTTCATCATTCTCAAAAATCTCCTTGAAGTGTTTCCATCGTTTGAGTTTCCGTATCCGTACTTGGGGCAGTCTACTTTAAGTCCAACTTGTTTGAAAAATGCATCCTGTATTCGCTTCTTTCTGATATTTTCCTTATATTTGTTTGATGTGTTTTCGTCAAAGTTTTCAACCTCTTGTGGAAGCGTATACGCTAATTTTAACAAGAACTCCATACATCTTATTCTTGCGTGCAAGGGTGAGATCCCAAACTCATAATTTTCAGTCGTAGCCTAATAATATTGTTTGAATTAAGGGTTCAAGAAAAGAGTTAGCTTTCATGCCTAACAAATTTACCTATTGTTTGTATAAGTCCAGGTCAATAAGGTCAATTTATGCACTTTGGGTACTTGGCACGTGTCCGAATAAGATTTGTGCCTACCTGAATGGGATGTGTGACTAGTTGTACGCCAACGCAATTTCTGTATTCGATGCGTACCTGATAGTTTATTTGTATATCCTGTAACTGCACCTGAATTTAGGGACCAGGATTTGACAAATGATCTCAGGTAAGCATTACAGAATGAAAAACAAAAGTCAAGTATCTTCACAATAACGAACGTAACAACAACAACAAAAAATGGGTTTTCACGGTTATATGTCATAAATTGCCCAAAAATGCATGCACACATTTTTTTCCTATGACTTTTTTCACTTTTTTTACATTTAAACAAGTGGAAACGTTGCAGTCGGACGCAACCGACTGCGGCATACTCGATACCAGTATTAAAACCGGTAAAAAGAGGCCTGATTGCAAAGGGGTACGGATGCGGCAGGGGTGTAAGCTGCCTTAAAGATTCTCCGATGCAGATGGGGATGCCACCAGCTATATTCCTTCCCAATTTGGTGACTCTAGCTCAAAGTTTGTAAAATGTAGGGAAAGGGGGGCTGGGGGCGGTATGGGTGGGCGTGGCATCAAAATTTTTGTTGCAGATCTTTGTTAAATGTCAATTGCTATCTTCATACCAAATTTGGTGACTCTAGCTCGAAGTTTGTAAAAAAAGGGGAAAGGGGGGCTGGGGGCGGTATAGGTGGGCGAGGCATCCAAATTTTTGATGCAGATCTATGTGGAATGTCAATTGCTATCTACATACCAAATTTGGTGACTCTAGCTCGAAGTTTGTAAAAAGTGGGGAAAGGGGGCTGGGGGCGGTATGGGTGGGCGAGGCATCCAAATTTTGATGCAGATCTATGTGGAATGTCAATTGCTATCAACATACGAAATTTGGTGACTCTAGCTCGAAGTTTGTAAAAGTGGGGAAAGGGGGGCTGGGGGCGGTGTGGGTGGGCGAGGCATCCTAATTTTTGATGCAGATCTATGTGGAATGTCAATTGCTATCTACATACCAAATTTGGTGAATCTAGCTCGAAGTTTGTAAAAAGTGGGGAAAGGTGGGCTGGGGGCGGTATGGGTGGGCGAGGTATCCAAATTTTTGATGCAGATCTATGTGGAATGTCAATTGCTATCTTCATACCAAATTTGGTGACTCTAGCTCGAAAATTGTAAAAAGTGGGGAAGGGGGGGCGAAATGGGGGTGTGGCTCCAAAACTTTGATGCAGTTTTTTGGGGGTCGTTAACAGCTATCTTCCCTCCAAATTTGGAGGCTCTAGCTCCACAACTCTGGAAGATACACGCATTCCCGTTTTTGACGAAGCGTTGGGGTGGATGGGGGCGGCTAGGGCAGTATCGGTGGGCGCGGCATCCAAACTTTTGGTGCAGTTTTTTGGGGGTCATCATCACCTATCTTGGCACCAAATTTGGTGGCTATAGCTCAAAAACTGTGGGAGATATAGTCTTTTTTGACTTTAAAATGCGGGGGGCTGGGGGCGGAATGGGGGGCGTGGCTCCAAAATTTTTGATGCAGTTTTTTGGGGGTTGCTAATAGCTATCTTCTTACCAAATTTGGTACTTCTAGCTGTAAGGATGTGCGAAATATGTGGATTTATCGGTTTTGGGTTATCGAATTTATCGATTTGCCAGCCCCCCAGTTATCGTAGAACCCCCATCTTGACACTTTAATTTACTATCCCATAGATAAAGAGATTTGGAAAGTTTCAAGTCTCTAGCTTGAAGGGTGTGGAAAAAACTTGCAACCATACGGACGGACAGACGGACAGACACCATGACGGACATTGCACATAACCAATATACTCTTTACCTTCGGTATCGAGTATAAAAAAAAGGGGCAAAAACGGGCACATGAAACTTTTTGCATTTAATAGAGGAATAATCAAAGAAATTAATTTTAAACAAGTGAAAACGTTGCAGTCGGACGCAACCGACTGCGGCATACTCGATACCAGAATTAACACCGGTAAAAAGAGGCCTGAATGCAAAGGGGTACGGATGCGGCAGGGGTGTACGCTGCCTTAAAGATTCTCCGATGCAGATGGGGATGCCACCAGCTATATTCCTTCCAAATTTGGTGACTCTAGCTCACAGTTTGTAAAAAGGTGTGGAAAGGGGGGGGGACTGGGGCGGTATGGGTAGTTGTGGCATCAAAATTTTTGTTGCAGATCTTTGTGAAATGTCAATTGCTATCTTCATACCAAATTTGGTGGCTCTAGCTCAAAGTTTGTAAAAGGTGGGGAAAGGGGGGCTGGGGGCGGTTTGGGTGGGCGTGGCATCCAAATTTTTTATGCAGATCTTTGTGGAATGTCAATTGTTATCTTCATACCAAATTTGGTGACTCTAGCTCGAAATTTGTAATAAGTGGGGAAAGGGGGGCTGGGGGCAGTAAGGGTGGGCGTGACATCCAAATTTGTGATGCAGATCTTTGTGGAATGTCAATTGCTATCATCATACCAAATTTTGTGACTCTAGCTCGAAATTTGTAATAAGTGGGGAAAGGGGGCTGGGCGCGGTATGGGTGGGCGTGGAATCAAAATTTTTGATGCAGATCTTTCTGAAATGTCAATTGCTATCTTCATACCAAATTTGGTGACTCTAGCTCGAAAATTGTAAAAAGTGGGGAAAGGGGGGCGAAATGGAGGGCGTGGCTCCAAAACTTTGATGCAAATTTTTGGGGGTCGTTGCCAGCTATCTTCCTACCAAATTTGGTGGCTCTAGCTCCACAACTCTGGAAGATACACGCATTCCCGTTTTTGACGAAGCGTTGGGTTGGATGGGGGCGGCTAGGGCAGTATTGGTGGGCGTGGCATCCAAACTTTTGATGCAGTTTTTGGGGGGTCATCATCACCTATCTTGGCACCAAATTTGGTGGCTATAGCTCAAAAACTGTGGGAGATATAGGCTTTTTGACTTTAAAATGCGGTGGGGCTGGGGGCGGATTGTGGGGGCGTGGCTCCAAAGTTTTTAATGCAGTTTTTTGGGGGTTGCTAATAGCTATCTTCTTACCAAATTTGGTACTTCTAGCTGTAAGGATGTGCGAAATATGTGGATTTATCGGTTTTGAGTTATCGAATTTATCGATTTGCCAGCCCCCCAGTTATCGTAGAACCCCCATCTTGACACTTTAATTTACTATCCCATAGATAAAGAGATTTGGAAAGTTTCAAGTCTCTAGCTTGAAGGGTGTGGAAAAAAGTTGCGTTCATACAGACGGACAGACGGACAGACACCATGACGGACATTGCACAAACTCAATATACTCTTTACCTTCGGTATCGAGTATAAAAATAGCCGATATAATGTGATATAATTTTTTTTTATTTTCCATCAAAGTTGAGAAATAGTGCAAAAGTGGATAGTTGGTAAATATTGAATTGCCTGGCCAAACGCAAAGCAAACAGTATAATTTTTTTTTATTCTTTTCTTAATAAATAGATCTATCAATAGAACCAAAAATGATGACGATCCGTAACTTTATATATATAGATATAGTATCTCAAAGCCGACCAAATTACCTTAAAATTGTGGTTTTTATGTAACACAAAAAATCAGACAACTTTGAAAAGCTATATCTTCTAAACAAAAAATCTGGTTACATTATGGAAAATTTCCTATAAAGTAGGTTCATTCAATATTTTTTAGAGGCACATGCAATTTTTGATTTTTGACACTTGACTTGTTCTACGGGCGCCACTGTGCGTAGGTAGGCGCACCAAGAATCCTTCGGAGCAGCTTGCTCTGGAAGCGCTGGATGATTTCCAAATCTGAAGTCCGTTGCTGTCATAGTTTTTAAAATCAATGCGTTCATACAGACTGAGAGAGGACTTTATATGCATACATATATATATGACTATCATACTGTCTGTTACATACATTTGCACAAAACTATTTAAAAACAAGTGCCGCATAGTTAATTTTGGCTATGCCAAGACTAGCATACTCTTCACACAGAGATTAATTTTTTTTTGTACATAATTTTCAATAAATTGAATTTGAATCTATTATTTTTTATGAATTGTTGTGGTTTGGCTGTTATTGTCAGCTAGACGGTAGACAGTCAGCCAAATCAATGCTCCCCCCTCTTATTTATGTTTCTGTGTAGTTGTTGGTAATTTTTCGCACGACAGCAACAACAATTGATAGTACGATATGGTCAATTTGTATGGTGGCTATGTCGTAGAATGCTCCGATCAAAATGAAATTTCATAGTGAACAAACCCGACATGATCTAAGCAATCTGTGAAAGTTTCATCAAGATCGGTTCAGCAGTTTGGCCGGAAATCGTGTTGAAACAGACGGACACGCGGAAATCAATTCCTGAGCTCGTTCTGATCATCTTGATATACAGTTTATGGGGTCTCCCATCATTCCTTTAAGGCGTTACAGATTCATGACAAACTCAATATACCCTGTTTCACATGTGTGAAGGGTATAATAAAGATATATGAGTAAAGCAGTAGAATTAGACAAAATTTAAATTGTTTAAATTTTAAAAGCCAAAATAGAAAATATATACAGTAAATATCCAAATTTTCGTATACAAGCTGTACAAATACTTTCGAGCTTCCATGAATATATCTCTGTTTATAAGTTCGAAAATGAATTTATGGAAAGATATAATATCCCAATAAGCCCATTGTTCGGGTGCAATAAAACTGAAAAAGCGAAAGTACTAGAAACCATACCTTGTAAAAAGACTAACCGCGATAAACAGTGCCAGAAAAATAGGAAAAATTTTTGCACAGTGGAACAATTCGTGTGACGGCGGGACAAAAAAAATTTTTAACATCGCAATCAAAGGAATTATCCCGATAAACCGTGTCAAGTCATCAGGAAAATTTACAGCTCGAAACGGATTTTTTCGTTTGTTTTTTTGATTATATTTTTTTGTCGTGTGTTAAAAAATTTCGTTTTCAAATAAAAACAAGTGGAAACGTTGCAGTCGGACGCAACCGACTGCGGTATACTCGATACCAGTATTAAAACCGGTAAAAAGAGGCCTGATTGGATGCGGCAGGGGTGTACGCTGCCTTAAAGATTCTCCGATGCAGATGGGCATGCCACCAGATATCTTCCATCCAAATTTGGTGACTCTAGCTCAAAGTGTGTAAAAGCTGTGGAAAGGGGGGCTGGAGGCGGATTGGGTGGGTGTGGTATCCAATCTTTTGATGCAGTTTTTGAGGGGTCATCATCACCTACCTTGGCACCAAATTTGGTGGCTATAGCTCAAAAACTGTGGGTGATATAGGCTTTTCTGATTTCAAAATGCGGGGGCTAGGGGCAGAATGGGTGGGCGTGGCTCCAAAACATTGATGCAGATTTTTGGGGGTCGTTGCCAGCTATCTTCCTACCAATTTTGGTGGCTATAGCTCCACAACTCTGGAAGATACACGCATTCCCGTTTTTGACGAAGCGTTGGGGCGGATGGGGGTGGCTAGGGCATTATAAGTAGGCGTGGCATCCAAACTTTTGATGCAGTTTTTGGGGGGTCATCATCACCTATCTTGACACCAAATTTGCTGACTAGCTCAAAAACTGTGGGAGATATAGGCTTTTCTGGTTTCAAAATGCGGGGGGCTGGGGGCAGAATGGGTGGGCGTGGCTCCAAAATTTTTGAAGCAATTTTTTGGGGGTTGATAGTAGCTATCTTTTCATTAAATTTGTTAGTTCTAACTGTAAGGATGTGCGAAATATGTGGATTAATCGGTTTTGAGTTATCGAATTTATCGATTTGCCAGCCCCCAGTTATCGTAGAACCCCAATCTTGACACTTTAATTTACTATCCCATAGATAAAGAGAATTGGAAAGTTTCAAGTCTCTAGCTTGAAGGGTGTGGAAAAAAGTTGCGTTCATACAGACGGACAGACGGACAGACAGACAGACGGACAGACGGACAGACACCATGACGGACATTGCACAAACTCAATATACTCTTTACCTTCGGTATCGAGTATAATTAGACTAAATTGTGGAAATCAAGTAATGTGTGCAATAAATAAATATAATTCAGAGCATAAACGGTTTATTTATTGGTTCTTTTAATAAACACATATTTGTATGTATGTATGAATACTTATTTTGATAGGTATTTAACGTTAAGTATATAAATATTAAGCATAAATATATAATATAGTAGTTGAAAGTGTTAGTAAGTCATTATCACTTTTTCCGTACAGAATATACTAGATAATACATATATATATATATATATATATATAATTTATCATTCTATGTACATGTATATATTAGCTGCACAAATGGTTTGCTGACTTTTCAGTTTTCGGTTTCGTTTAATTGCCCCGTTTTCCGACAATTTTTGTTTATCTATAAAAATGTGCGCCATAAATTTACAAAAGCAAAGAGGCGCACACGATTTAAATAACGATTGGGTATGCTTCATAAATAATCCAAAAAGATATTAAAAAAAAATAAAATATTATTTATATACATACATACATTTAAACGCATTTACTTCCCATAAACGATTTTTTAATTGGAAATTGTTTGCTTTGTGCCTGGCTGGCTGACTAAACACATTTTTCTTTTCTCTCTCTTTCAATTACAATTGTAAGAGAAAAGAACATTTAAGATTACAAAAATACATACTTAAATATACATACTAAAGCTAACATTCGTTGATCAGTGTTGTACAAATAAGTGTTAATTGGTGAATTCGAGTGTAAAATTTCGATTTCTAGTCTATTGCTTTGAAATTTCATACATTAATTTCAATTCTTAATGACATTATGTATTAATTCTAGTTATACAAATATATATTGTATATATATATATATATATATATATATATATATATATATATTGTTGTTTTATTTATTAATTTTTAGTTTTTTTTCATGAAGTATCAAAAGTAGTATACCTGCTACTTATTAACAATAAAATTTAAAGACATTTATGTTTGTATTCGCTGCCTTTGCTTCAGTCAGTGGATAATTCACATTCGTTGTAGTTGCTTTTAAGAGTACACAATAAAAAGATAGAATAGTTATAATAATTGTAATAAACGGATATTTTATTTATATATGTATATACAAGTAGGCATACCGATTAACAAATAGGGCGAGGGTTAAAAATAAAGGGGAAATATTACTTTTGGCCTGAACACTTTGGGAGTATTATACATACACAATATTAAAACTATCATAATACAATGTCCTTAAGCATCTTAATGTTATTTAATTAAATATATTTTTTTTATTTCTTATTGATCAGGCGTTAGACGCATTTTACTACTATAAGACAGCAAATAAGTAAAAAATTAAAAAAATAAAAAATAATAATAATTGTACTTTTTGTAGTTTCTGCACTTTTTTTGTATGATTAAAAAAAAAAAGTGTATTTTCATATGGTTAACAACAACCTGGCCTAGCAACGCTCTTTGTTTAGTATCTCATAAGCGTGTGTTGATTTTAGAAAATAGCCCATAAGCAGGTCTGGCAGCACTGGTTAGCTAACTATCTAACTGTACATTGTGTATATTTGCATATAAATATATAAGTTAACACCCGTACTCTCCGGCCACTCGACATTACGCGCACCACTTGACATTCCACAGCGTCAGCGCCACTGCAACAATGTTGCGTTAGTTACCTCCGCTACTCTGCTCCCCAAATGACAGTAATTTATGCTCAACACAAATTCACAAATTAATTAATGGTGAAATTGATTCTTCTGAATTAATTAACCAAATTAACTTTGCTGTTCCTATTAGAAATACTAGAAATTTTGTACCTATATCTCTTCAAACTTGTAATTCTAATTATGCCCTTCATAACCCTTTTCGTATTCTGTGTTCTATTTATAACGATCTTTCCCACTTAATACACAGTGCCACTCCTACTTGCTCTATTAAAAAGTTAGTTTTGTGTCATTTGTCTACATGTTCGCGATCATCGTAACCGCACGATAAGCGGAGCGCCCCTCGGTCGGATGGGCGGGAGGTGGGTCGCTTTGTGCGTGGGTCCGCGCGTTAACAAGCCGGTGCATGGTATCGTTGGGCCTCTTGACTGTACTGTTCGTTAGTACATCTACGTCCAATATAATATAATATATAACACGTTATACATTTAGAGAAGACGTAAACAATTACACCCAAAGTGACTTAAAACAAGTAAGAAGGCTCTAGTCGGGAGAGCCCGACTAGTAGATACCCTTAACCCAGTTGCAAAAAATAAATTAAATTTATATAAGACTTTGGTATACTGACTTAACTTCAATCGATTAAGCTCGATATCTCCGGTGTTTCTTAACCGATTTGGACGAAATTTTCAGAAAAGATCTATTGTTACCCATTCTTTCAACCTTCATTTTTACATTTTCCAAATTCGATATTTTTTGTTATCGATTCCATGTGTATATCGGAAACCAGAATAGTTATCGATAATTTGAAGCAAACTTGTTCTGCTCATGGTATAGGAGAACTTATATCCCAAATCTGAAGTCTCTAGCTCTTGTAGTCTCTGAGATCCACGCGTTCATACAGACGGACAGACAGACGGACAGACGGACATGGCTAAATCGACTCGGCTATTGATGCTGATCAAGAATATATATACTTTATAGGGTCGGAGATGCTTCCTTCTGCCTGTTACATACTTTTGCACAAAACCATTATACCCTTATTTACCCATTTTATGGGTTAAGGGTATAAAAATAGAAGAAGCAATAATTGCAAAAATGTCAAGATCAAGCGCTAATCGTGTGTCTCGTCGTACAATGTCATTTCCAGGCTCGCGAGATGAGGTTGAGATTTCAACGTTTGGCAACGAAGATGGAAGTACAAGCGATGTTTAAGCCTGTTACTCGGGTTTATGATTCATTGATGGAGATAGTGCATCCTCATTTATCTTTGACGAATAATTCATTGTATAATTTGATTGTCGATGTTAATGGTACTGGTTTGGTTATTAATGAGATTCCAAAGGCGGGTGACACTAAAATGTTTAATGAAGAGAAGCAATTATATACTTTATCCCAAGCAGAATACGCTCAATGTAGAAAGGGAGTGATTGAGATAGTTGGATTGTTAATGGAGTTAATCGACGGATATTTTGTTGGAGCGTCAGAGAGAGCTGATAACAACCCCGATTTTAATCAGCCAATGGGTAGTTTATTTAGAGCGACGAATGGTGCTAAGATTCGATATTTGGAGGATGTCTTAAATTGGTATGTAGCTTTTGGTGCTCAGACTTACTTTGACGCAGTTGCCAATATTATTATGACAGGTGCTTATAGTTTCCAATCTTTAATGTCAACTGGATTCTTCCAATCTTCAGGAAAGACGATTCGTGGAAAAATGTTACGATGAAACGCTGACCGCACCAAGGCAGCCAACTAGACGAAGAAGAAGCTGCACCGAAGAAAAAATTCAACATATACATATATCATATAAAATAATTAAAAAAAAAATAAAAAAAATTGTAATGACGCCCACTATGTTGTGTGCGTCAAGGTAGAGTATGACCTAACAAGTCATACGCCAAATCAGGCAGGAAATCAAATGTAAAAAAAAAAAACAACAATTTTATACAAATTCATAAAAACAGCAGGCAGGAAATCAAATGTAAGAAGAAAACATTTTTTTTGTACAAATTCATAAAAACAATCATTTCAAAAATTCTTTTATGTATGCACTAGAACTGTTTAAGAAATTTCAAAGAAAAATATAGGAATTTATGTATGAACTCAGAATATTTAATTTTGCGTAGATTCTCGACAGAAAACACTATGGGCATTGTAGATGTAAAAACGGTGGACTCCACCGCCAATGTTATAAACAAAGTTGACGTAACTCCACCGGATTTACAATACATGCTCATCTTAGTTTTGATAATAGCAGCAATAATGGTAGTGAAAGCAATAGTTAGCCTTTACAGAATGCACCAAAAGTGTATGAGGAAAAAATTCGGCAACAGCACTGCTAACGAATTAGACCAAATCTAATATATTTGTTTTAACAACATGATAGAATCAAAAATCAACGAAATATATATCAACCACCCAAATTTTCGTATTCAAGCCATACAAGTACTAATCAAATTCAAAGAATATATATCTGTTTATAAATTCGAAACGGAATTTATCACACAACACAATTTAACATCAAGTCCCTTAATATCCTACAACAAAATTGAAAAGCACAGATACTAGAAACGTAACCATACGTTTCAGTAAAATCCATAACAGATAACCATCCAATTTTAGGACCCACTAACATTTTTATTGTGCGATTGCACAGATGAAAAAAAAATAATAAAAACACAAATTATGGTTGAACTAAAACTATTAGCTAGATATATTCCATTCATCCGATTTATTGTCGATTACGGCATAAACCATCCAAAACTAAAAATTATCCTAATGTGGATAATCAATAATAAGACGGTAAAATTACATATGTATAGGCAAATAGAACGCATATTGTCAATGCAATACAAAAATCTGCTAAGAAATAACGTTCGATTGCCTAAGTCAATAAGCGACTTATTTGCGCATGAGATCATCAAAGCAGAACCATTAAGTTCTGACAGCGATGACAATTGAAAAAGTGCGAGTGTATAACTAATAGTTATGGAATGGCAAGCAATAGCGAAAAAAATCAACGACTCAAAAGAAAAATTTTACAAATCATATAATGTATTATTAAAAATACAACAATACGATTCGAAACGCTATTGTCCCACATAACAATATTGACCACTGAATACAATAAAATCAGTGAGTTAGCATCTTCGCTAAAAAGTAAACTTACACACGCACATAACGAACAATGTCTAAAAACATAACGTGCATTAGCTTCAAAGCTAGACTCTATAAGTTTTAGGCGTCAAATAATATTTAGAATACCAACAAATCCATATTTTCCTGTTGAGTTTGACCCAAGTCAACTTGACAATTTGGACGAATCTAAACCAGAAATTGACACTGATTCAGATCAGGAGTGTTCCGACACAGATAACAAAAAATCATTAACAATGACGGACACAGCAGTTGCCGATAGGGCATACAAGAGGGAAATTTCTTCATCAATTCCTGAATTTGATAGAAAAAAATAAATTTACAAAGGTTTCTAACTTCTTTAACAAAAGGACCATTCGAAAATATTGCCATAGAAGTGATCAAATCAAAAATAACTGGCTAAACCCTTTATAAAGTACAAAACGAAACCACCATTAGTGCAATAATAAAACAAGTGGAAACGTTGCAGTCGGACGCAACCGACTGCGGTATACTCGATACCAGTATTAAAACCGGTAAAAAGAGGCCTGATTGGATGCGGCAGGGGTGTACGCTGCCTTAAAGATTCTCCGATGCAGATGGGCATGCCACCAGATATCTTCCATCCAAATTTGGTGACTCTAGCTCAAAGTGTGTAAAAGCTGTGGAAAGGGGGGCTGGAGGCGGATTGGGTGGGTGTGGCATCCAAATTTTTGATGCAGATGTATGTGGAATGTCAATTGCTATCTTCATACCAAATTAGGTGACTCTGGCTCAAAGTTTGTAAAATGTAGGATAAGGGGGCTGGGGGCGGTATGGGTGGTAATGGCATCCAAGTGGCTCCAAAACTTTGCTGTAGATTGTTGGGGGTCGTTGCCAGCTATCTTCCTACCAAATTTGGTGGCTTTAGCTCCACAACTCTGGAAGATACACGCATTCCCGTTTTTGACGAAGCGTTGGGGCAGATGGGGGTGGCTAGGGCGGTATTGGTGGGCGTGGCATCCAATCTTTTGATGCAGTTTTTGAGGGGTCATCATCACCTACCTTGGCACCAAATTTGGTGGCTATAGCTCAAAAGCTGTGGGTGATATAGGCTTTTCTGATTTCAAAATGCGGGGGGGCTAGGGGCAGAATGGGTGGGCGTGGCTCCAAAACATTGATGCAGATTTTTGGGGGTCGTTGCCAGCTATCTTCCTACCAATTTTGGTGGCTATAGCTCCACAACTCTGGAAGATACACGCATTCCCGTTTTTGACGAAGCGTTGGGGCGGATGGGGGTGGCTAGGGCATTATAAGTAGGCGTGGCATCCAAACTTTTGATGCAGTTTTTGGGGGGTCATCATCACCTATCTTGACACCAAATTTGCTGACTAGCTCAAAAACTGTGGGAGATATAGGCTTTTCTGGTTTCAAAATGCGGGGGGCTGGGGGCAGAATGGGTGGGCGTGGCTCCAAAATTTTTTAAGCAAATTTTTTGGGGGTTGATAGTAGCTATCTTTTCATTAAATTTGTTAGTTCTAACTGTAAGGATGTGCGAAATATGTGGATTAATCGGTTTTGAGTTATCGAATTTATCGATTTGCCAGCCCCCCAGTTATCGTAGAACCCCAATCTTGACACTTTAATTTACTATCCCATAGATAAAGAGAATTGGAAAGTTTCAAGTCTCTAGCTTGAAGGGTGTGGAAAAAAGTTGCGTTCATACAGACGGACAGACGGACAGACAGACAGACGGACAGACACCATGACGGACATTGCACAAACTCAATATACTCTTTACCTTCGGTATCGAGTATAAAAATTGCAAGATACAATTGTCGGTGAAACATCCGACGCATTACAAGCTAAATTGGCTAACGTCTATCAAAAAGGCAAAACAGCCACTCAATTCACTAATGAAATTGACAATTTACGAACATTACTTGAATCTTCGTATATAGACGAGGGATACCCAACAGAGCTTGCTGATAAATTGAGCACCAAAGAAGCTATTAAAATCATGTCCAAAAATTGTGAACATGGCAAGCTTAAGACAATAATGGAAGCAGGTTCATTCACAACTATGAATGACGCCGTAAGTAAGTACATAAGTTATACTACTGAAATGACAGGCAGTGCAAATTCCATTTTATACACTCAGAAAGGACAGACCCAACGTGGTAATTACAATAGAGGTAATTACCACGGTAGAGGCAATAACCGTGGTAATTATAATAATAATAATAATAATTATAACAACCGAGGACGCGGAAATTTCAGGGGAAATTACCGTGGCCGTGGAAATGCCAGTAGGGAATATTATAATAACAATACCAACAACAATAGACAAAATGGTAATGTACGAATCACTCAAAGTAATTCGGAAAACCAGCAAGCACCCTTAAGTACACAAACTCAGTAAACTTTAAAGTTCACGTCATCAATCTTAGTCTAAACATTTTTATAAAATTTCAAAATAAACATACGAAAACAACACTAATGTTACTCATTGATACTGGTGCAGATATTTCAATTTTAAAAGAACAATCAGACAATTTTCAAGAAATAGATTACAATATGACCACTAATATCAGCGGAATTGGAGAAGGTTCAACCAATTCCACTGGATTAACTTTCGTTGAATTAATAACAGGAAAATACATAATTCCACATAATTTACATTAAGTAAATTCAAACTTTCCCATACCATGTCATGGAATAATAGGTATGGATTTCATAAAGAAATTCAATCGTCAATTAGACTTCAACTCAAGCAAAGACTTGTTCATATTAAGACCATAAAATTTACATTATCCAATAACTATCCCTATAGTTCACACCATTGATAATAATTTAACAATATTACCATTACGATCTGAAGTTGTCCGAAAAATTAATTTAAATACAAAAGATGATCAAATTATGATCCCATGTTAAGAAATTGAAAATGGAGTATTTTGTAGTATACACATATATTCATATATATTCAAATGTAATAAACAGCAACACTTTGTTGTTGTCTAAACATTAAATCGAGCAACGACACTTTGTCGTTGCATAAACAATAAGCCAAGCACCCAGTGCTGGTAACATGATCGCGTAAGAATGCAACGCGCACAACGATGCCGCGTCAGCGTTCTCACGCTTAGACCATTTACTAAACATATGTGTATACTCTCGCTCAACGCTGCCAACAACGCATAGATGACATCACAAAACAACTTCGCCAAAAGAGCGAAGTAACGCAAAAGAGCTGCTAAATGCCAAGCTCCACTTTGCCTTTATTTTTAATACCTACCCAAAAACAACTTGTAGCACCGCAAGGTGCAAGTTGGAATTACTAACATCTGATAGGCTTTCACTAACAAACATATGATTGGTAATGAATGTAAACCAATCATATGCACATAACACACACACAAACTAAAAATTAAAATGGGGAACTAGTATTCAAAAAAAAAAAAACAAACAATATTTTTCAATCTCGATCAGTCAGACTTTCATGTCAGTTTTTAATACAGTTAACTTAGACATATTCAGGGAAAATTATCATTTGCCAGAACCAGTCATGGGTCTAGTAGACGTCAAGTCTGTGGACTCGACAGCCAACGTAATTAACAAAGTTGACGTGTCGTCCCCAGATTTGAAGTACATGCTAATCTTGGTTCTAATTATTGTTATACTTATGGTTTTGAACACAGTGTCAAAACTATACAAAATTCACAGAAGGAATATCAAGAAAAGATATATGAGTAAAGCAGTAGAATTAGACAAAATTTAAATTGTCCCTCATTATTTTCAAAAATTTTCAAACATGATAGAAACAAAAATAGAGCATATATATATTAAATATCCAAATTTTCGTATACAAGCTATACAAATACTTTCAGCATTCCATGAATATATCTCCGTTTATAAATTCGAATATGAATTTATGGAAAGATATAATATACCAATAAGCCCATTGTTCGGTTGCACTAAAGCCGAAAAAGCACAAGTACTGGAAACGTTACCGTACGTCACAGTAAAAGCAGTAACTGAAGATAACCCATTTTTAGGCACAATAGAAATCTTCATTGTCCGTTTACACAGATAAATAAAAACCATATTAAACATGGTAGAGTTACAATTATTGGCAAAATATATACCATTCTTAGAGCTATTGGTAAGCATTACACCAGCACATCCAAAATTAATTTTAATCCTAAAGTGGATTAAAGATAATAAAATTGTACGTAGACACATGTACGAACAAATAAAACGAATAATCATACTACAGTACAAAGGGTTGCTGAGAAGAAATACAAAGATACCACAACCAATACATATGTTATTCATAGAACACGTCATTAAAACAGAACTATTGAGCTCCGAAAGTGACGACTCTGACGTTAAAATAATTGATTAAATAAAAAAAAAAAAAAAACCAAAAAATAAAACCAAAACTGTACCAAATGGAAACATATTTTTTTGAAAATTCCAATTAACAAAAAATGTAGAAGGAACAGTTATGAGTTGGCAAGAAATAGAAAACAAAATCGAACTTATAAAACAAAAATTCGACAAGTCATATAAATGTGTCAATAAAAACACAACAATAAGAGTCGAAACGTTGTCGCACCATATTACAGTATTAACGACTGAATATAACATACTTAGCGAATTAGCATCTTCACTAAAGAGCAAGCTAACGAATGCGCACAACGAATATTGTTTAAAAATATTACGACAATTAGCTCAAAAGTTAGAGACGATAAGTGTTCGTCGTGATATTAACCTAACTATTAACAAAAACCCTTAATTTCCAACTGAGTTTGACGAAAGTCAACTCCAAGATTTAAACGAGTCCAAGCCAACAATTGACTTTGATGAGTCAGAACAAGAGTGTTCCGATTCAGATAGCACCGAAAAATAAATACAAAAACCAGCCATGACAGACACAGCTATTGCCGATAGGGCATACATGAGAGAAATATCCTCATCAATGCCCGAATTTGATGGTAAAAAGTTAAATTTGCAAAGATTCTTAACCTCGTTAAGACTAGTAAATTAAACAAAAGGCACATTTGAGAACATAGCCGTAGAAGTAATCAAGTCAAAAATAATTGGCTCAACCTTCTATAAAGTCCAAAATGAGACAACCATAGATGCAATAATAAAGAAATTGCAAGAATCTATTGTCGGTGAAACATCCGACGTGGTAAAAGCCAAAATGGCTAATGTCTATCAAAAGGGTAAAACTGCCACGCAATTTACCAACGAAAACGATAATTTAAGAAGATTACTTGAATCTTCGTATATCGATGAGGGATTGCCAGCAGAACTTGCTGATAAATTCAGCACAAAAGAAGCAATAAATGTCATGATTAAAAACTGCGATCATGGCAAGCTAAAAACAATATTGGAAGCAGGTACATTCCCAACAATGAATGACGCTGTTAGTAAATATATACATTGCAGTACAGAAATTACAGGATCAACAAATGCAATCCTATTTGCACAGAGAGGACACCCCAATCGAGGTAATTTCCGAGGAAATTATCGAGGTAGAGGCAATTACCAAGGTTATAATAATAATTATGGTAATTATAACAATTACTATAATAATAATAACCGAGGACGCGGAAATTTCCGAGGCCGTAGCAACGCCAACAGGGGATACCACAACAACAACTATAACAATAATAGACAAGATGGTAACGTACGATACACTCAGAGTAATTCGGAAAACCAACAAGCCCCCTTAAGTACTCCCAACCAATAAATTCAACAGTTCACGTCATCAATCTTAATCTCAACATTTTTATAAATTTACAAAATGAGTATACGAAAACAATGTTGACGTTACTCATAGATACTGGTGCAGATATTTCAATTTTAAAAGAACAATCAGACAATTTTCAAGAAATAGATTACAATATGACCACAACTATCAGCGGAATTGGAGAAGGTTCAATCCATTCCACTGGACTAACTTTCGTTGAATTAACAACAGGTAA
Source organism: Scaptomyza montana (assembly GCA_018904305.1). Classification (NCBI taxonomy): domain Eukaryota; kingdom Metazoa; phylum Arthropoda; class Insecta; order Diptera; family Drosophilidae; genus Scaptomyza; species Scaptomyza montana. The sequence goes on from JAEIGR010000014.1 coordinate 21,628, forward strand.
ATATATAATTCCACATTATTTTCATTTAGTAGACACAAATTTTCCTATTCCATGTGACGGAATAATCGGTATGGATTTCATAAAGAAATTCAATTGTCAGTTAGACTTCAAAGCAAGCGAAGACTTGTTTATATTAAGACCTCAAAATTTAAATTTTCCAATAACTATCCCTATAGTTCATACCACTGACAATAATACCACAATCTTACCTTTACGATCCGAAGTTGTCCGACAAATAAAACTAGATACAAAAGATGATCATATTATGATACCGTGTCAAGAAATTGAGAATGGAGTATTTATAGCAAGCTTCATATCCAATTCCAAAAACACATTTGTCCGAATTCTGAATACAACAAATTCAAATAAAATAATTAACCTAGATAAAGTCAGATTTGAACCACTAACTAGTTACGAGATTTTCAATAAAAATCATCTATCAAGAGATGAAAAAATTATATCTAAGTTAAGAAAAAATTGTCCGCTACCATATAAAAAAATGTTAACCGAACTCTGCGTCAAGTATACAGACATATTCGGACTAGAATCCGAAGCAATAACCACGAATAATTTTTACAAACAAAAATTAAGATTGAAAGACAATGAACCAACATATATCAAAAATTATAGAATTCCTCAAAGTCAACAGACAGAAATAGCCAAGCAAGTCGAAAAGTTAATAAAAGACAATATTGTAGAACCTTCTGTATCAGAATACAACAGCCCCCTGCTCTTAGTACCAAAAAAATCATTACCTGATTCAAGTGATAAAAGATGGCGTTTAGTAATTGATTACCGCCAAATAAATAAGAAACTGTTAGCTGATAAATTCCCACTTCCAAGAATAGACGATATTCTTGATCAACTAGGCCGAGCAAAATACTTCTCGTGTTTAGATTTAATGTCAGGATTCCATCAAATAGAACTTGATGAAAATTCAAGAAATATAACGTCTTTTTCAACAAGCAATGGCTCCTATCGTTTCACACGATTACCTTACGGCTTAAAAATAGCGCCAAATTCTTTCCAAAGGATGATGACAATAGCATTTTCTGGTCTTGAACCATCACAGGCATTCCTATACATGGATGACCTTATTGTCATCGGTTTTTCAGAAAACCTCATGATCAAATACCTAAGAAATGTTTTTGACTTATGCAGGAAAAACAACCTAAAACTACACCCCGATAAGTGTAAATTCTTCATGCATGAAGTGACTTTTCTAGGTCATAAATGTACTGATAAAGGTATCCTTCCAGATGACAAAAAGTATGATGTCATTGAGAAATACCCTGTAGTATGCATACATATTGAATATCAACTGTACCAAGAGTACTTAAAGAATAAACACTGTAACACTTTGTTGCAATGTTTACATAAACATAGTCCCGGTCTTCAACCCATGGACGAAATATGAGTCGATCGGCGGCCGCACAGAATGTGCAAGTGTCAGCACTCTGCCTGCACTCGCCGACCGCGTGACCAAACTCAAGTGTATGCATATACGCTTGCGCTCCAGCTTAAGTGGGCATATACTCTACATACATATGTAATAATACAAAGAATATACATAACCGTCTCTCTCTGCTGTCCAACTGAGGGCAGCGCAGCAATGAGATTTAGGCTTCCTTAGAACCTAAGTAAAATGTTTAAGAGCAGAAACAACCGAACGTTGGAAGCGGCACCATTGCTGCTCCAGTTGTTAATAAAGAATCAAATCAAAAACCAAAGTGAAGTCTATTCATTGACTATCCAACTTAGTTAAAAGATGAAAGACTCCACGTATTACATGGCGACCGTGACAGAGGTGAGACCTCAGGATAAAACCTACAACTACAATAATCTACAAGATAACAAAAACCAGCAACTGCAAAAATCTACAAAGCTACAAAAACCTACAACTCCAAGAATTTACAAATACATAAAATCTGCAACAACACAAATATGCAAATGGATAATTAAATAGTGGAAAACGGCAACGATACAATCTGAGTGAGTAGAGTAAAAGTGATATGGCAAAAAGAGGGGGTGTAAAAAACAAAATTAATAAACGAATAGCCCGTCTAAAGTGGTTATTATTTTCAAGCCCAACACCACCCCCGTGGGCAACAGCTAAAAAATTACAAGCTGAATTGGACTTTTTAAAGTCTAAAATCGCAATTAAAAAGCCAATCACTCATACTCACTCAAATATAAAGACCGTTATAAACAACACTAATACAAAAACTTCACCACCCAAGCAGAAAGAGATGCCAAAACGAAGAGCTGAATGCCCAGCAGACTGCCCTGGACCCCTGGAGAGCCCGTTCTGCGGCTATACATGCAGCAACCAACAACGGAAATAACAACAAGCGTGAAAGGCAGGCCGCCTTTAACGCCAACGAAGGAGCATCAGCACAGCTAACCGGCGACGACCAGCTGATGCGGCATCATCATCATCAACACGAACGAGATATAAAAAAAAAAAAAATTTCTAATGATTATTTGAAAACAAACTATTGTAAAACTTGAGCGAAACCTTTTTCGCCCAATCAGAGTATAGCCCGTAAAGCTATACGCAAAAATAGGCAGGAACATATGTTAATGAAAATTTTTTAGTTAGAACCCTTTAAAAAAAAAAAAGGAAAGAATAAAATAAATATGAACGATAATAAAATAAGTAAAACCGACAAAAATTTAAATACTAATATTATATTATATCGCATAAATAATTTTGAAGATATAACGAATAAGTCCACAAAAATGGGACTAGTAGATGTGAAGTCAGTTGACTCTACAGCAAATGTTATCAATAAAGTAGAATCAAGCAGTACTGATTTAGAATTGGTACATATATTATTAATAATAATAGTTGTTATAATGTGCGCAAATTGCTTTTACAAATTGTATAAACTGCACAATAAGTGCTTAAAGAAAAAATATATGAGCCAGGCAAATGAGCTGGACAAAATATAAAAATGTAAACTCGTAATTTAAAAAAAAAAAAAAAAAAAAAAAAAAGTTTTTAAATAAATATATAGATAAAAAAAAAATAAAATTTACAAAAAAATAACATATATTTACAAAGTATGGCTTAACTAAAAAAAAAAAAAAAAAACATATCATACACTCAAAAAACCCACAAAAAAGAAAAAAAGAAAAAAAAAAAAAAAAAAAAAAAAATTTAAAATTAAAAAAAAAAAAAAAAAAAATAATTTTTATAAAAAAAAAAAAAATCATAATTTAAATTGAAAAAAAAAATTTTTGTATATTAAGTAAAAATCATGAAAAAAAATTAAATTAAATTTAACAAAATTTTTTAAAAATAATAAGGGGGGCGAAATAAAAAAAATAAAAAAACATTTTTATTAAAAAATAAACAAAAAAATACAAA
>JAEIGR010000014.1:32500-387500 GCA_018904305.1 Scaptomyza montana
ATTTTCATATCGTGGATCTACAATTCGCTTTACTTGTGATGGCATATTAGGAATCGATTTCATTAAAAAATACAACTGTCAATTAGACTTCAAGCCATCTGAAGATTGGCTTATAATTAGACCTAATAGCTTAAAATTTCCAATTTATGTTCCAATAACATACAGTTCTGGCAACAACTCAATACTTCTGCCAGCAAGATCCCAAGTTATTCGAAAAATCGAGCTAAATTCAAAAGAAGACAGTGTATTGATTCCAAATCAAGAAATTCAGCATGGTATTTACATAGCAAGTACCATAGCAACATCTAAAAACGCTTTTATAAGGCTACTCAACACAACAGATAAAGATCAAGTAGTCAGTACAAATAACTTAGCGTATGAAACACTTTCGAACTACGAAATAGTCAAAACTAACCAAGAAAATAGAGAAATATCTGTATTATCTCAACTAAAGAAAAATTTTCCTCCACTATTCAAAACACAGCTTTCAAAACTGAACCAATCAGCGCAAATAATTTTTACAAACAAAAACTGAGATTAAAAGATGAAGAACCAGTATATATAAAAAATTATAGAAGCCCACACAGTCAGGTAGACGAAATACAGAAACAAGTCGGAAAATTGATCACCGACGGGATAGTAGAACCATCTGTATCTGAATATAACAGCCCATTATTGCTTGTCCCTAAAAAACCATCTCCAGGTTCAGAACAAAAGAAATGGCGATTAGTAATTGACTATCGCCAAATTAATAAAAAATTATTGTCCGATAAATTTCCACTCCCCAGAATTGATGATATTTTGGATCAACTTGGGCGAGCGACATATTTTTCATGCCTTGACTTAATGTCAGGATTTCATCAAATTGAACTCGAAAAGAGTTCAAGAGATATAACGTCATTTTCAACGAGCAATGGCTCGTATCGCTTCACGCGACTTCCATTCGGTTTAAAAATAGCGTCTAATTCATTTCAGAGAATGATGACTATAGCATTCTCTGGTTTAGAATCCTCACAAGCATTCCTTTATATGGATGACTTAATAGTTATAGGTTGTTCTGAGAAACATATGCTTAAAAACTTGACAGATGTTTTTGAGAAATGTAGGAAATACAATCTAAAGTTACGTCCAGAAAAATGTTCATTCTTTATGCATGAAGTGACTTTTCTCGGTCATAAATGCACAGATAAAGGAATACTTCCAGATGACAAGAAATACGATGTCATTATGAATTACCCTACGCCGCACAATGCGGACAGCGCTAGACGTTTCGTAGCATTTTGCAATTACTATAGATGTTTCATAGAAAATTTCGCCGACTATTCACGGCACATAACAAGATTATGTAAAAAGGATGTTCCTTTTGAATGGACAGATGAATGCCAAAATGCATTCCAATATTTAAAAACAAAACTAATAGAACCAACTTTGCTACAATATCCTGATTTCAGCAAAGAATTTTGTATAATTACTGACGCAAGTAAGCAAGCGTGTGGAGCGGTTTTAACTCAAAACCATAACGGACTCTAACTTCCCATTGCATACGGTTCAAAAGCTTTCACTAAAGGAGAAAGTAATAAAAGTACAACTGAGCAGGAATTAACTGCAATTCACTGGGCAATATTACATTTTCGACCATACATTTATGGAAAACACTTTAGAATCAAAACAGATCACAGACCTTTAATATACCTATTCTCAATGATGTAGCATACAATATATGTTATAAATTAATATAATAACAACAACACTTTGTTGCTGTTCGAGACATGCATAAACTCATATTGTAGCAGAACAAATGTCATAAATTAATATACTAACAACAACACTTTGTTGCTGTCCAAATGCATGCATAAAATCATATAACAACAACAATACTTTGTTGTTGTTCAAGTGCACGCTTAGACCCAAAACAGGGCAATGACACTTTGTCATTACATAAACATCAGGCTAGCACAGTTCAAGTGCAAATGCAATATGATCGCACGAGAATGCAGCAGGCACAAGAAATGCCGCGTTAGCATTCTTATGCTTTGACCACTTGTGACATATATGCATATACTCTCTCTCTCAAGTATGTTTAATATATAATGTATTTTTTATGTGCGGCACTGACGCTGACTTCTCTGCCGAAGCAGCGCCAGGCCTATATAAACCAAATAATAAGCTAAGACCGAATCATTCAATAAAGGACATTTCAAAAATACAGATGTTGCGTATACATTTAAAAAACTAAGAATTATAAAACTACACTTGTAGCAATACCCATACCTAATAAAAATGCTAATACAGTTGCAAAGGCAATATTCGAATCTTTTATTTTGAAGTTCGGTCCAATGAAGACGTTCATTTCGGACATGGGAACAGAATATAAAAATTCCATAATAAGCGACTTGTGCAAATACTTAAAAATTGACAATATAACATCAACAGCACACCATCACCAGACAGTAGGAACAATAGAAAGAAGTCATCGAACTTTCAACGAATATATTCGATCATATATCTCAGTTGACAAAACAGACTGGGATGTGTGGATTCAATATTTCGTATATTGTTTCAACACGACCCCCTCTATGGCACACAATTACTGTCCATATGAGCTAATTTTTGGCAAACGAAACAATTTGCCCAAACAATTTAAGAATATAGATATCATTACTCCTTTATATAATATAGATGATTATGCTAAAGAAACTAAGTTTAGGTTAGAACAGGCTTATAAAAGAGCAAGAATAATATTAGAAAAACATAAGGCTAAAAATAAGGAATATTACGATAAGAACGTAATTAATTTTGAATAATAATAGGGGATATGGTTTTATTAAAAAACAATACAGGTCATAAGCCAGAATACGCATATTTAGGACCATATACAGTAGAAGAAATATAACCTAATGAAAATATTTTAATAATATATAGTAAAAATAAAATACATATTTCTAAGCGTATAAAAAATTTTTATCTTTACAATTAATATAATTTTCTTTTAAAAAAAAAAAAACCATTTAAAAAAAAAAAAAATTTTCTTTAATGCACATATATCCATATAATTAATTAATCATATATATATATATATATATATATATATATATATATATATATATTATAAAACATAGACATAAATACACTTTTAAAATAACTTCATACTATTACGTTATTTTTCAAAAGGAGGGAGATGTAGTTACCACATATATCCATATATATTCAAATATAATAAACAGCAACACTTTGTTGTTGTCTAAACATTAAATCGAGCAACGACACTTTGTCGTTGCATAAACAATAAGCCAAGCACCCAGTGCTGGTAACATGATCACGTAAGAATGCAACGCGCACAACGATGCCGCGTCAGCGTTCTCACGCTTTGACCATTTACTATATATATATGTGTATGCTCTCGCTCTCTTTTAATTATATACAATATTATGTACGGCTCTCGCACTGACTTCTCTGCCGAAGCAGTGGCCAGCCCGGATGCACCGACGCTGAAAGAGGCGCTTGAGGTGTGTCCAACCGATGGACCACGGCCACTCACAATAGCTGAGTACAAGGCCCGGAACACCAAGAAGCCCCCAAAGAAGACAAAACGGGGAGGCAGAATCAAACGACTACTGCAACAGAGACGACTGGAGCGGGATATGCTGCATACGTATACAGAGAAGGAGGATCAACAACGCTGCCAACAACGCATAGATGACATCACAGCACAACTTCGCCAAAAGAGCGAAGTAACGCAAAAGAGCTGCTAAATGCCAAGCTCTACTTTGCCTTTATTTTTAATACCTACCCAAAAACAGCAAGGTGCAAGTTGGAATTACTAACATCTGATAGGCTTTCACTAACAAACATATGATTGGTAATGAATGTAAACCAATCATATGCACATAACACACACACAAACTATAAATTAAAATGGGGAACTAGTATTCAAAAAAAAAAAACAAACAATATTTTTCAATCTCGATCAGTCAGACTTTCATGTCAGTTTTTAATACAGTTAACTTAGACATATTCAGGGAAAATTATCATTTGCCAGAACCAGTCATGGGTCTAGTAGACGTCAAGTCTGTGGACTCGACAGCCAACGTAATAAATAAAGTTGACGTGTCGTCTCCAGATTTGAAGTATATGCTTATACTAGTTCTGATAATAGTAATACTAATGGTCTTGGACACAGTGTCCAAATGATATAAAATACATAGGAGAACTATTCAAAAGAGATACATGAGTAAGGCAACAGAACTTGATAAAATATAAATTTTTTTTTCAGAAGATTATTAGCCATGCTTAAAGCAAAAATAGATACCATTTACACTAAATACCCCAATTTACTTATACAAGCTATACAAATACTTTCCACATTCCATGAATATACATATCTCAGTTTATAAGTTCGAAAATGAATTTATGGAAAGATATAATATCCCAATAAGCCCATTGTTCGGGTGCAATAAAACTGAAAAAGCAGAAGTTCTAGAAACCATACCATGTAAAAACATATGTAGAACAACATCCTATTCTTGGCCCAACCAACATTTTTATTGTGCGTTTGCACAGATAAGACGATTTCAACGAACATGGTAGAATCAAAGCATTTAGCAAAATACATCCCGTTCTTAAGATTCGTGGTAGACCAAGGTCCCACTCATCCCAAGTCAAAAGTTATCCTACAGTGGATAATTGATAACAAAATCATACGGATGCAAATGTATAGACAGATAGAAAGAATAATGAAATATCGATATACCACTTTGCTTAGAAAAAACGTACGGATGCCAAGGGCATACCATGAATTATTTGCAAACATGATCGACAAAATAGAACTTTCAAGTTTAGAAAGTGACGATTCTGAAGTGCAAATAATCGAATAGGCATGACATAACAATATGTACTAGCTATGAATTGGCCGGAAATCGAGCAAAAAATTGAGCTCGGAAAACAAAAATTTGACAAATCATACAAATGCATAAAAAAGAATATAACAGTAAAAGTCGAAACGTTGGTGCATCATATTACAGTGTTAACAACTGAATATAACACTATTAGCGAATTAGCATCTTCATTAAAGAGCAAGCTAACGAATGCACACAACGAACATTGCCTAAAAGTATTACGACAATTAGCTTTAAGACTTGAGTCAATAAGCGTTCGTCGTAATATCAAATTAACTATTCCAAAAAACCCATTCTTTCCTGTTGAGTTTGCCCAAAGTCAACTCCAGGATTTGAATGAATCAAAGCCAAATATTGACCCTGAAGCGTCAGAACATACGTGTTCCGATTCAGATAATAGCATTGAAAACAATTCCGAAAAACAAAAACCAGCCATGACAGACTCAGCCGTTGCCGATAGGGCATATATGAGGGAGATATCCTTTTCAATCCCAGAATTTGACGGGAAAAGGTTCAATTTACAAAAATTCCTAGCTTCGTTAAGACTAGTAAACTTAACAAAAGGCACCTTTCAAAATATAGCCGTAGAAGTGATAAAGGCCAAAATAATTGGCTCAACACTTTATAAAGTTCAGAATGAGACAACCATTGATGGAATCATAAGAAAACTGCAAGATACAATTGTCGGTGAAACATCCGACGTTATCAAAGCAAAAATGGCGAATGTCTACCAAAAAGGCAAAACAGCTACTAATAATGATGAGTTTTGTTTCAAATGGGCATTAATATCAGCCTTGAAGCCTGTTAAAAACCATAGCAAGCGATGCTCATCATATAACATCTTTGATATAAGGAGCACATCAATTCAAATAGCTCCTTCGTTACACCTTAGTTTCACAAATATGGAATTTCCGCTGAAAGTGCGGGACATCAAAATTTTTCAAGAACAAAATGATGGATTAAGCATAAACGTTTTTGGATATGATGCTGAACTTGGGAATGTGATTGGACCACTCTACCTAACTATGAAGAAACAAAACATACAAGTTAACACCCGACTTTCGGCCACACAACATTTCGAGCACCACTCGAACTCCGTACCACTTAACATTCCACAGCGTCAGCTTCGCATACTGAACAGCGGAAATATGAAACGCTGAGTCGACGACCAAACAACAACGATCGCCGACCTAAGCATTGCGGAACTACTAAACGCTGAGCCGGCGCAAGACGTTGGCTTTGCGAGCCATCGTCATGCTTGACTGCAGCAGCTAGAATTAGTTCGAATCTTACCACCAACAAGCCTACACGCGACACAACTAATACTTTAATAACGAATACTTATTATAACGTAAACCAAGTCTTCTTTCCTCATTCTTGAATTCCAGCCTAAGAAGATGTTAAGGATCGTTCTAAGGTAGTAATGTTATCGGCAGTCCTAGAGACTCGCCGTAACTTACATGTAAATTTTTTACTTCTGGATGGAGAAAACACTTCACATTATGTTTGGATTAAGAGCTTATCAAGGTATGCGTATGCGTGCATGAGTGGAAAATAGAATAATCATACAATTTTCTTTTACAGACTTTTGCGTTGTCATCTAACTACGCACACATCAAAATTATACTTCTGTGAGGCATGCCTCAATTATTCGGCGAATGAAGACTTGCATTCTAAAGACTGTTGTAAAATGGTGTCAGCGCTACCGGCTGAAGGTACACAACCTCTTCAGTTTGTTAACTACCATTTGCCGTGTATGCGGACTTTGAATGTTTTCTGAAGCCTGTAAATGAAAGTGTGAGTGAAAAAATAGTAAATGTTCATGAGCATATTCCTGTAGCATATGCTTATTATATCAAATGCTCATTCAATTAAGTCTTGATAAGTTTGCAATGTATACGGGGGGAAATGTAGGTGAACATTTTATAAATTCTCTAATAGCTGATGTTACTAACATTAATACATCACATCTAGGAAGCATAAAGCCATTATTGATAAGTGTGGAAGAAGAGAAAATTTTTGAGAATTCACTTAAATGTCATATATGTGATAAGCCTTTATTAAACGATCGGGTAAGAAATCATTGCCATTTGACGGGTACCTTTAGAGGAGCAGCGCACAATTCATGCAGTCTTAATTATAAAACCCCCACTTTTATACCAATTTCTTTTTATAATTTCTCTCGATATTGTAGTGTACACATATATAAAGAATACATTGTATTCAGTATCCACATATACATTGAACAGCAACACTTGGTTGCTGTATTAACGTAAACAAAAACAACGACACTTTGTCGTTACATAAACAAGTCAAGCACCCAGCATATTCAAGTGCATATGAAATATGACCACTCAAGAATGTGGCGAGCGGAAACAGCACTGCAGAGTCATCATTCCAATGCTTTGACCGCGCGTGCACACATATATATATTTATAATACATTCTCTCACTCTCCCGCTCTTTGAAGCTGTTAACCGATAACAGCATAAGAATACCAATGTTAATCATTAATCTTAGAACAGAACTGTAACAGAGAAACCATTCAATAAATGAACGCCAAAAGAAAGAGTTGTGTGCGATCTCTATATAAAGATGGTGTTGAGTCTACATGGCGACCGTGACACTCGAGCTTAGCTATAAGATATACACAACAACTAAGGGATCAACAAAAATAACACCACCAGGAGTACCAATGGCAACATGGAGGATAAAACAACATAATCTGAGTGAGTAGAGTGTGTTTAAAATGGGCAAACGTGGTGGTGTCAAACATAAAATTAATAAAAGAATAGCGCACATAAAGTGGTTATTGTTCGTCAGCACGCCACCTCCCGCGTGGGGAACAGCAGCTAAATTGCAAGCTGAACTTGACTTCTTAGAGTCAATAAAACCACAAGCAACCCAACTAAACACAACTCACTCATCTCACATTAACATTATTAAAAACAAAGTAATAACCAAACCTCCACCCGTCAGAAAAATTCCGACATTAAAGAAAACCTGCCCTAAGGACTGCGAGTGTAAAAGGTTAAGGACCGCCTTTCGCACATACAAGGGAGCATCAGCGTGCCACATCCGGCGACGAAAAGCTGATGCGTCAACAAGCAGAAAGTCATCAAGAATAAAGTCAACAAGCAGAAAGTCATCAAGAAGAAAGTCAACAAGCAGAAAGTCATCAAGCAGAAGGTCATCAAGCAGAATATCATCAAGCTGAATATATATATTGATATACTTATAACATGTAAAATTGAGCGGAACCTTTTCTGCCCGATTAGAAGAATAGCCTGTAAAGCTATTTGAAAAAAGACAGGAGATCAATGTAAAGATCACAGTAGGGACAATACAATATTATAATATAAAAAAATTTATATAAAATACAAAAATTAAAAAAAATGTATATAAAATTGTACAATTATATTTAATTAATACGACAAATAATGACAAAATGGGCTCAAATGAGTCAAAAGTCGAAAAATCGGCTGCAAATGTAATAAATAATGTTAAAGTAATAGACCATAAGGAAGATTTAAAAGACATTTGTTTAATTCTAATAATAATAGCAGTAGTATCTATTATTACATTGGCCCTAAAGATTTATGCAATACATAACAAGAAAATAAAGAAACGTTACCTAAGCAGAGGCAACGACTTAGATCGAGTTTAAATAAAAACAACACTTAAAATTTTAATATTCCACATACAAATAATTAACAAACCACAATGAAAGTGAACCAAATTAATGACATTTATACCAAAAACCCAAATTTTCGAATGCAAGCCATACAAATTCTAAAAAACTTTACAGAATATATAACAATTCATAAATTCGAAACAGAATTTATAAAACAGAATAATTTAGAATATAGTGTAGTGTATTCATATACGTAATTTCAAAACATATTTTAAATACAACTTGTAACACTTTGTTGCAAGTATAAATAAACCTAAACACGCTCAGCATAAACATATATATGTATGCGCATACCAAAGCACATACATACATATGGTCTGCGCGTGTAAGTAATATGAAGCCTTTTTAGAAGGCCACGCAAGCGTGAGACCGTTGCCCTACGGGAAACGCCGCGCTTGCACTTTAGCCAAACGTATGAGTACAATCGCTCTCCCTCTCTTTGTAGCTGTTAACTGATAACAGAATAAGTTTATAAATGTTAACCATAAGCTAAGAATATATTTCAATTTCAATAAAGACATTCAATAAATTGACTTGAGCTGACACAGTTGTGCCAGCTACACATGCAAATATCAGTCTTTTAATTAATTGTGCATGCAAGAAAGAAATGTAATAACAATGATATTACATGGCGACCGTGACTCGGATTGAGTCTTGCAGCAAAAACCACCCAAATCAAAAGTGAACAACGAGAGCTGCAAAAGTGAACAACAACGGCAACAACAACAACAGCAACGGCAACAACAACAACGGCAGCAATGGCGGATATCAAACACCTAAAGTCTGAGTGAGTAGAGTGCGAGTAATGGGTAAACGCGGAGGCCTAAAGAATATAATAAACAAAAGAATAGCACACATTAAGTGGCTTTTATACACAAAAACGCCGCCTCCAGCGTGGACAACTGCACAAAAATTGCAGTCCGAGCTGACTATTTAAAAAAAAGTCTCGAAGAGCGAAACCCAATACACGCAACTCACTCAGCTAATATACAAGTAATAAATAAAATCAAACTAATTAAACCTCCATTACAAAAGCCATTGCCGAGAAAGCCAGACACCTGCCCGAACGACTGTCCTGGACCAACGACCAGTGCGATAACCGGCACCGGCACCGCCTGAGCTTATAGGCCATAACAACGGAAGCTGTAAAAAGATCAAGATCGAGTGGCACACGGCCGCTTGCGCCTTCGAAGGAGCGTCAGCGAGGCTGAAACAGCGACGACCAGCTGACGCAAACGACGACTGGAACATGGTTCATCAGTAGCAGACAAGAGAAAGTGCGGAAGGCATAGGACCGCCATCTGCGCCATCGAGGGAGCATCAGCTTGACGACTATCCATATTAGCAAAGAAACCAGAGGACATCATATTTTTAAATAATAAATAATATCTTTAGATTAAATAAAATTATTAAATTAAAAAAAAAAAATTGTTAAATCGCGCGGAACCATTTCCGCCTGATTAGCAGCATAGCCTGTAAAGCTACGCTAACAAATAGGTAGGACATTGTACACCTTGTAGCATACCACAAATGTAATAAATTAATATAATAACAACAACACTTTGTTGCTGTTCAAGGGCATACATAAATTCATATAACAACAAACATAGCATGTTGTTGTTTAAGTGCACGCTTAAAACCAAAACTGGGCAACGACACTTTGTCGTTACATAAACACAAAGCCAGCAACAATTCAAGTGCAAATGTAAATCGACCGCTTGAGAACGCAGCGCGACACATGATGCCGCGTCAGCATTCTCAAGTGGATTTTGACCATAAACATGCCAAACATAAATGCACAACTCTTGCCTCCTAATATATAAGTAAATATATAAGTAAATACATAAACGCCGACTGCGCTGCTGTAGCAGCGAGGCTTCATGTAGAATAAGCGAGGGACCAACACAACATTGAATAAAGAGAACTTAGCGGACACACAAGTGTTCCGCTGCATAAACTGTCCCCTGCGTTTTCAAATATTACTAACTGTTCACAACATGGCGACCGTGACATCGGTCCTTATAAGGACCAAGGACGAGTAAACTGAAAAAGCCAAAGTGAAACGAGAAAAAGAAAGTGAAAAAACCAATAATAATAACAATGATTAAAAAAAAAAAATCAAAGACATGCAAATAAAATATAACTCGTTCAAAACAATACAAATGTCAACAAGTCAAAGTGAAATTAAATATGCCTGTGCAGCCAGCACCGGCCACGTGAACGAGACTTCATAATGATAAATGCCTGTGCAAGTTATCCCATAACGAGTGTTCACTGTGTGGATATATCGCGCCATGCAGCTGCCCACTGATAAAACGCTGATCTAGGCGAATTATCGGTCAGCAACAGCGAGTGCAGCGCATGAGCGGGCCAGCTGCACAGGATGCAACCTGATACCACACACGCGCAGCCAGCTTGCAGAGTGACAGCGACGATGACGCCGACAGCGCAGCCGACGACTTGTAGGGCTAGGTTAAGCTTAACATAAATATAATAATCAGTCTAAAATTGAGTATCAATAAAGCAAGGCGTATCGCCGCTCACACCAAGTTTAGTTAACTCATCATTCTGCATCCATAAATGCATAGAAAATATAATTAAGGCGTATCGCCGCTCACACCAAGTTTAGTTAATTCATCATTCTGCATTCATAAATGCACTGAAGATATAATTTGCAGCCAGCACCGGCCACGTGAACGAGACTTCATAATGATAAATGCCTGTGCAGCCAGCACCGGCCACGTGAACGAGACATCAATGCCGACAATAAACAAAAAAAAGCATAAACCATTCATGAGCGACGACCCATCGTTCGTCAACGCTGCTCCCGTCGAGCAAAGGGACGCACCAACGCTACAAGAAGCTTTGGAGGTGTGTCCAAACGATGGACAGGGAACAGGGCAAGAAACACCAAGAAGACACCAAGGAAGAAGAAACGAGGAGGACGCATAAGAAAACTTATGCAAGAGCGCCGCCTCGAACTGGATCTGTTGAAAACAATCAACAACGACGAGGAGCGACAACGCTGCAAGGAGAGAATAAGCCACATCGAGCAACAACTTCGCCCAAGAGCGAAGCAACGCAAAAGGGCTGCTAAATGCTAAGCCCCGATGCCATTATAATTAAACCTCTAAAACCTAACCAGATGCACCGGAAGGTGCAGGTTAAAACCAACTAACCACTGTTAGGCTGATACTAAAAACATATGATCGGATTTTTAATTGTATAAATAAAAATTGTAAGCCGATCATATGCAAATTAACCTCTTATTTCCGTCTCTGTAAACAAAATTTAAAAAGAAAATTAAAAAGAGTATTTGTATGAGGGAAGAATTGTCCAAGAAGAACTTTTTGATTTTAATGATCATTTTCCATGAAAAAAAATTTCCTTTTTCACTGCATTTTTTCAATAAATTCGTATGCAAACAACAAATAAATACGAAAATTTTTATAAATTAACTTTAGCCAAAATGGGCATTGTAGATGTAAAGACTGTCGATTCGACAGCAAATGTTATAAACAAAGTAGATGTTTCGTCACCAGACTTACAATATATGCTCATTTTGATTGGCATTATAGTGGCACTGATGATCTTAAACCTACTTTTCAAAGTTTACACATCACACAAAAAAAGTCTTAAGAAAAAATACACTTCACTGAGCACAGGAACAGATCTAGACAAAATTTAGAAATGATTAATGAAATAATTAACAAAGTATATACTGAACACCCAAATTTTCGTATTCAAGCAATACAAACTCTTTCAAAATTCTCTGAATATATAACTATACACAAATTCGTGAATGAACTTATGAAACAACACGGATTAGAATCAAGTCCATTATACATGTGCAGTAAAAAAGAAAAAGCACAAGTATTACAAACATTACCGTACGTTAGAGTAACGTCAGTAATAGATACACATCCCATTTTAGGCCCAACGAAAATATTTCTTGTGCGTTTGTACAAATAAAAATATAAAAACGGTCAATGCAACATTCCTATCAAGATAAGAACTACATTTTTTTTCTCCATAAAATATGGAATGGAGTGAATTATCAAAAAAAATCCAAGACATTAAGGAGACCTTTGAAAGATCGTACAAATGCATCAATAAGGACACTCCAATTAAAGTCGAAACGTTGATACACCATGTCACAATCCTTATTCATCAATACAACGCAATAGTAGAAAAAGTAAAAACTCTCAAACCAAAACTTACAGAAGACCATTACAAACAGTGCACAAAAGTACTTCAATCATTGAATAACCGATTACGAAATATAAGCAACAGGCAAAACATTGAAATAAATGTACCTGAAAATTTAAGCTTACCTGCTGATTTTAATGAAAGTCAGTTGAAAGACCTAGACGAATCCCAACCGCTTAAGGATATTGATATAATTGAAACAATAGAAAAAATAAAAATCACAAATATGACCGACACAGCAGCCGCCCAGAGGGCGTACATAAAAGACATTTCAAATGCTGTGCCAGAATTTGATGGAAGAAAAATCCATCTACAAAGATTCATTACAGCAATAAAATTGGTTGATATGACAAAAGGGTCATATGAAGCAATAGCAATAGAGGTAATCAAGTCAAAAATAATTGGCTCAACCCTCTGCAAAATCCAAGACGAAACAACAATTGTGGCAATAATAAAGAAATTGCAAGACACAATTGTCGGTGAAACATCCGACGTAATAAAAGCGAAACTGGCAAATGTCTATCAAAAAGGCAAAACAGCCACGCAATTTACCAATGAAATCGATAATCTACGAAAATTGCTTGAATCTTCGTATATTGATGAGGGATTACCATCAGAGCATGCTGATAAATTCAGCACTAAAGAAGCGATTAAAACCATGATCAAAAATACTGATCATGGCAAGCTAAAGACAATAATGGAAGCTGGTACATTCACAACCATGAATGATGCAATCAGCAAGTACATTAATTGTAGCACAGAAATAACAGGTAGCCCCAACTCTATACTATTCGCCCAAAGAGGCCACGCCCAACGCGGTTATAACAGAAATAATCGCGGTAGAGGCAATGGACGTGATAATTATAATAACAATAATTATAATAATAATAACTATGGTAATTATAATAATAATTACAGAGGCCAAAGCAGAGGTCAAAATAGAGGTAACTCTAGAGGCTGAGGCCGTGGTAACTCAAATAGAGGCCAAAGTAACAATAGCAATGTGAGGATTACCCAGGAAGTTTCGGGAAACTCCCAGACACCTTTAGGTACCCAACAATAAATACAACGGTTCATACAGTAAATTTTAGTCTCAATATATTTGTTTCATTTGACCACGTGTCAACCGGTAAAACACTTACCTTTTTAATAGATACAGGTGCAGACATTTCAATCATTGAAGAAACTTCTGATGTCTTTCATGACATCCAATTAAATAACGTAATAAATATTCGAGGCATTAGTAAATAAATATTAAAATCCAAAGGTCTTGCATCAATAGAGATACAGACAGGAAAAAAAAAATTCCGCACAACTTTCATATAGTTGATCTAGAATTAGCTATACCATGCGATGGAATAATAGGCATTGATTTCATTAAAAAATTTAATTGTCAACTAGATTTCAAACCATCGGAAGACTGGAATTAGACCCAATAATTTAAAATATCCGATTCATGTCCCTATTACGTATGATTCTGGTAAGAATTCAATACTTCTACCAGCAAGATCACAAATTATCCGAAAAATTACGTTAATTTCAAATGACGATAATATTTTTATTCCAAACCAGGAATTTCAACCTGGTGTATATGTTGCCAACACAATTGCAACATCCAAAAATACAATTGTCCGTCTATTAAATACAAGAAATACAGATCAATTAATTACAATTAATAATTTACAACACGAATCACTTTCGAACTATGATGTAGTTCAAACAAACACAGAAAACAGAGAAAAAGCCGTCCTATCTCAATTATCCAAAAACTTTCCGCCACAATTTAGAAAACAATTAAAAACTCTCTGTATCGAGTATAGTGACATATTCGGTCTTGAAACCGAATCAATCACAACAAATAATTTTTATAAGCAAACATTAAGACTAAAAGATGATGAACCAGTGTATATAAAGAACTATCGTAGCCCGCACAGTCAAACAGACGAAATACAAAAACAAGTTGAAAAGTTGATCAAGTAGTCGAACCATCTGTATCAGAATATAATAGCCCACTGTTGTTAGTACCAAAGAAATCCTTTCCAGGGCTCAGAAAATAAAAAATGGCGATTAGTAATTGACTATCGTCAAATTAATAAAAAATTATTAGCTGACAAATTCCCACTGCCTAGAATTGATGACATTTTAGATCAATTAGGTAAAGCAAAATATTTCTCATGCCTCGACTTAATGTCAGGTTTCCACCAAATAGAACTTGAAGAAAATTCAAGAAATATAACTTCATTTTCAACGAGCAACGGCTCATTACGCTTTGGTTTAAAGATAGCACCAAACTCATTTCAGAGAATGATGACTATTGCATTCTCTGGCCTTGAATCTTTGCAAGCATTCCTTTACATGGACGATTTAATAGTTATTGGTTGTTCCGAAAAACATATGCTCAAAAACTTAACAGATGTTTTTGACAAATGTAGGAAATACAACCTTAAGTTACATCAACAAAAATGCTCATTTTTTATGCATGAAGTGACCTTTCTTGGTCATAAATGCACTGATAAAGGAATCTTGCCCGACGACAAAAAATACGACGTCATTAAAAATTACCCAGTCCCACATGATGCGGACATTGCTAGACGTTTTGTTGCATTTTGCAATTATTATAGACGCTTTATAAATAACTTCGCCGACTATTCACGGCACATAACTAGATTATGTAAAAAGAATGTTCCTTTTGAATGGACAGCTGAATGCCAAAACGCATTCCAATATCTCAAAGATAAGCTAATGGAGCCTACACTATTACAATATCCAGACTTCAGCAAAGAATTTTGCGTAATAACGGATGCAAGCAAGCAAGCGTGCGGAGCAGTTTTAACTCAAAACTATAATGGACTCCTACTTCCAGTTGCATACGCATCACGTTCATTTACAAAAGGAGAAAGTAATAAGAGTACAACAGAACAAGAATTAGCAGCAATTCACTGGGCAATAGTACATTTTCGACCATATATTTATGGTTAACACTTCATAGTAAAAACTGATCACAGACCCCTAACATATTTATTTTCTATGATCAACCCAAGTTCAAAACTAACACGTATGCGGCTCCAATTAGAAGAATACGACTTCACAGTCGAGTACTTAAAGGGAAAAGATAATTATGTGGCAGACGCCCTATCACGGATAACAATATCCGAGTTGAAAGATATACAAAACAAAGTCCTGAAAGTCACTACCAGGCAAACAAGAAGACAAAATCCCTGCGCAGGAAAAGAAAATAAACAAGAAGATTTGCAAAAACAAACTCTTGAAAAAGCTTCTAAGCCCAACGTATATGAAGTCATCACAAATGACGAAGTACGAAAAGTAGTGGCCTTGCATATGAAAGAAAAGCTGTGTTACTTCAAACATGGAAATAAAATCATTGCAAGAAGAAATTTTAGCGATCTTTATACATAACATACTAATGGAATTATTGACTTAGAACAATTTTTCCAAAGGCTCGAAAAGGAAGCCGGTATAAATGATATACGCGAACTAAAATTGGCACCGCATGAAACAATTCTTGAACAAGTTTCAATAGTTGATTTCAAAAATATGGGCAATAATAATATATCAAATGATAAAGAAAAAGAAGCAATAATGTCTACATACCATGATGATCCAATCCAAGGAGGTCATACAGGCACATCGAAAACTTTAGCTAAAGTAAAAAGACACTACTACTGGAAAAATATGACTAAACATATAAAAGAGTACGTACGTAGATGTCCAAAATGCCAAATGTCTAAAACTACGACAAATACAAAGACTCCTCTTACAATAACAGACACACCATTAGGTGTCTTTGACAGAGTAATAGTGGATACCATAGGCCCACTACCAAAATCAGATAGCGGCAACGAATATGCAATCACATTAATATGTGACTTGACAAAATACCTTGTAGCAATACCAATACCTAATAAAAATGCTAATACAGTTGCTAAGGCAATATTCGAATCTTTTATTCTAAAGTTCGGTCCAATGAAGACGTTCATTTCGGACATGGGAACAGAATATAAAAATTCCATAATTAGCGACTTGTGCAAATACTTAAAAATTGACAATATAACATCAACAGCACACCATCACCAGACAGTAGGAACAATAGAAAGAAGTCATCGAACTTTCAACGAATATATTCGATCATATATCTCAGTTGACAAAACAGACTGGGATGTGTGGATTCAATATTTCGTATATTGTTTCAACACGACCCCCTCTATGGCACACAATTACTGTCCATATGAGTTAGTTTTTGGTAAACAAAGTAATTTGCCAAAACATTTTTGTACAATAGATAATATTAATCCTTTATACAATATAGATGATTACGCTAAAGAATCTAAGTTTAGATTAGAACAAGCCTACAAAAGAGCTAGAATTATGTTAGAAAAGCATAAAGCTAGGAGTAAGGAATATTATGATAGAAACGTAAATAACTTTGAATTACAAATAGGAGATATGGTTTTATTAAAAAATGATACTGGCCATAAGCTGGAACCAGCATATTTAGGACCATATACAGTAGAGCAGATAGAACTTAACGAAAATATTGTAATTAAAAATAGTGAGAATAAAAAACAAACAGTTCATAAGGATAGGTTAAAAAGGTACAATGAAAAAGAATAATTTTTAATAAAAACAACCATTTAAAAAAAAAAAAAAAAATTTTGGTCTGATCAACCAACAAAGCCAGCAACAATTCAAGTGCAAATGTAAATCGACCGCTTGAGAACGCAGCGCGACACATGATGCCGCGTCAGCATTCTCAAGTGGATTTTGACCATAAACATGCCAAACATAAATGCACAACTCTTGCCTCCTAATATATAAGTAAATATATAAGTAAATACATAAACGCCGACTGCGCTGCTGTAGCAGCGAGGCTTCATGTAGAATAAGCGAGGGACCAACACAACATTGAATAAAGAGAACTTAGCGGACACACAAGTGTTCCGCTGCATAAACTGTCCCCTGCGTTTTCAAATATTACTAACTGTTCACAACAACCTAAAGGTAAAGGAATTTCACGCCACCCATGAGGTGTATTAGGATCGTGCATCTTAAATGCCGATATTCATAAAATTAAGTCGAAAAAAAAGAGAATTTTAATACATATATAAATTTAAATGAAAAAATAAATAAAAATTTTATTTAAAATACAAAAAAATATACGATCATATGTTGGAATAGAGCAGTTAAAAAAAAAATAGACACTTTCAAAGTTAAAACAGTTCCACAAGGAAACATAATGGGCATTGTAGATGTGAAATCGGTGGATTCAACCGCCAACGTTATTAATAAAGTTGACGTTAATCCATCAGATATGCAATACATGCTTATTTTAGTTGCAATAATAGCCGCGATAATGATAATAAACTCAGTAGTTAAACTTTATAAATTGCACCGAAATAGCATGAAAAGGAGATATCAAAGTAGGGCCAAGGACTTAGCTCAAGCATAAATATTCAAAAAAATTTATAAAATAACAGCAAAATGAAGACAACAACCTTACTAAAAGAAATAACAAAAAGAGACCCATTATTTGCCAGTAGAATTCTGTTCTTGCTCTCCGAACACCCAATAAGTGTTTACGAATTGGAACATTTATTCATAGCAACGTACAATAGTGTATTTAATTAA
Organism: Scaptomyza montana; assembly: GCA_018904305.1. Classification (NCBI taxonomy): domain Eukaryota; kingdom Metazoa; phylum Arthropoda; class Insecta; order Diptera; family Drosophilidae; genus Scaptomyza; species Scaptomyza montana. Next base: position 50,944 of record JAEIGR010000014.1, read on the forward strand.
TTGTACTAAAAAACAAAAGCTACAAGTGCTCAAATCCCTACCAAATGTTGAAGTTACTTCTTCAATAACATTCAACCCAATACTGGGTGAAGTAACTAACATTCTCGTATATAAAGTTTAATGAAATTCTTATATAACGAATTTAATGGACTGGGATCATATACGTAAATACGTTATAAACCAAAGAACAGAATTTGATAAATCTTTCAAGTGCCTTAACAAAAGTGCACAGATTTCAAATGAAACGAAGTCAAAACATTTAGAGTTGTTGGTAAACACTTATAACAACGTTAGAAACATTATTTCTAAAATTTTCCAAAACAATTCAAAAGTCAACTAACAGAATTATGCACCAAGTATAGTGACGTGTTCGGACTGGAAACCGAACCAATAGCGACAAATAATTTTTATAAACAAACATTAAGACTAAAAGATGATGAACCCATTTATATTAAAAACTACAGAAGCCCACATAGCCACGTTGACGAAATTCAAAAACAAGTAGGGAAGTTAATAAATGACAAAATCGTAGAACCATCTGTAGTATACACATATATCCATATATATTCAAATATAATAAACAGCAACACTTTGTTGTTGTCTAAACATAAAATCGAGCAACGACACTTTGTCGTTGCATAAACAATAAGCCAAGCACCCAGTGCTGGTAACATGATCACGTAAGAATGCAACGCGCACAACGATGCCGCGTCAGCGTTCTCACGCTTAGACCATCTACTATACTTATGTGTATACTCTCGCTCTCTTTACATTATATACAAAACTATGTACGGCTCTCGCGCTGACTTCTCTGCCGAAGCAGTGGCCAGCTTTAAGTTAGAATTAATATTCAAAATCATTCAATAAAGAAACTCAAACCGAGACGGCTGTCTGTGTCTTTTATGAGTGGTGTTTAATAAGTTCGAAATGCAAGGCATGTTGTGCGGCTTAAGTCTAAACATATTATACATCTGTATCCGAGTATAACAGCCCAATCTTGTTAGTTCCGAAAAAATCATTACCAAATTCGGAAGAAAAAAATGGCGATTAGTAATTGACTATCGCCAAATCAATAAAAATTACTTTCTGATAAATTTCCGCTCCCCAGAATTGATGATATTCTAGACCAACTGGGCAGAGCTAAATTCTTTTCATGCCTTGACTTAATGTCAGGTTTCCACCAAATTGAACTTGAAGAAAATTCAAGAAATATTACATCTTTTTCAACGAGCAATGGTTCATATCGCTTCACGCGATTACCCTTTGGTCTTAAAATAGCACCAAATTCATTTCAGAGAATGATGACCATAGCATTCTCGGGTTTAGAACCCTCCCAGGCATTCCTTTATATGGATGACTTAATGGTGATAGGATGTTCCGAAAAACACATGATTAAAAACTTAACTGATGTTTTTAATGTATGTAGGAAATATAACATAAAATTACATCCAGAAAAATGTTCATTTTTCATGCATGAAGTGACATTTTTAGGTCAAAAATGCACCGACAAAGGAGTATTGCCAGATGACAAAAGTATGACGTCATCAAAAATTATACTGTCCCTCATGATGCGGACAGCGCGAGACGATTTGTAGCATTCTGCAATTATTATCGTCGATTTATAGAAAACTTCGCCGATTATTCGCGGCACATAACAAGATTATGTAAAAAGAATGTTCCTTTTGAATGGTCAAATAAATGCCAGAACGCATTCAAATACCTCAAAGAAAAGCTTATGCACCCCACATTATTACAATATCCAGATTTTCGCAAAGAATTTTGCATAATAACAGATGCTAGTAAACAAGCTTGCGGAGCGGTTCTAACTCATAACCGTGACGGAATTCAGCTCCCAATAGCTTATGCATCTCGTTCATTTACAAAAGGGGAAAGCAATAAAAGCACAACAGAACAAGAGTTAGCGGCAATTCATTGGGCAATTACCCATTTTAGACCATATATTTATGGCAAACACTTTACTATTAAAACGGATCACAGACCATTGACATATCTTTTTTCTATGACTAATCCCAGTTCTAAATTTACTCGCATGCGGCTAGAGCTTGAAGAATACGACTTCACTGTAGAATACCTAAAGGGGAAAGATAATTTAGTAGCAGACGCACTTTCTCGTATTAATATAAAAGAACTCAAAGACATGCAACATAAAGTCCTGAAAGTCACTACCAGGCGACAAAGTAGACAAAATAAAAACTGTACAGTAGAAAATTATGAGCTTCTGCCAAGGCAAAGTCATAATAATGTATCTAAGCCCAACGTACATGAAGTCATTACAAATGATGAAGTACGAAAAGTAGTGACCTTGCGCATAACAGAATCTAAATGTTTATTTAAACGTGGAAATAAAATTATCGCAAGAATTGAAGTTAGCGATTTATATACTAATGGAATTCTCGACTTAAGTCAGTTCTTCCAAAGGCTCGAAAAAGAAGCCAGTATATTAAAAATCAGCCAACTCAAAGTGGCACCGAGCGAAAAGATCTTTGAATCAGTTTCAATAGATTCTTTCAAAAATATGGGCAATAAAATATTAAAATCCTTAAGAGTAGCGCTACTCCAGCCGGTGACCCAAATAAAAAATGAAAAAGAGATACAACAAATCCTGTCTACATAACATGACGACCCAATTCAAGGAGGTCATAGTGGCATAACAAGAACTCTAGCAAAAATAAAAAGACACTACTACTGGAAAAATATGACACGTCATATAAAAGAGTACGTACGTAGATGTCAAAAATGCCAAATGTCTAAGACAATGACACACACAAAAACTCATTTGACTCTCACAGAAACACCTGTAAATGCTTTCGACATAGTGATAGTGGATACAGTTGGTCCGCTACCTAGGTCGGAAAATGGTAATGAATACATAGTCACATTAATATGTGACCTTACAAAATATTTAGTAACTATTCCAATAAAAAGCAAAAGCGCAAATAATGTCGCAAAAGCTATATGTATTCGAAAATTTCATACTCAAGTTCGGTCCAATAAAGACGTTCATCTCGGACATGGGAACAGAGTATAAAAACCAGATTTTAACTGATTTATGCAAGTATATGAAGATTGAGAATCTCACCTCTACTGCATATCATCATCAAACATTAAGGACAATAGAACGAAGTCATCGAACATTTAATGAATACATTCGTTCATACATCTCTGCAGACAAAACTGATTGGGATGTCTGGATTCAATATTTCACTTATTGCTTCAACACGACACCATCAACAACGCTTGAGTATTGTCCATACGAACTAGTATTTGGAAGACTACCAAAACAGTTCATAGATTTAAACTAATTACATAGATCCTATTTATAATTTAGATGACTATTCTAAGGAAATAAAGTTTAGATTAGAAATAGCATACAAAAGAGCTAGAATTATGTCAGAAAAAGCCAAGGCTTATAGGAAATTAGCATATGATGAAAAAAACAAAAAATTTTGAATTAAAAGTAGGAGATAAAGTACTTATAAAAAACGAAACAGGGCACAAATTAGACCCAGTATATTTAGGACCATTTATAGTAGAAAAAATAGAAGATAATGACAACATTTTTATTAAAGATAATAAAAATAAACAACAAAAAGTTCATAAGCATAGGTTAAAAGTTTTTATTAAATAAATATTTCTAGTATGGCCATACATAAGTATATTATTATTATCATTATTATTAAATTCAATAACGTTTTTATGCATTTTTATAAAAAAAAAAAAAAACACAAAAAAAATGTTTTTTAAAAATTAAAGCTGAAGTTATATAAATAATAATACTAATTAGTTTTAAAAAAACTACATATATTACGTTATTTTTAAAAAGGGGGGAGATGTAGTATACACATATACTGCAGTATGCGCATATAATAACAACACTGTAACACTTAGTTGCAGTTTACTATAGTTGACATAAGTCACAAATAAGCGCAAGTAATGTGATCCTCCACTTATGTGTCTTCAACACATTAGTGGGAACCGCAGCGTCAGCATATTTGGCATAAGCCAACGGCGCAATTGAAAGAACATTACTTGCGCATAACTCTCTCTCTCTCGGTCGCTGCAGTCGGCGACCGAATAAACATACTTTATATACATTATATAAATATGAACATTATGTACGGCTCTGACGCTGGCTTCTCTGCTGAAGCAGCGCTCAGCCTTTTTAGCTAAGCTAGTTCTTAAGAGAACATTTGATAGACATTCCGAATAAAGTATCAAAACGGAGCAGACGCTCCAGCACAAAAAGCGTTCTGTGTTTTAAAAACCTAATAGACTTGTGCAGTCCATTACAACAGTGTAGTGTATTCATATATGTTATTTAAAATTGTATATATAAAACGTAACTTGTAACACTTTGTTGCAAGTATAAATTAACCTAAACACGCTCAGCATAAACATATATATGTATGCATACCAAAGCACATACATACATATGGTCTGCGCGTGTAAGTAATATGAAGCCTCTTTAGAAGGCCACGCAAGCGTGAGACCGTTGCCCTACGGGAAACGCCGCGCTTGCACTTTAGCCAAACGTATGAGTACAATCGCTCTCCCTCTCTTTGTAGCTGTTAACTGATAACAGCATAAGTTTATAAATGTTAGGCATAAGCCAAGAATATATTTTGAATTCAATAAAGACACTTCTAACCAAACCGACGTGGCTGATGCGAATGTTGGCGAATCTATTTAATAAGCTTTAATCCTCCAAATATATTACAACAGTAAATATCCAAATTTTCGTATACAAATACTTTCAGCCTTCCATGAATTTATCTTCGTTTATAAGTTCGAAAATTAATTTATGGAAAGATATAATATCCCAATAACTCATTTTTCGGGTAGAAACCATACCATATAAAAACATATTTAGAACAACATCCTATTCTTGGCCCAACCAACATTTTTATTGTGCGTTTGCACAGATAATACGATTTCAACGAACATGGTAGAATCAAAGCATTTAGCAAAATACATTCCGTTCTTAAAATTCGTGGTAGACCAATGTCCCACTCATCCCAAGTCAAAAGTTATCCTACAGTGGATAATTGATAACAAAATCATACGGATGCACATGTATAGACAGATAGAAAGGATAATGAAATATCGATATACCACTTTGCTTAGAAAAAACGTACGGATGCCAAGGGCATACCATGAATTATTTGCAGACAAGATCGACAAAATAGAACTTTCGAGTTCAGAAAGTGACGATTCTGATGTGCAAATAATAGAATAAGCATGACATAACCATAAGTACTTATCGCTTCTTTCAAAGAAAACTTTGAAAAATCTTATAAATGTAAAATAAGAGTCGAAACGCTGTTTCATCACCTAACTGTACTAAAAACTGAATATTATAATATCAGTGAACTGGTATCGTCCATAAAACACAAACTTACAAGCGCACACAATGAACAGTGCCTTAAAATATATCATTCATTAGCTGCCAAGCTAGAAACAATTAGCTTTCGACGCAATATTAAATTTGACATACCAAAAAATCCCTACTTGTTCTGATTCAGACAGTTACATTGAAGACAATATTGAAAACAAAAAAATCATTTGCAATGACAGATCATGCAGCCGCCCAAAGCGCATATATTAAAGATATTGCCACATTGCTCCGGTACTTGCCGTAAAAGATACTTGTTATAATTTATAACTATACTAACTGAGTCACTAGGCCAGTAGAAGTAAAGGGGACAAAGTCAAGTCCTCCATCGTAGCCAACATAAGAAGACTCATAAACAATAACCAATAAACATCGAGGGACCAGGAGACGACGACACGGTCGCATCGCTGGACCGTCTACATTTCGTAATTGAAGCCCAACGAAATAGGATTTACACCCTAAGATTGACCAACATTTTTACGAAATCATGTAATTTTATTTAAAAAGGTTTTCACATCAATTGAATAAAAAAAGAAATAATAATTCGTAAAAGTGAGAATTGAACGAATCCGCTGCGTAAATCGCTTGATTGAGTTAAATGTTTAATGTTTCATATTAATGCGAAAGAAGTTAATAAATTGACATAATAAAAATATGAGGCATATGAGCCGCTTTGATTTAAATAGACACATAAAGGTGGAGTGCGATAGTGATAGCTGGGAAATAGAAAATAATAGCCGGACACACAACCCAGATCTTTGCACTAGCCAAGCTCAGAACCCTGACTTAAGCCCAGCACACAACCAAACAATCATGGACGCAACCCAAGAACAAGCCCTTATCCAGAACGCTGTTAGCCAAGCTCTCGCCCAGCAGAAACAAAGGTTCCAGTCTCAGCTAAACGACATGACAAAGAAAATAAAAAGCTTGTGCATTGGAACTCCACAAGTGGAAAGTTTTTAACGAATTTCATTTGATCCAAAAGTCAAATGCGATGTCCCTCTCGAAATTATAAAGTCTGTCCCTGAGTTTGGTGGCGGCTCCGATGAATATGTAGAATAGCGGCAATCATCCTGCAATGCTTACGAGCTATTCAAAACATATAGTGGGAGCTGCGCGCATTATCAAGCCGTCACAATAATTAGGAACAGGATCAGGGGGGCGGTAAGAGCACTTTTGGTGTCGCAAAACACAGTGCTCAATTTTGACACTATAATAGCTAGACTAGATTGCTCCTATGCCGAAAAGACTTCGCTACGATTGTTGAGGCAGGGACTTGAGATGGTCAGACAAGGCGACTAAAGCCTTATGGAATACTATGACGAGGTTGAAAAGAAATGAACACTCGTCACAAATAAAATTGTCATGACACATGAAACCGAGCCGGCTACATTGCTCAATGAGGAAGTAAGGTTAGATGCGCTTCACGCATTTATCTCTGGTATGAAAAAACGGCTTAAAGCGGTAGATTTTCCGGCACGGCCTACCATCCGCTTTGGCATTGGCCAGGGAGGCTGAGGCAAGCATAGAGCGAAGCGTGTTTACAGCCACGTATGCTAAGGCTGTGGCCGAAAGAGAACAGGTCAGGGAAGATAACAGAAATCGCCCACAAGGTCCGAAGCAGGGAAAATACAGTAAGCCTGAGCGTGGACAAGAAAAGAATCCACACTATGCTAGAAAACAACAGACCAATAGTCCCTAAGAAAAAAATAATAAAAGGGAGGAGTTAGGTCAAAAGCCCGAACCAATGGAGATTGATTCCTCTTCCAAGTTCAGGCAACGCACTTATTACGGAAAACCCCAACCAGCAGTAGAACAAACACAAAAAAGGTCAAATACGTCTGACCGAGCTACAGGCCAAAGACGACAACGCCTTAACAACGTTGTTCAAAATACCCATGAAGAGCAAGGTCCCAATTATGTGAAAGATGTAGAAACCGCCGTAGCTGTCTTTGAAGAAGACAGTAAACCAGGTTATGACAACGAATCAGTTCATTTTTTAGGGAACGCTCCCGGCTGCCCTTCATCAAGCGGCAGCTGGCTGGGAGAACAATAAAAATCCACAGACACAGGGGCGGCAAAAAACTACGTCAAGCCTTTAAAGGAGCTGAAGGACGTAGTTCCTGTCGAATATCCCTTCACCGTAAGCTCGATACACGGTTCAAGCGAGGTAAAGGAAAAATGCCTTATGAACATATTAGGCCAAATTTCCCCATTTTTTATGCTAGACACTCTCACTTCATTTGATGCCATTATTGGCTTCGACTTGCTAACGCGAGCAGGAGTAGCATTAGATTTACAAGAGAGCACGCTCAGCTATCAAAATCAATGTGAGCAGCTACAATATCACGACTGTGAAAGTGTAAACTTCACAGATGTAAACGATATTGAGGTACCAAATTCTGTTAGGATGAAATTCAAGGCTATGATTTTACAGAGGACAAACGCATTTTCGACCTCTAACGAAACGCTACTGTAGTATACACATATATTCATATATATTCAAATGTAATAAACAGCAACACTTTGTTGTTGTCTAAACATTAAATCGAGCAACGACACTTTGTCGTTGCATAAACAATAAGCCAAGCACCCAGTGCTGGTAACATGATCGCGTAAGAATGCAACGCGCACAACGATGCCGCAGCGCATCAAGCTGGGCCAAGGACATCAACACCATACAAGTGCGAAGGGCATAGGACCGCCAGTTGTGCCAACGTTGGAACACCATTGATAACTTTATCAACTAACCATCCATGAGCGACGACCTATCGTTCAGCAACGCTGCTCCTACCGAGCAAAGGGATGCACCGACGCTGAAAGAGGCGCTTGAGGTGTGTCCAACCGATGGACCACGGCCACTCACAATAGCTGAGTACAAGGCCCGGAACAACAAGAAGCCTCCAAAGAAGACAAAACGGGGAGGAAGGATTAAACGCCTACTACAGCAAAGACGACTGGAGCGAGATATGCTAAAGACATATCCAGACAAGGAAGAGCAACAACGCTGCCAACAACGCATAGATGACATCACAAAACAACTTCGCCAAAAGAGCGAAGTAACGCAAAAGAGCTGCTAAATGCCAAGCTCCACTTTGCCTTTATTTTTAATACCTACCCAAAAACAACTTGTAGCACCGCAAGGTGCAAGTTGGAATATCTAACATCTGATAGGCTTTAACTAACAACATATGATTGGTAATTACTGTAAACCAATCATATGTACATTACACTAAAACACTTAATATCACAAAAAATGGGAAATTAAATAAAAAAAAGAAAAGAATTTTTAACAAAAACACAATATTTCCAGAAATCTTGATCGGCAGACTTTCATGTCAGTTTTCAATACAGTTAACTAAGACATACTCAGGAAAAATTATCATTTGCCAGAACCAGTCATGGGTCTAGTAGACGTCAAGTCTGTGGACTCGACAGCCAACGTAATTAACAAAGTTGACGTGTCGTCCCCAGATTTGAAGTACATGCTAATCTTGAACACAGTGTCAAAACTATACAAAATTCACAGAAGGAATATCAAGAGGAGGTATATGAGCAAAGCAATAAGTAAAGCAGCAGAATTAGAAAAAATTTAAATTTTCCCTCATAATTTTCAAAATTTTTCAAACATGATAGAAAACAAAATAGATGCCATTTACACTAAATACCCTAATTTTCGTATACAAGCTATACAAATACTTTCCAGCTTCCATGAATATATCTCCGTTTATAAATTCGAAAATGAATTTATGGAAAGATATAACATCCCAATAAGTCCATTATATGGCTGCGATAAGACCGAAAAAGCAAAAGTTTTAGAAACCCTACCTTATGCCCATGTTAAAACATATGTAGAACAACATCCCATTCTTGGCCCTGCCAACATTTTATGGTGCGTCTACACAGGTAATAAAATTTCAAATAAATCATGGTAGAGCTCAAGCTATTAGCTAGATTTATTCCGTTTTTTATGTTTTTGGTCGATAACGGACCAACCAATCCGAAATTAAAAATTATCCTTCAGTGGATAATCTCAAACAAGTCCGTTAAATTACACATGTACAATCAAATACAACGTATATTATCATTGCAATATAAAAATTTGCTAAGAAAAAACGTTCGCTTGCCAAAATCGATAAATGATTTGTTCATAAATCATATCATCAAAGCAGAACTATTGAGCTCCGAAAGTGACGACTCTGACGTTCAAATAATTGATTAAAAAAAAAAAATAAAAAAAAAACCAAATCTGTACCAAATGGGAAAAAAAAACAATTTGTAATTCTTATTAATAACAAAATGGTATAAGGAATAGTTATGAATTGGCAGGAAATTGAGAAAAAAAATTGAACTCGGAAAACAAAAATTCGACAGATCATACAAATGTATCAATAAAAATATAACAATAAAAGTCGAAACGTTGGTGCATCATATTACAGTATTAACAACTGAATATTATACTATTAGCGAATTAGCATCTTCACTAAAGAGCAAGCTAACGAATGTGCACAACGAATATTGTTTAAAAATATTACGACAATAAGCTCTAAAGTTAGAGACGATAAGTGTTCGTGGTGATATTAAACTAACTATTCCCAAAAACCCTTATTTTCCAATTGAGTTTGACGAAAGTCAACTCCAGGATTTAAACGAGTCCAAGCCAACAATTGACTTTGATGAGTCAGAACAAGAGTGTTCTGATTCAGATAACACCGAGAAAAAAATACAAAAACCAGCCATGACAGACACAGCATATACCGATAGGGCATATGTACATGAGAGAAATATCCTCATCAATACCCGAATTTGATGGTAAAAAGTTAAATTTGCAAAGATTCTTAACCTCGTTAAGACTAGTAAATTAAACAAAAGGCACATTTGAGAACATAGCCGTAGAAGTAATCAAGTCAAAAATAATTGGCTCAACCTTCTATAAAGTCCAAAATGAGACAACCATAGATGCAATAATAAAGAAATTGCAAGAATCTCTTGTCGGCGAAACATCCGACGTGGTAAAAGCCAAAATGGCTAATGTCTATCAAAAGGGTAAAACTGCCACGCAATTTACCAACGAAAACGATAATTTAAGAAGATTACTTGAATCTTCGTATATCGATGAGGGATTGCCAGCAGAACTTGCTGATAAATTCAGCACAAAAGAAGCAATAAATGTCATGATTAAAAACTGCGATCATGGCAAGCTAAAAACAATATTGGAAGCAGGTACATTCCCAACAATGAATGACGCTGTTAGTAAATATATACATTGCAGTACAGAAATTACAGGATCAACAAATGCAATCCTATTTGCACAGAGAGGACACCCCAATCGAGGTAATTTCCGAGGAAATTATCGAGGTAGAGGCAATTACCAAGGTTATAATAATAATTATGGTAATTATAACAATTACTATAATAATAATAACCGAGGACGCGGAAATTTCCGAGGAAATAACCGCGGCCGTAGCAACGCCAACAGGGGATACCACAACAACAACTATAACAATAATAGACAAGATGGTAACGTACGATACACTCAGAGTAATTCGGAAAACCAACAAGCCCCCTTAAGTACTCCCAACCAATAAATTCAACAGTTCACGTCATCAATCTTAATCTCAACATTTTTATAAATTTACAAAATGAGTATACGAAAACAATGTTGACGTTACTCATAGATACTGGCGCAGATATCTCAATTTTAAAAGAACAGTCCGACATTTACCAAGAAATAGATAACAATACAACCACAACTATCAGCGGAATTGGAGAAGGTTCAATCCATTCCACTGGACTAACTTTCGTTGAATTAACAACAGGTAAATATATAATTCCACATTATTTTCATTTAGTAGACACAAATTTTCCTATTCCATGTGACGGAATAATCGGTATGGATTTCATAAAGAAATTCAATTGTCAGTTAGACTTCAAAGCAAGCGAAGACTTGTTTATATTAAGACCTCAAAATTTAAATTTTCCAATAACTATCCCTATAGTTCATACCACTGACAATAATACCACAATCTTACCTTTACGATCCGAAGTTGTCCGACAAATAAAACTAGATACAAAAGATGATCATATTATGATACCGTGTCAAGAAATTGAGAATGGAGTATTTATAGCAAGCTCCATATCCAATTCCAAAAACACATTTGTCCGAATTCTGAATACAACAAATTCAAATAAAATAATTAACCTAGATAAAGTCAGATTTGAACCACTAACTAGTTACGAGATTTTCAATAAAAATCATCTATCAAGAGATGAAAAAATTATATCTAAGTTAAGAAAAAATTGTCCGCTACCATATAAAAAAATGTTAACCGAACTCTGCGGACTAGAATCCGAAGCAATAACCACGAATAATTTTTACAAACAAAAATTAAGATTGAAAGACAATGAACCAACATATATCAAAAATTATAGAATTCCTCAAAGTCAACAGACAGAAATAGCCAAGCAAGTCGAAAAGTTAATAAAAGACAATATTGTAGAACCTTCTGTATCAGAATACAACAGCCCCCTGCTCTTAGTACCAAAAAAATCATTAACTGATTCAAGTGATAAAAGATGGCGTTTAGTAATTGATTACCACCAAATAAATAAGAAACTGTTAGCTGATAAATTCCCACTTCCAAGAATAGACGATATTCTTGATCAACTAGGCCGAGCAAAATACTTCTCGTGTTTAGATTTAATGTCAGGATTCCATCAAATAGAACTTGAAGAAAATTCAAGAAATATAACGTCTTTTCAACGAGCAATGGCTCTTATCGCTTCACGCGATTACCTTATGGTTTAAAAATAGCGCCTAATTCTTTTCAAAGAATGATGACAATTGCATTTTCTGGTCTTGAACCATCACAGGCATTCCTTTACATGGATGACCTAATTGTCATCGGTTGTTCCGAACAACATATGATCAAAAACCTTAAAAACGTTTTTTACTTATGCAGAAAGAACAATCTAAAATTGCACCCAGACAAGTGCACATTTTTCATGCATGAAGTGACCTTCCTAGGTCATAAGTGTACTGACAAAGGTATTCTCCCAGATGACAAAAAGTATGATGTCATTGAAAAATACCCAGTCCCTACGGACGCAGACAGCGCTAGAAGATTTGTTGCATTTTATAACTATTATAGACGTTTTATTAAAAATTTTGCAGAATATTCACGTCACATAACCAGTTTATGTAAAAAGGATGTCAAATTTGACTGGACACCTAGTTGTCAAAATGCCTTTGAATATTTAAAAAAAAATTAATGAGTCCTACATTATTACAATACCCAGATTTTAGCAAAGAATTTTGCATAATCACAGATGCAAGCAAAGAAGCTTGTGGAGCAGTATTAACCCAAAATTATAATGGTATTCAATTACCTGTAGCATATGCATCTCGCAGTTTCACTAAAGGTGAAAGTAATAAATCAACAACAGAGCAAGAATTATCAGCAATTCATTGGGCAATTAATCACTTCAGACCATATATATATGGTAGACACTTCACTGTCAAAACAGATCATAGACCCCTTACATATTTATTTTCAATGGTAAACCCAAACTCGAAATTAACTAGAATGCGACTTGACTTGGAGGAATACGAATTTACGGTGGAATATCTTAAGGGTAAGGATAATTTTGTAGCCGATGCGTTATCAAGAATATGTAGTATACACATATATACACATATATTCAAATACAATAAACAGCAACACTTTGTTGTTGTCTAAACATTAAATCGAGCAACGACACTTTGTCGTTGCATAAACAATAAGTCAAGCACCCAGTGCTGGTAACATGATCACGTAAGAATGCAACGCGCACAACGATGCCGCGTCAGCGTTCTCACGCTTAGACCATCTACTATACTTATGTGTATACTCTCGCTCTCTTTATATTATATACAAAACTATGTACGGCTCTCTCGCTGACTTCTCTGCCGAAGCAGTGGCCAGCTTTAAGTTAGAATTAATATCAAAGATTCATTCAATAAAAAAACACAAAAGTAACAAGACGTGACTATTAATGCCGAGGATACATTTCAACGTTCTATATGGCGACCGTGACGTGGGTCCTAAGGACCTAGGATATTGAACGACTTCATCAGCAACAGCAACAACAAGGATTCATTACACCAGCCACAACTGTAATACCAGCAGAATCACGTCGACCTGGCTGGAATTGGGCATCTCCATGGAACGAAAATATTTACTGAGTGAGTAGAGAGTGTGTGAGTTATGGGAAAACGCGGAAGTGTACATAAGAAAATTAATAAGAGAATAGCTCAATAAAGTGGCTATTATTCCACCCGCGTGGGCAACAGCCCAAAAGTTACAAGCTTTTTAAAGTCATGCTATAAAGAAAGAACAGCTCCCAACTCCGCACCTCACTCATCTCAAATACAAGTTTTAAACGCAAAAATTATAATAAATCCTCCATCACCAAAGCAACTACCGAAGAGACAGAAAATCTGCCCGCAGAACTGTGCAGGACCCCTGGAATCACCACACAGCAAGGAAGAATTAATTAAAAGTGCGAAAGGCATAGGACCGCCTTTTGCGCCAACGGTGGAACTCTGTGAACGATTTTTCACATATGAGCCAACTAAAGCAGCAGCAGCAGCAATCGCAGAGCGACAACAACAATTTCATAAACGCTGCTCCCGTTGAGCAAAGGGACGCACCGACGCTGAAAGAGGCGCTTCAGGTGTGTCCAAACGATGGACCACGGCCACTCACAATAGCTGAGTACAAGGCCCGGAACACAAAGAAGCCCCCAAAGAAAACAAAAAGAAGCGGACAAAGGATCAAACTGCTACAACAGAGAAGGATGGTAAAGGATTTCATCAGGATAGCGACAACGCAAGAAGAAAAAGAGAAGCACATAAAGGATCTCAATACAATCGAGAAACAACTTCGCACTGGTGCGAAACAACGCAATACGGGCTGCAGTAATGCCAATGCCAAAATTGCCTTTAAAAATAAATACAAACACAAGCCGATGCGCGAAAGTGCTGCTTGTAAAAACACACACTAACCTGTCCCAAATAACTTACACTCATTATTAACAAACACTTTGTGGTGTAAATTTATCTTAAAAGTTGTAGTATGCACATATATTGAGAGTACACTGTACTTAGTACATTTCCATAATATTGAACAGCAACACTTTGTTGCTGCATAAACATAAACCAAAACAACAACACTTTGTTGTTATATAAACACCCAGCACATTTCAAGTGCATAGTAACATGATCGCATGAGAATGTGGCGGGCACAATTAAAGCCGCGACAGCATTCTCATGCATTGACCACTAGCAATATATATGTACATTACTCTCACTCTCCAACTTATATACTTTATACATTATGTACGGCTCCGACGCTGGCTTCTCTGCCGAAGCAGCGTGCAGCCTTCTTAGCTAAGCTACTCTATAAGAGAAGAACTTAACAACATTCGAAATAAAGCAAAGAAACGGAACAGACGTTCCAAATAAAACGAAAACGGTCTATGGTCATATCATTTAAAATCCATAATTCCACATGGCGACCGTGACATGGGTCAAAAAGGACCCAGGACAATAATCTACCCAAGCAAAATCTAAGACAATAACAACAAGATCCGCGATTCGGCAATGATTGAGTTAAATACAACAAGTGAGCAACAACAATTAATCGAGTTATAAAAACCGTTTACAAATATAAAACGTGTGATTTTATAATAAACTTTGAAAAAAAAGTGCATAATGCCCACAATTCTAATTAAATCGTGCGCAGTTAAAATTTATTAAACACTGCTGCCGTCAATGTTGTCCGTGCTCCATAAACAAATTGTGTTCCTTCAATAAAAAGACATGCACCAATGGTCTTTTAATTATGATATACAAATAATTGATGGCGGAGGAGCCACAATTTGAGACAGCTGTTCCCATTGAACAAAGGGATTTAGCGCCGTTGCAAGAGGCCTTGCAGTTAAATCCCACCGATGGACCACGCCCACTCACAATAGCTGAGTACCGGGCTCGTCAGGAAAAAAAAACACCAACACCAAAACACAAAAGAAGCGGACACAGGATCAAGCTTCTTCAACAAAGAAGACTAATAAAAGACCTACTAAAGACAGCGACAACGCAGGAAGACACACAAATGCACAGGGAAAACCTCATCAAGATTGACCAACAGCTTCGCACTGGTGCGAAACAACGCAATAAGGGCTGCAGTAATGCCAATGCCTAAGTTGCCTTTAACTATAAATAAAAACACAAGCCGATGCGGGAAACCGCTGCTTGTAAAAACACAAAAACTAACCAGTCCCGAATAGCCTACACTAAATACTAAAAAAAACACTTTGTTGTGTAAACTTAGTATAAGTAAAATATTGTAAAATTGCCTTTTACAAATGTAAACAACAAAGTGTTCCCCTGTTGTTAAAAACACGATAATTTACAAAAATATTTATGTATGCGCTAGAAATATCTTAAATACATATGAGCTCAGAATATTTAATTTTGCGTAGATTCTCGACAGGATTCACTATGGGCATTGTAGATGTAAAAACGGTGGACTCCACCGCCAATGTTATAAACAAAGTTGACGTGACTCCACCGGATTTGCAATACATGCTCATCTTAGTTTTGATAATAGCAGCAATAATGGTAGTGAAAGCAATAGTCAGCCTTTATAGAATGCACCAAAGGTGTATGAGAAAAAAATACGGCAACAGCACTGCTAACGAATTAGACCAAATCTAATATACTTGTTTTAACAACATGATAGAATCAAAAATCAACGAAGTATATACCAACCACCCAAATTTTCGTATTCAAGCCATACAAGTACTAATCAAATTCAAAGAATATATATCTGTTAATAAATTCGAAACGGAATTTATCACACAACACAATTTAACATCAAGTCCTTTAATATCTTACAACAAAATTGAAAAAGCACAGATACTAGAAACGTTACCATACGTTTCAGTAAAATCCATAATAGATAACCATCCAATTTTAGGACCCACTAACATTATTATAGTTCAATTGCACAGATAAAAAAAAAAAAAATAAACAAAAAAAAATAATGGTTGAACTAAAACTATTAGCTAGATATATTCCATTCTGCCGATTTCTTGTCGATTACGGCATAAACCATCCAAAACTAAAAATTATCCTAATGTGGATAATCAATAATAAGAATGTAAAATTACATATTTATAGGCAAATAGAACGCATATTGTCAATGCAATACAAAAATCTGCTAAGAAATAACGTTCGATTGCCTAAGTCAATAAGCGACTTATTTGCACATGAAATCATCAAAGCAGAACCAATAAGTTCTGACAGCGATGACAATTGAAAAAAAAAAAAAAATGCGAGTGTATGAGCAATAGTTATGGAATGGCAAGCAATAGCGAAAAAAATCAACGACTCAAAAGAAAAATTCGAAAAATCTTATAAGTGTATTAATAAAAATACAACAATACGAGTCGAAACGCTATTGTCCCACATAACAATATTGACCACTGAATACAATAAAATCAGTGAGTTAGCATCTTCGCTAAAAAGTAAACTTACACACGCACATAACGAACAATGTCTAAAAATACTACGTGCATTAGCTTCAAAGCTAGACACTATAAGTTTTAAGCGTCAAATAATATTTGCAATTCCAAAAAACCCGTACTTTCCTGTTGAGTTCGACCAAAGTCAACTCCATGATTTGAATGAGTCAAAGCCAGTAGTTGATACGGAAGATTCAGAACAGGAATGCTCTGATTCTGATAACAATACACCAGATAGTCCAAAAATAAAAAGCCTAACAATGACGCAGACAAAAATCGATTTCATTAAAACAGCATCCACCATATTATCTGAGTATGATGGAAAAGCTGAAAATCTGCAAAGTTTCATAGACGCATTAAATCTACTAGATACACTTAAAGGTGATCATGAAGCAACAGCAATCAGTTTAATTAAAACAAAACTGAAAGGTCATGCAAGAAATTTAATTAGCGATGAGAATACAATCACTCAAATTATTGCAAAACTAGCAAGATCAGTAAAAGGAGAATCGGTTGAAGTACTATCAGCCAAACTCCTAAACTTGCAACAAAAAAATAAGACAGCAAACATTTATACGCAAGAAGTAGAGCAACTAACAAAAGCTTTAGCTGGCGCGTACATCAACGATGGCCTAAATTCTAAGTTAGCCACCAAATACAGCACAAACCAAGCTGTAAAAGCAATGACTAAAAATTTTGCTATTGATAGAGTAAAACTCATCATGCAGGCAGGCACATTTAACAACATGAACGATGCTATTTCAAAATTTGTCGACAGTTGCACTGAAGCAACTGGGAACACCAACACCGTTCTATTTTACCAAAACTACTCTCAACGCGGTGGAAGCCGCGGTAGAGGTAACTTCAGAGGCCGACCCTACAACAGGGGCGGTTTCAGGTACAATAACAACAACGGCAACAGATACAACAATAGCAGAGGTAACTCTCGAGACGGCTCGTACAGAGGCGGCTCGTACAGAGGCAACCAAAGTAGAGGCCCTGAACAACAAAACCTGGTCCGAGTTACACAAAGTAACTCGGAAAACCAGCAAGCCCCCTTGAGCAATCAGCAGTAAACATACTAACTATAAATCTAAGTCTCAGCAGTATAATTAAAATAAAAAATCATGATAAACCAAAAAAATCAAATAAACCACTTACACTTTTGATAGATACAGGAGCAAATGTCTCAATATTAAAAAACAATAATATAGACACAAATATTAACAAAAATTTCAAAACTAATATATCCGCAATTGGCCAGGGAACAATACAGTCAATGGGACGAGCCCCAATTGACCTCCTTTTCGATTATTTCATAATCAACCATGATTTCACAGTAGTTCAAACTGAATTTCCCATACCATGCGATGGAATTCTTGGACTAGACTTCATTAGAAAATTTAATTGCGTAATAGACTACCAAAATGATGAATTCATCATGAAACCAGGAAATTTAAACTATCAAATACATGTACCACTATTACACAATGATATTGATAATTCAATACTATTACCAGCAAGATCAGAAGTCATGAGAAAAATCATGCTTCTGACTAGCGAAAATTCTGTATTAATACCAAACCAGGAAATACACCCTGGGGTAATAATAGCAAACAGTATTGTTGAAAGTAATAGTGCAATAGTCCGCATTCTAAATACAACCAATAAAAACATAAAAATTCAGAATCCAAATATTAAGTTCGAATCACTAGAACAATATGAAATTAAAACAAGTACAGAGAAACAAACCAACAGATCTTATGAAGTCATCAATAAACTAACCTTCCCAGACCAATTCAGAACAAAATTAACTGAATTATGTACCAAATACAGTGACATATTTGGTCTTGATTCAGAACCCATATCATGTAATAATTTTTATAAGCAAAAATTGAGATTAGCAGATAGGACACCCGTCTACATAAAAAATTATAGAAATGCTGAAACAGAAAAACCAGAAATAAACAGACAGGTCGAAAAATTAATAAAAGATGGTATAGTTGAGCCATCAATTTCTGAATATAATAGCCCACTTCTCTTGGTTCCCAAGAAATCTCTCCCAAATTCCAAGGAGAAAAAATGGCGTTTAGTAGTTGATTATCGCCAAATAAATAAAAAACTTCTGGCCGATAAATACCCACTGCCAAGAATAGAAGAAATCTTAGACCAATTAGGACGAGCCCAATATTTTTCATGTCTCGATCTCATGTCAGGATTTCACCAAATAAAACTAGATGAGAAATCTAGAAATGTAACATCATTTTCAACTAACTCCGGTTCTTATCGCTTCACGCGATTAACATATGGTCTTAAAGTAGCACCAAACTCATTTATGCGAATGATGACACTCGCCTTTTCTGGCCTTGAGCCATCCCAAGCATTTCTCTACATGGATGACCTAGTAGTCATTGGCTGTTCAGAACAGCACATGTTTAAAAATTTGTCAAATATCTTTGATATGTGTAGAAAACACAACCTAAAATTAAATCCAGAGAAATGTTCGTTTTTCATGCACGAGGTTACATTCCTTGGGCATAAGTGCACAGACCATGGCATCCTCCCTGATGACAAAAAATATGATGTTATCAAAAACTACCCAACCCCAACTGATGCGGATAGCGCACGACGTTTCGTCGCGTTCTGTAATTATTACAGACGATTTATTTATAACTTCGCACAACATTCACGTCATTTGACTAGATTGTGCAAAAAGCATGTCCAATTCGAATGGACAAAATAATGCGAAGACGCATTCAAATACTTAAAAACGGCATTAATGAAGCCTACATTGTTACAATACCCTGACTTCAGCAAAGAATTTTGCATAACCACAGATGCAAGTAAACATGCATGTGGTGCCGTATTAACTCAAGAGTACAACGGTATGCAATTGCCAATTGCATTCGCTTCAAGAGCTTTCACACAGGGAGAAAGCAATAAATCAACTACAGAGCAGGAATTAGCTGCAATACACTGGGCAATAAAACATTTTAGACCATACGTTTATGGAAGGCATTTCTTAGTAAAAACAGACCATAGACCTTTAACCTACCTTTTTTCGATGAAAAATCCTACTTCAAAATTGACTAGAATGAGACTAGATTTAGAAGAATATCAATTCACAGTAGAATACCTCAAGGGGAAAGATAATCACGTTGCAGATGCATTATCAAGAATAAAAGTAGAAACTTTTATAGAAATGAACAGAAATATAATGATGGTCCAAACAAGGTCATCAAAAAGACAGGAAAACATCTGCGCAGATGAAAAACAGAAATTGCCAAAAGAATCAAAAGAAAAAAAGAGCCCAATGTCTATGAAGTTGTTAGCAATAATGACGCAAAGAAATTTGTGAAAATAAAATTCGGTAAAAATAATTGTTTGCTAAAGAAAGGAAAACGAATTATTTCACGATTCCCAGTTAATGATTTGTGCTCTAATGAAAAAAACGATTTAGGTCAATTTTTTCAAAGGCTTAATTCAGAAGCCGGAATACATAAAATCGTTAACTTACAGATGTCACCAAGTGAACAAATTTTCGGATTTGTATCACTTAATGAATTTAAAAATATGGGCAATAAAAAAAAGTGACAAAAATAGACAAAAATGACGAAAGTCAAATAAAGGCAATCCTGTCCAAATACCATGACGATCCTATAGAAGGTGGCCATACGGGGATAACGCGAACCCTGTTAAAAATCAAGAAATACTACTACTGGCCCCAAATGACAAAGACAATTACAAAGTATGTTAAAACATGCATGAAATGCCAACAGGCAAAAACAGCTACACATACTAAAGCACCAATGATCATAACAAACACACCAAGTACCGCCTTTGACACTGTTCTAATAGATACTATTGGACCATTACCTCGTACAGAGAATGGCAATGAGTATGCAATCACAATTATATGTGACCTTACTAAATAAACAAACAGATTAAGACAAAAGTAAAACAAAGATATAAACCAGAAGTAGTCCAAGAGGATAGGAAAGTGACAATCAAAACTAGGTCAGGTAAAACTTTCCATAAATCAGATTTGAGAAATTGATTCGAAAAACTAAAGAAGACGTTTCACAATTTATCACTTACCATTCATTCTTCCAACTTTTTGCTTAATTAAAACTATTTCTAATTATTTTAATAAAATACAAGAGTTAAGAAACAATAAAAAAATATAATATAATAATAATAATAATAATATAAAAAAATACATACTTTAACCATTTATCACGTAAAAACAAAATAAACCTTCAAATAAAAAAACTAAAAAATAAAAAATAAAAAAAACACATACACATACCTTGTACACAAGGTCATTTTAATTCCATACAAGAAACACACCACACTAGCAATTATTTTTTAATAAGCGAGAACGACTCCTTTGCAAGGTTGCTTCGTTTATAGTAATGTTTGCCATTAATTTTTAAATTTCATTAATTATTCTTACCTATGTCATATCAAAAATTTTGCACATTTTCAAATACGTAACGCCAGTTGTCCCTTTACAACAAGGCTTCATATGGCGGGTCAACGGATATTTCAAACTAGCCCACGTCATCAACTTAGAAAGAATCCGGGAAGCTGTTATAGAATAACAGAGGGAAACAATTCTAAAGGCAGACGCAAGGATAGGTTCTATGACCGATCACTATCTTCAAGATGCACTGGAAGGCATTTCTAAGATGACGAAAACAACATCACGACAACCTTGTGCCATCGACTGGCTAGGGTCAGCCTGGAAATGGGTGGATGGGTCACCAGATGCGTCTGACTGGAATGCGATTTTAACTTCACAGGATGCCATTACAAAAAACAACAACCAGCAGATGAGAATAAACACGCATTTATTCGATACCCAACACGAATCCCTTCAGCAACTCAACAATGTTATTGGGAGAGTCAACGCTATAGACGGAGATGTTCACGCATCCACAGCGATAATCCACAAGGCTATATTATTGGCACACCAGGTAAAAGAGATGACGACGGCTTGCCAACTGGCTAAAACTGGTGTGGTCAATACTAATCTTTTGGACCATGAAGAAGTTGCTACTATCTTGACGGAAGTAGATAATCTACCATATGAAAATGCAATTGAAGCGGTGGAATTTTAACGTCCTTCAATTCTCACCAACGGCACATCATTATTATATGTTGTCTCGATGCCCAAAGTTACAAACAGCAAATATCGTCTTATGTTTTTACTTCCAACAATCACGGGAGGACAACAAGTCGTACTGCAGTATGATAAATTAGCTATGGACTCTCAGGAGACTTACGCCGTCGTAGGAGATTGCTTGTCCATTGGCAATACGACAGTTTGCCAGGAGAAAAATCTTCACAAGTTAGACGAAGATGGTTGTATCTCAAGATTACTAAAAGGAGGACACGCAGCATGCGGCTACTTAAAGAACAATCAGGAGATTGTTCAACTCGTGGATGATAGAACAATTTTTTTAACAAATTTTCACGGCACTGTTGATGCCGATACTAAAATTTACCACTTAACCGGGTCATATGTAGTCCAATACAATGAGACGGTAACAATTAAAGGAAGGAATTACACCAGCTACACGTCGACACATCTGATTGCAATGCCGGCTGTATTAACAAATGTTACAGCAACTGGATACGAAGTATCATTAAAATATGTCCATGACTGTAATCTGCAGTATTTAAAAAGACTATCGACTATGTCCGATAGTATTTTATTTTCTTATTTTTCAGAAATATTGACTGCTTCCATTATCGTTGCAATCTTGTACTTCATTTGGCGAAAAATTACATCTACGAAGGGAATTCCCAAGACCACCGCTTTGGCCCTGGATCTTCCTTCACAAATCACTACAGAAGAGATAAAGGCCTAGAGGATCTGCGGGACGCAGATCTTGTGGTTGGGAGGAGTTAACACCCGACACTCGGTCATACAACATTTCGAGCACCACTCGAAACTACCACTCGAACTCCGACCCACTTAACATTCCACAGCGTCAGCTTCGGAATACTTTGTACCAAACGCCCACTTAAAAGCGGAAATATGAAACGCTGAGTCAACGGCCAAGCAACAATGATCGCCGACCTAAGCATTGCGGAAATACTAAACGCTGAGCCGACACAAGACGTTGGCTTTGCGAGCCATCGTCATGCGTGACTGCGGCAGCTAGAGTTAGTTCAAATCTCACCATCGACGAGCCTATACGCGACCAATACTTGAATAAACATATTATTATGATAACGTAAACCAAATCTTCCTGCCTCATTCTTTATTTCCAATCCAAGAGGATGTTAAGGATCGCTCTAAGGTAGTAGTGTTATCGGCAGTCCTTATGACTCGCCGTAACTTATATATATAAAATAAAAAACAAATATATTATAGAAAACAAGTAAGAAGTCTCTAGTCGGGACAGCCCGACTAGAAGATACCCTGAACCCAGTTGTAAAAAATAAATTAAATTTATATAAGACTTTGGTATACTGACTTAACTTCAATCGATTAAGCTCGATATCTCCGGTGTTTCTTAACCGATTTGGACGAAATATTCAGAAAAGATCAATCGTTACTCATCCTTTCAACCCTCATTTTTACATTTTCCAAATTCGATATTTTTTTTTTATCGATTCCATGTGTATATCGGAAACCAGAACAGTTATCGATAATTTGAACAGACTTGTTCTGCTCATGGTATAGGAGAACTTATATCCCAAATCTGAAGTCTCTAGCCCTTGTAGTCTCTGAGATCCACGCGTTCATACAGACGGACAGACGGACAGATGGACAGACAGACGGACAGACGGACATGGCTAAATCGACTCGGCTATTGATGCTGATCAAGAATATATATACTTTATAGGGTCGGAGATGCTTCCTTCTGCCTGTTACATACTTTTGCACAAAACCATTATACCCTTATTTACCCATTTTATGGGTTAAGGGTATAAAAACAAGCTAATTATTATACCAAATTTTAAATTTTTATACTTTTATGTTCTTCAATTTTTATTAATAATAATATAAGGGAACGTACCCAAATTACGTGACACGTTTTTGTACAATTTTTTACCCCCCCTCCCCCCTCGGTGACTACCCGTAGTAAATTGCCAAACCCCTCCCCCCCACTGTTTTTACGTAATCATTTATATATATGGCTTTAAAAAATTTTTTCCCTTTATTTACCCTAATTAGTTCGCAGCTTACTATTTTTGTTGTTTTTAGGCTTTATTTTAATATCCAAATTTTAATAAAACCTTTTTTTTAGCATTAAATTTTAATTATCTTCAACGAACACGTTTCCAGCATCAATCCACTCAGATACTTCGTTGATCATTTTAGCGTTTGCATCGGGAGTTTCCTCAGACATGATTATAGTCTCTTCATTGACAGCATCAACGTCTACCCACTCCACGCTTTCCTTCATAACACACAAAGCCTCCTTTGGTGTCCTGAAGATAATTCGCAGAGGTTGCACACGAGACACTTTATCCACCACACTACCATGAACCTTTTTCTGATGGTTGCTCATCGATATTTTTGAAGCAAAATACACTCCACAAATTGAGCACGTCCTTCCGGTGATATCATCTTTTTAAGTTGGACAATAGGTGTCATAGGGTATTTCCCTACCCTGTGACAATTCTGGGCGTAGTGTTAAACATTGCCTCACTAGCAATGATGGAAACATTTCCAATCGCACTTCATCTGGTCTTGGAATCCGAAACGGGTTTTGTGACATTGGGAAAGGTGCCGGAAAAAATCTTTGGTCCAAAATGTTTTTTAGTGCACTTCGACGTGGAGCACAGCAGGAGTCATCGTCGCACTTAACAATCTGAAGAAAATATTGGCTTTCACGAACGTGATTTCCATACCAAACATCAGAAACTTTTGTAGTCTCTGGAAGGGCTTCTCCAGGAAAAACATATTCTGCTATCACATTGTGACCGTCGATAACTACTTGGGACCATATCTCAGCTAATGTTTCCCCTAAAGAATAACATAAAATGAATTGTTATAAATAAAAAATTAAAATTTTCGCAGATATATAATAATATACATACCTGCATGCTGAAAGTTTTTCAGTTCCAGCTCATTACTGATGGTTTTTCCCTGAGAATCGAGATGGGACCCGTAGTGTTCATAAGGGAGAACTACAGTGGCTAGCTCACGGCTCAAGGGTGCCATCCTTCGCTCAACTCGGTTGTAAGCCGATCTACCGGGTGCATGAGTAAACACAAAGAACCCATCCAAATTGTAATTTTTAAAGTGTGTTATACAGTGAGATATCACCTTTTTATAGCGTGGATTTTCATCCGGCCCTCAATCCACCGATAAAATCAAAACAGGCTTAACTTTTAAGACCAGATTTTTAAAATCATCCAATGTAAATAGCCTGATAAGGTCATTGGCGTGAGATGCTGCTGTTGAGCTACTATGCTTTCCACTGCGGATTGCGATATACGTTGGGCCAGAATAAGTAACTGCTTCTTTTCTACCCATGCAGTTCTCTTTAATAATGATCCCAGCATAAACAGATGGATGAGTTAAAACAGGGGCTTGAACTTTTGCAGCAGTTTTGCCAATCGGCACTTTTGCTTTGTCATCTTGAAAGATTAAAACTACCTGTTCAGGCCCAAGTATAGATGCAAGTTCCTCGAGACCGTTGATAGTTGCCTTGCAGAAGTATTGATCGGCGTGATCTCGGTGTCTATCTGCTTGGGCTCGACACAGCCTCACAGGCACAGTTGTGACATGACGCTTACCTTCTAAAGATTTCGAAAACTTAGGAATTAGTCTACGGTATGTAGATGTTCTCGATATTGAAAATCCGTCTTCAACAAGTCGTGCATGCAATTCATCCAGCGTCTTACAAGTTCTCAATACTTCTGACCGGCGTCGATCAGCAGCTGAGCTTCCATGTGTTGCTATGTCACAAATTACTTGAAGAAGTCCTGATTGCTTTTCTTCTAGTGTAGGGCGTCCCGTCTGAGTATTTATGGAAGACGCTTGTACGAGGGGATGAGCGGCTTTCAGACTCAAAACTTCAGCTTTTTGTTTTGCCCTAAATTTTCGCATGTTTTCTGCAGATGCTATTTTTCTATTAAGCTGCTTTTTCTTGTCATCAGCATCACGTCTTAATTTTTTTATTTCCTTTTCGATCCCTTCGTTTCCGAGTCCTGCATCTCGCTTTCTTACAGCGGCATTTAGATCGGCTTCAAGAACTGAAATTTCGGATTTTAAAGCGTCCTGTTTTGGTGTCGAAACTGTTGTAGATACCGTTGGAGAAGGTATTGAAACAGAAGGTTCAATTTTATTGCAACCTAAAAAAAATGTCAGTTTTATATAAACATTAAAAAAATTTTTTTTAAATTTGCCACAACCGAAATTTTTTTGTTGTACATACCATCTTGAGAAATAGGAACAGAAGTATCAGTGATATCTCCGATGTTAGGAAGCTGTTTGTTTTCACTTTGCGTCTCTGGAACTTTTCGTGCAGGTAGCTTTATTCATAAAACAAGACACACGTCACGAACAAACATAGTTAAAAACATAGCAATAATTTAAAACTTTTATATTAGCGATGCCCAAATGAGTGCCCGCGTACTCGGCCACGGAATTTTTGGTTTTATTTTATGCATATTAACACAGTTAAGAAGAAGAAAAAAGATAACGGTAAAAAGGGTAGCACTCCGCAAGCAGTTCTACAAGCGTACGGCTACTGGGTCCGTATGTCCACCTTTGGGCATCGCTAGTTTATTCAACAAAATAAAATACAATACCTTGACAAAGAAATTGAGGAGCCGAACATTTTTTTTTTTTTGTTGTAATTTGTCCTAACTCTTCAATTTTCAATTGCGTGAGACGCTCAAGCGTTTTTGCATTTTTTTTGTGCGCATCTCTTAGAGGAACCCAAAATTCATTTGTCCTTTTTTGAATTGACTGCATCGATTCAGAATCTTTATAGCATTTTATAAAAGCATTGTATAGCCGCTCATACAGTGACATTTTGTGTTTGAGACAAATTTATAAGCCGATTTGATTTTAGATACACTTTATTGGCGCGCAGCATTTGATGATTTTAAGATCAGAAGGTGGCAACGCTAAGACGTCAGCTGATTAGCTTGTTCAATCAGCTGAAATCTAAACATTCGCACGTCAGTGTTACCACGCTATGCGCCACTTTTTAATGCAGCTCGAAAAACGTTGAAATTTTAAAAAATTTATTACGTGATAAAAACCGAAACTCCCCCCCTCCCCCCCCCCCTAAATTGGTCACGTAATTTGGGTATGTTCCCTAAATAACTACATATTCATAATATAACGTTATTTTTTTAAAAAGGGAGGTGTAGTGTATTCATATATGTAATTTCAAAACATATTTAAACTACAACTTGTAACACTTTGTTGCAAGTATAAATAAACCTAAACACGCTCAGCATAAACATATATATGTATGCGCATACCAAAGCACATACATACATATGGTCTGCGTGTAAGTAATATGAAGCCTCTTTAGAAGGCCAAGCCAGTGTGAGACCGTTGCCCTACGGGAAACGCTGCGCTTGCACTTAAGCCACTCTCCGCATATACATATATGTACACTCGCTCTCCCTCTCTTTGTAGCTGCTAAACTATAACAGCATAAGCTTTATCAATGTTAAACATAGAATAAGAACCAAAAGTTATTCAATAAAGACATTCAAGAAAGCACCAATAAACTGCACAGACTTGCTAGTCATTTTTATTCAAAGAACAAAGGATATTACATATGTATATGGATATTACCATTATATGATAAACCAATTATTACACCCAATACAACAGCTCTTCCTGGGTCGTTGACAAAAAGAGGCTCGACACCAACGGCAACAAAAACAAACGGTTAGTAATCGATTTTAGAAAGCTCAATGAGCACTATACCCGATCGATACCCAATGACGAGTATTCCCATGATTCTAGCGAATCTTGGACAGGCAAAGTTTTTCACGACCCTCGACTTAAAATCGGGCTACCACCAAATTTATCTGGCAGAACATGATCGCGAAAAGACCTCGTTCTCAGTGAATGGTGGAAAATACGAGCTCTGTCGATAGCCTTTTGGACTGAAAAACTCGGGAAGCATTTTTCAAAGGGCCATTGATGATGTCCTAAGGGAACATATAGTTTTGCTATGTGTACGTCGACGATGCAATAATTTTTTTTGCAAACGAAGCCGATCATGTTCGGCACATAGACACGGAATGTTTGTGCACTGCTAACATGCTTGTCGCTCAAGAAAAGACAAAAATTTTCAAAGAAAGCGTCGAATTTCTGGGCTCCGTAGGCTATAACTGACCCTGAAAAGGTGTAAGCCATGCAGGAATTCCCTGAGTCAAAAAATTTGTTTAGTCTGCGATCATTTCTTGGTCTGGCCAACTATTACAGAGGTTTTATTAAATATTTTGCAGCAATAGCAAGGCCATTGACCAACATTCTCAAAGGAGAAATGGTTCCAATTGAGTTCGATGAGACTCAGCGCAATGCTTTCGAGACTCTGAGGAGTATTTTGGCATCAGAAGATGTAATCCTTATGTACCCCGATTTCAAAAAAGCCTATGATTTGACCACTGACGCTTCTATGGACGGCGTTGGTGCTGTTTTGTCTCAAGGAAGTAGACCAATAACTATGATTTCTAGAACACTGAAAGAATGAAAGAGAGTTGTTGGCTATAGTATGGTCCTTAGGGAGGTTACAAAATTATTTATATAGAACGAAAGAAATAAATATTTTCACTGACCATCAGCGACTCAAAGTTGCCCGGTAGTAGCGTATGGCCTGTAAAGCTATACAAACCCCAGACAGGTGATCGCTGTAAAGATCGAAAAAAACAGTAAAAGTATAAATAAAGTTAATTAAAAAATAAAAATGTTATAAAAAATATTTTGGATAATTTTCAATGAAATATCTCTTTAATACAATTCTTATGAGCATATTACCATATGCAAATCACCAATAAATATGAAACATTTTATAAATTTACGTACGCAAAAATGGGTTTAGTTGATGTCAAGTCTGTCGATTCGACAGCTAATGTAATTAATAAAGTTGGTGTATCTTCACCTGATTAACAGTACATGCTTATTTTGGTAGCCATTATAGTCGCACTCATGATCTTAAATTAAGCTTTCCGAGTTTATAATTCACATACAAAAAGCTTAAAGAAAAAATACACCTCAATTAGTAAAGGTACAGATTAAGATAAAATTTAATTTGATAAAATCTCTAAATAAAATAAAATAAAATGACAAATTTTATAGACCTTAAATATTTGGACAAATATATTCCTTTTCTTGAATTTCTAATTAGAATAATTTGGCACAAGATTCTCTATGGGATAGTTAATAATTATAAAACCAGGGTAATCAAGTACGAAATAATTGAACGCGGTATGTTATTGATATATAAAAAATTGCGCATTCAAAACGTTCGCATGCCTTGTTCAGTCCATAACATCTTTGTACACCTCACAAGGAATACACTTGTAAGATCTAACAGTTGTGACTCCGACATTTCCAGGTAATACCCCATTCAAAAATTTTGGAATGGAGTGTCATAGTTAAAAATATCCAAGAAAATAAAGAGATCTTTGAAAAGTCATACAAGTGTATCAGCAAAGATACGCCCATTAAAGTAGAAACATTAATATATCACATTAGACTCCTTATAAAACAATATAATACTATAGTAGAAACTCTAAGCACCATCAAACCCAAACTCACAGAAGACCATGCCAAACAATGTACCAATAAATGTACCCGAAGGTTTAAGCTTACCAGATGATTTTAACGAAAGTCAGTTGCAAGACTTAGACGAGTCCCAAACGATAAAATATATTAATATAATTGTAGAGTCAAACAAGCCAAAACCGTCAACTATGGCAGAGGAGGCAGCCGCCCAAAGGGCGTAACATAAGGGAAATCGCAAATACAGTGCCCAAAATCGATGGAAACAAAATCCATCTGCAAAGATTTATAACTGCGATAAAATTTGTCGATATGACTAAAGGGCCTTATGAAGCACACTTGCTATTGAAGTAATAAAGACCAAGATAGTTGGCACAACATTATATAAAATCATAAATGAGACGACAATAAAAGCAATAATAACAAAATTGCAAGGTACCATAGTAGGAGAAACTTCAGACGTAGTAAAGGCAAAGATGGCAAATGTTTACCAAAAAGGCAAAACTGTCACACAGTTTGCTACAGAAATCGATAATCTGAGAAGATTGCTTGTGTAGCATACAATATATGTTATAAATTAATATAATAACAACAACACTTTGTTGCTGTTCGAGACATGCATAAACTCATATTGTAGCAGAACAAATGTCATAAATTAATATACTAACAACAACACTTTGTTGCTGTCCAAATGCATGCATAAAATCATATAACAACAACAATACTTTGTTGTTGTTCAAGTGCACGCTTAGACCCAAAACAGGGCAATGACACTTTGTCATTACATAAACATCAGGCTAGCACAGTTCAAGTGCAAATGCAATATGATCGCACGAGAATGCAGCAGGCACAAGAAATGCCGCGTTAGCATTCTTATGCTTTGACCACTTGTGACATATATGCATATACTCTCTCTCTCAAGTATGTTTAATATATAATGTATTTTTTATGTGCGGCACTGACGCTGACTTCTCTGCCGAAGCAGCGCCAGGCCTATATAAACCAAATAATAAGCTAAGACCAGATCATTCAATAAAGAATACTTTCAAAATACGGATGTGTTGTTATTCATTACAAACCACAAGGAATCATCAAACTACATGGCGACCGTGACCTGGGTCCTGAAGACCTAGGACATCATCAAGGATAACCTTGACTACGCAAACTGCATGGCAATAAAAAAGTGAAACTAACAATGGCAATACAAACTTAAAAACAAACTACATGGCAACAATAATAACTACAACTACTACAAACAATAATTACATCTATGGAAAACGTTCTGAGTGAGTAGAGTGTGTGTGAGTAATGGGCAAACGCGGAGGTGTTCAAAACAAAATAAATAAGAGAATAGCTAAACTAAAGTGGCTATTATCCTCTAATACACCACCCGCGTGGGCAACAGCCCAGAAACTACAAGCTGAACTAGACTTTTTAAGTTCAAGCAAAAACAAAACGAATCCCAACTCCGCACCTCACTCAACACAAATCAATGTGTTAAACTCAGCAACGAAGACAACACCACCACAACAAAAAGACATCCCCAAACAAAAAAAGAGCTGCCCGCAAGACTGCGCTGGACCAATGTACTCACCCCATTGTGAGTACACATGCTGCATACAACAGAAGAAATAAGTGCGAAAGGCAGGTGACCGCCTTTTGCACCAACGGTGGAAAAACAAGACACGAAAGACAAAAGGACCGTCTTTTGTGCCAACGAGGGAGCCGACTTGACATATAAACGCGCGGAAGGCTACGGACCGCCTTCTTCGCCAACGTTGGACAAAAGTGTGGAAAGCATTGGACCGCTTTCTATGCCAACGATGGACATTGCCGCAAGCAGTTGCAGATTTTTAGTTCTATTTCTTTAAATATAAAAAAAAAATTTTTTGTAATACTGAGCGACTTGAAGTTGCCCGGTAGTAGCGTATAGCCTGTAAAGCTATACAAAAATCAGACAGGTGATCAATGTAAAGATCATAACAGGGAATTATGAATATTTAAAACAAAATATCAGAATATATATATAAACAAAAAATTTTTTTAACTATAAAAAAAATATAATAAAATATTTTTTAGATCATTTTCAATGAAAATACCTTTTTGATCAGTCCTTATGAACACTTTGTCATATGCAAACAACTAGTAAATACGAAACATTTTATAAATTAACATATGCGAAAATGGGTATAGTTGACGTAAAAACTGTCGGTTCGACAGCTAATGTCATTAATAAAGTAGACGTTTCCTCACCAGACTTACAATACATGCTAATTTTGGTAGCTATTATAGTTGCATTAATGATTTTGAATTTTGCTCATCATGTTTATAGTTCTCACACGAAAAGTCTAAAGAAAAAATACACTTCAGCCAGTACGGGTACAGATTTAGATAAAATTTAATAAAAAAAAAAATTTTTTTTTTAATAATGTCAAACTTAATAAACCTCAAATATTTGAACAAATATATTCCATTTCTGGAATTTTTAATAAAACATACACAAATAGTTCTCAATATGGTAAATAACAATATTAATACCACGGTATACCAGTACGAACTAATTGAAAGGAAAATGTTATTATGCTATAAACGCTTTTGCAAACAAAACGTTCGTATGCCCGCAACAGTCCATTACATTTTTTTACACCTTATAAAACACAAAAGATCTAACAGTACAGATTCTGATGTTTCTAGGTAATACCCCATTCAAACATGGAATGGAGTGTAACAGCTAGAAATATTCAAGAAAACAAAGAAATATTTGAAAAGTCTTACAAATGTATCAACAAAGATACACCAATTAAAGTAGACACATTAATCTATCACATTAAACTACTTGTAAATCAATATAACGCAATAGTAAAAACTGTAAACACTGTTAAGTCTAAACTAACAGAAGATCATGACAAACAATGTACCAAATGGCTACAATCACTAAACAGCAGATTACAAACCATTAGTAAAAGGCAAAACATTGAAATAAATGTACCCGAAGATTTGCGCTTACCAGCTGATTTTAATGAAAATCAGTTGCAAGGCTTAGATGAATCACAACCAATAAAAGATCCTGAAATAATAGAGTCAAATAAGCCAAAATCATTAACAATGGCAGACGAATCAGCTGCCCAAAGGGCTTATATTAGAGAAATTTCAAATGCAGTGCCAGAATTTGATGGGAAAAAGATCCACCTACAACGATTCATTACGGCAATAAAACTGGTTGACATGACAAAAGGAACGTATGAATCGATAGCAATAGAGGTTATTAAATCCAAAATAATAGGCTCAACACTTTATAAAATACAGAATGAGACAAGTATTACTGGTATCATAAGAAAACTGCAAGATACAATTGTCGGTGAAACATCTGACGTTATCAAGGCAAAAATGGCGAACGTTTACCAAAAAGGTAAAACAGCCACGCAGTTTACCAATGACATCGATAATCTACGAAGATTACTTGAATCTTCGTATATCGATGAAGGATTACCTTCTGAACACGCTGATACGTTCAGCACTAAAGAAGCCATTAAAACCATGATAAAAAATTGCGATCATGGCAAATTAAAGACAATAATGGAAGCAGGTACATTCCTTACTATGAATGACGCTGTCAGTAAGTACATCAATTGTAGTACAGAAATGACAGGTAATACTAACTCAGTATTATATGCCCAAAGAGGACAAGCCCAACGTAGTAATTACAGAGGTAATTACCGCGGTAGAGGCAATGGACGCGACAATTATAATAATTATAACAATAATAATTATAACAATTATAACAATAGTTACAGAGGCCAGAATAGAGGTCAAAATAGAGGCAACTCTAGAGGCCGAGGCCGTGGCAACTCAAATAGAGGCCAAAACAATAGCAATGTGAGAGTAACCCAGGAGGCATCGGGAAACTCCCAACCACCTTTAGGTACGCAGCAATAAACAAACGAGTTCATACAATCAATATTAGTCTTAATATATTCGATTCATTTAACCATGTGTCAACGGGTAAAGAACTTACCTTTTTAATAGATACAGGTGCAGACATTTCAATCATTGAAGAAACTTCTGATGTCTTTCATGACATCCAATTAAATAACGTAATAAATATTCGAGGCATTAGTAAAGAAATTTTAAAATCCAAAGGACTTGCATCAATTGAGAGACAGACAGGAAAATACATAATTCCGCACAACTTTCATATAGTTGATTTAGATTTCGCTATACCATGTGACGGAATAATAGGCATTGATTTTATTAAAAAATTCAATTGCCAACTTGACTTCAAACCATCAGAAGATTGGTTTATAATTAGACCCAATAATCTAAAATATCCGATTCATGTTCCTATAACATATGATTCTGGTAAAAATTCCATACTTCTACCAGCAAGATCCCAAACTGTCCGAAAAATTACGTTAACTTCAAATGACGACAATATATTTATTCCAAATCAGGAAATTCAACCTGGTGTATATGTTGCAAACACAATTGCAACATCCCAAAATACATTTGTCCGTTTATTAAATACAACTAATGCAGATCAATTAGTTACGATTCATAATCTACAACATGAATCACTTTCAAACTATGATGTAATCCAAACAAAGATAGAAAATAGAGAAAAAGCTGTCATATCTCAATTATCTAAAAATTTTCCGCCCCAGTTTAGAAAACAATTAAAAGCTCTCTGCATCGAGTATAGTGACGTATTCGGTCTTGAAACCGAATCAATCACAACAAATAATTTTTACAAACAAAATTTAAGACTAAAAGATAATGAACCAGTGTACATTAAAAACTATCGTAGCCCGCATAGTCACATAGATGAAATACAGAAACAAGTTGAAAAGTTGATCAACGACAAAATAGTCGAACCATCTGTATCAGAATATAATAGCCCACTGTTATTAGTACCAAAGAAATCCATTCCAGGCTCAGAAAATAATAAATGGAGATTAGTAATTGATTATCGCCAAATTAATAAAAAATTGTTAGCAGACAAATTTCCACTGCCTAGAATTGATGACATTTTAGATCAATTAGGCAAAGCAAAATATTTTTCATGTGTTGACTTAATGTCAGGTTTCCACCAAATAGAACTTGAAGAAAATTCAAGAAATATAACTTCATTTTCAACGAGCAACGGCTCATATCGCTTCACGCGATTACCCTTTGGTTTAAAGATAGCACCAAACTCATTTCAGAGAATGATGACTATTGCATTCTCTGGCCTTGAATCTTCGCAAGCATTCCTTTACATGGACGATTTAATAGTTATTGGTTGTTCCGAAAAACATATGCTCAAAAACTTAACAGATGTTTTTGACAAATGTAGGAAATACAATCTTGAATTGCATCCAGAAAAATGCTCATTTTTCATGCACGAAGTGACCTTTCTCGGTCATAAATGCACAGACAAAAGAATCTTGCCTGACGACAAAAAATACGACGTCATTAAAAATTACCCAGTCCCACATGATGCGGACATTGCTAGACGTTTTGTTGCATTTTGCAATTATTACAGACGTTTTATAAATAACTTCGCCGACTATTTCCGGCACATAACTAAATTATGTAAAAAGAATGTCCCTTTTGAATGGACAGCTGAATGCCAAAACGCATTCCAATATCTTAAAGATAAATTAATGGAGCCTACACTATTACAATATCCAGATTTCAGCAAAGAATTTTGCAT
Organism: Scaptomyza montana; assembly: GCA_018904305.1. NCBI lineage: Eukaryota > Metazoa > Arthropoda > Insecta > Diptera > Drosophilidae > Scaptomyza > Scaptomyza montana. The sequence continues at coordinate 86,341 of JAEIGR010000014.1, forward strand.
AATAACGGATGCAAGTAAGCAAGCGTGTGGAGTTAAACTAATGGACTCCAACTTCCAGTTGCATACGCATCACGTTCATTTACAAAAGGAGAAAGTAATAAGAGTACAACAGAGCAAGAATTGGCAGAAATTCACTGGGCAATAGTACATTTTCGCCCATATATTTATGGTAAACATTTCGTAGAAAAAACTGATCACAGACCACTAACATATTTATTTTCCATGATCAACCCAAGTTCAAAGTTAACACGTATGCGGCTCGAGCTAGAAGAATACGACTTTACAGTCGAGTACCTATAGGGAAAAGATAATTTTGTGGCAGACGCCCTATCGCGGATCACGATATAAGAATTAAAAGATTTACATAACAAAGTCCTGAAAGTCACTACCAGGCAACAGAGTAGACAGAATGAAAACTGTACAGTAGATAAAGAAGAACTTTTGCCAACGCAAAGTCTCGAAAATGTATCCAAGCCCAACGTATACGAAGTCATAACAAATGATGAGGTACGAATTGTAGTGACCTTGCGTGTAAACAATATTTGCCTTTTTAAACAAGGATCTAAAGTAATCGCAAGAATTGATGTTAGCGATTTGTATACAAATGGAATTCTTGATTTAAGTCTGTTTTTCCAAAGGCTCGAAAAAGAAGCCGGTATACTAGAAATCAGCCAACTCAAATTGGCACCGAGCGAAAAAATCTTTGAATCAATTTCAATAGATGATTTCAAAATAATGGGCAATGAAATATTAAAATCATTAAGAGTAGCGCTACTCAAGCCGGTGACCACAGTAGAAACTGAAAAAGAGATACAAGAAATACTGTCTACATACCATGATGATCCAATCCAAGGAGGTCATACAGGCATAACAAAAACTTTAGCTAAAGTAAAAAGACACTTCTACTGGAAAAATATGACTAATCACATAAAAGAGTACGTACGTAGATGCCCAAAATGCCAAATGTCAAAAACCACGACAAATACAAAGACTCCGTTAACCATAACAGACACACCACTAGGTGCCTTTGACAGAGTAATAGTGGATACTATAGGCCCACTACCAAAATCAAAGAGTGGTAATGAATATGCTATCACACTAATATGCGATTTGACTAAATATCTTGTAGCAATACCCATACCTAATAAAAATGCTAATACAGTTGCAAAGGCAATATTCGAATCTTTTATTTTGAAGTTCGGTCCAATGAAGACGTTCATTTCGGACGTGGGAACAGTATATAAAAATTCCATAATTAGCGACTTGTGCAAATACTTAAAAATTGACAATATAACATCAACAGCACACCATCACCAGACAGTAGGAACAATAGAAAGAAGTCATCGAACTTTCAATGAATATATTCGATCATATATCTCAGTTGACAAAACAGACTGGGATGTATGGCTTCAATATTTCGTATATTGTTTCAACACGACCCCCTCTATGGCACACAATTACTGACCATATGAGCTAATTTTTGGCAAACGAAACAATTTGCCCAAACAATTTAAGAATATAGATATCATTACTCCTTTATATAATATAGATGATTATGCTAAAGAAACTAAGTTTAGGTTAGAACAGGCTTATAAAAGAGCAAGAGTTATGTTAGAAAAACACAAAGCTAAAAATAAAGAATATTACGATAAAAATGTAATTAATTTTGAATAATAATAGGAGATAAGGTTTTATTAAAAAACAATACAGGTCATAAGCCAGAATACGCATATTTAGGACCATATACAGTAGAAGAAATATAACCTAATGAAAATATTTTAATAAGATATAGTAAAAATAAAATACATATTTCTAAGCGTATAAAAAATTTTTATCTTTACAATTAATATAATTTTCTTTTAAAACAAAAAAATAAAACCATTTAATTAATTAATCATATATATATATATATATATATATATATATATATATATATATATATATATATATATATATATATATATATATTATAAAACATAGACATAAATACACTTTTAAAATAACTTCATACTATTACGTTATTTTTCATAAGGAGGGAGATTTAGTATACACATATATCCATATATATTCAAATATAATAAACAGCAACACTTTGTTGTTGTCTAAACATTAAATCGAGCAACGACACTTTGTCGTTGCATAAACAATAAGCCAAGCACCCAGTGCTGGTAACATGATCGCGTAAGAATGCAACGCGCACAACGATGCCGCAGCGCATCAAGCTGGGCCAAGGACATCAACACCAAACAAGTGCGAAGGGCATAGGACCGCCAGTTGTGCCAACGTTGGAACACCATTGATAACTTTATCAACTAACCATCCATGAGCGACGACCTATCGTTCAGCAACGCTGCTCCTACCGAGCAAAGGGATGCACCGACGCTGAAAGAGGCGCTTGAGGTGTGTCCAACCGATGGACCACGGCCACTCACAATAGCTGAGTACAAGGCCCGGAACACCAAGAAGCCCCCAAAGAAAACAAAACGGGGAGGCAGAATCAAACGACTACTGCAACAGAGACGACTGGAGCGGGATATGCTGCATACGTATACAGAGAAGGAGGATCAACAACGCTGCCAACAACGCATAGATGACATCACAAAACAACTTCGCCAAAAGAGCGAAGTAACGCAAAAGAGCTGCTAAATGCCAAGCTCCACTTTGCCTTTATTTTTAATACCTACCCAAAAACAACTTGTAGCACCGCAAGGTGCAAGTTGGAATATCTAACATCTGATAGGCTTTAACTAACAACATATGATTGGTAATTACTGTAAACCAATCATATGTACATTACACTAAAACACTTAATATCACAAAAAATGGGAAATTAAATAAAAAAAAAAAAGAATTTTTAACAAAAACACAATATTTCTAGAAATCTTGATCAGGCAGACTTTCATGTCAGTTTTCAATACAGTTAACTAAGACATACTCAGGAAAAATTATCATTTGCCAGAACCAGTCATGGGTCTAGTAGACGTCAAGTCTGTGGACTCGACAGCCAACGTAATTAACAAAGTTGACGTGTCGTCCCCAGATTTGAAGTACATGCTAATCTTGAACACAGTGTCAAAACTATACAAAATTCACAGAAGGAATATCAAGTGGAGGTATATGAGCAAAGCAATAAGTAAAGCAGCAGAATTAGAAAAAATTTAAATTTTCCCTCATAATTTTCAAAATTTTTCAAACATGATAGAAAACAAAATAGATGCCATTTACACTAAATACCCTAATTTTCGTATACAAGCTATACAAATACTTTCCAGCTTCCATGAATATATCTCCGTTTATAAATTCGAAAATGAATTTATGGAAAGATATAACATCCCAATAAGTCCATTATATGGCTGCGATAAGACCGAAAAAGCAAAAGTTTTAGAAACCCTACCTTATGCCCATGTTAAAACATATGTAGAACAACATCCCATTCTTGGCCCTGCCAACATTTTATGGTGCGTCTACACAGGTAATAAAATTTCAAATAAATCATGGTAGAGCTCAAGCTATTAGCTAGATTTATTCCGTTTTTTATGTTTTTGGTCGATAACGGACCAACCAATCCGAAATTAAAAATTATCCTTCAGTGGATAATCTCAAACAAGTCCGTTAAATTACACATGTACAATCAAATACAACGTATATTATTTATCATTGCAATATAAAAATTTGCTAAGAAAAAACGTTCGCTTGCCAAAATCGATAAATGATTTGTTCATAAATCATATCATCAAAGCAGAACTATTGAGCTCCGAAAGTGACGACTCTGACGTTCAAATAATTGATTAAAAAAAAAAAAAAAAAAAAACCAAATCTGTACCAAATGGGAAAAAAAACAATTTGTAATTCTTATTAATAACAAAATGGTATAAGGAATAGTTATGAATTGGCAGGAAATTGAGAAAAAAAATTGAACTCGGAAAACAAAAATTCGACAGATCATACAAATGTATCAATAAAAATATAACAATAAAAGTCGAAACGTTGGTGCATCATATTACAGTATTAACAACTGAATATTATACTATTAGCGAATTAGCATCTTCACTAAAGAGCAAGCTAACGAATGCACACAACGACTACTGTCTAAGAATATTACGACAATTAGCTCTAAAGTTAGAGGCGATAAGTTTTCGTCGTAATATTAAACTAACTATTCCAAAAAACCTATACTTTCCGGTTGAGTTTGACCAAAGTCTACTCCTGGATTTGAATGAATCAAAGCCAATAACTGACACAGAAGCGTCAGAACAAGAGTGTTCTGATTCTGATGATAATACATCTGATAATCCAAAAATAAAAAGTATACCAACCAATCAGAAACACAGCTTAACAATGGCACAGACAGAAATAGATTTTATGAAAACAGCGTGCGAAGCAACGCAATAAGGGCTGCAATAATGCCAATGCCTAATTTGCCATTAATTATAATCAAAAATTCTAACTCAACCGATGCGCGAAAGCGCTGCTTGAAAAACACTAACAAATTATAAATGTCCCAAGTAGAATACACTAAAAACTAACAAACACTTTGTGGTGTAAACTTAATATAAGTAACTTTTTGTAAAACTGCATTTGCCCAATGTAAGCCACAAAGTGTTAATTAAAGCACATAACTAGAACAAACAACGAAGTACATGGCAGATTAAATCATAAAAATCATTAAATCATTATTAGAAAAAATAATTACTTTCAATTATCATAAGAATGATCCATATATTAAAAATTGATTAAAAAACAAAAAAATATAAGAGAAAAATAACCAGATTTTTACACAATATAGAGGTTTCAAATTTTATGAATTCAGAGTTTCTTATACTCCGTAAAATCAGTGGATTCCACCGCTAACGTTATTAATAAAGTTGACGTTCATCCACCAGATTTGCAATACATGCTTATTTTAGTTTTAAGAATGGCCGCAATAATGATTATAAACTCAGTAGCTAAACTTTACAAAATACACCAAAGAAGCATGCAAAAAAATATATATATAAGCCAAGCAAATGACTTGGACCAGGCCTAAGTTATAAGCTAAGTAAATTCATTCAATAAAGAACCAGAAAAAAAAACGGATGCCTTTTTACCAGACTGAAAATATATCAAACTACAAAATAATAACAGAGATAACAAATAATAATCCGTGTTTTGCTAGTAAAATTTGTTTTTACTTTCAGATCACCCTATAAGTATCTAAGAACTAGAGGTATTCTATACATGACAACGTACAATTTTGAAATTTCGCCTTTAATAAATTGTACTTAAAAACAGAAAATAAAGGATCTCAAACAAAAATCATAAACTATCAGATACTAAATCAATCAAGTCATATTAAACCCTCCAGCCATGTCCCGTAGAGTTCAAAAGAACACACCTGAAGCTCAACAAGCTAACCAAAATGCATACATCTCTAAGATAAACAAATCATTGAAAGATGCTTATTTGCTTCGAATACTAGATACTGAAGAAATCTTCTCAGTTCCGTCACATATCTCCATGGATATACCAACTACAAAACCATCAGTTTGGTTTGCAGCTCATAAAAGTAAACCTAGGGTCACACTTCCTACAACCACGTTGTCACTTGAAAAATTAGTATCTGCTTTTAAATCTAATCTCAATGCAGGAAAAATGAAAAATGATCATGCTCTCCTGATCTTGAAAGGATTTTTCGAGTCATTGAAATCAAGACTGGAAACAGAAGACTGGATCTCATATGGAATTACAATCGGATCACGAAATGAAGAGATAACACCACGCAGTCTCTTGAATAAACTTCCAGATGAGAAACCATTTGATGCATCACAGATGAGCACTACAGGAGTTGCAACAAGAGAGGAGATTTTTGCAACAGTTTTATATATTATGTATATATATATCGTTTATTGAAGATATCTCATACAGGTCACTATACCATTATTTCTACACGATTATCACATATGATAAAGGGATATACCGGAGTTACAGACAAGTTGTCTGATTTCTCATCAGTGAAAGTTTGTGCTCAGGCTGGTTGTCGATTCCATCTTATCTTAGAATGATTGCTGCGTTTGATATGTAATTGTTTAGATTCAAAGATCATGCCGCATCTGCACTTAGAATTGCAACAGTTCCATCTAGATTTAGAGATTGATCAGCATTGACTTCTACACATTTTTTTGCTAAACTTATGGGATTTTCTGGATACGCGGATATTGGATTATTTCTTTTATTTCTTATTAGTGTGATTTTGGATTGACAGATAAATCTGCATACTCTGCGGTCAATAACCAAGCTATATACTTTTTTATGAATAGTACAGGAGCATTGCTTGGTAGCATCAGATCTCAAAATGCCATACAAATCCTGGATAGTTCCATAGCTAATAATCGAGCTTTGGCAATCTGGATGGCAATCATACATCATACTGCAGATGATTTTGAGAAGAAGATTGTAGCACACGATGATCTATCTGTACAGAATACCAATAGAGCCATCACCGGAGCCTTTGATGAGGAATCAGCTGTAGGCGGAGTGCTGGAAAGGCCTGTTGGGCACTCTCCTTCAGATTGATTTGCTTATTTGTCTAGTATCAACTGGAAATTCCAACCTGATGATATTAGAAACTATGAGGTTATGAAGAAGAATTTACCTGAAAATGCAAGAGAACAAACTACTGCAGAATACTATAAGAACTATTCACTATCCTAAAATTACACTCGGATCAGACAATTTTTATATTTATCTTAAGGGTCACGAAGACACATTTAAATTCTCATTCCAAACACATTAAAAGGTGTGTAATCATGAAATCTCTACCAAATGTAAAAGTTACCTCTTCAATATCTGATAATGCAATATTGGGCCCTGTAACTATCTTTGTCGTTAATGCTTTATAGCACAGCGTATAGAGTTTGACAAATCTTTTAAGTGCCTTAACAAAAGCGCACAGATATCAAATGAAACAAAATTAAAACATGTTGAGCTATTGGTAAACATTTACAACAGCATAAGACAACTTATACTTACCCACGCTCACGAAGCCGATTCACATCAAATTACACAAGGCCAAGAAATCTTAAAAAGATTAAGAGGAACAACAACACAAACGTCAACAACATCCGCAGCAACGGATGAAATCATCATTACTATGTTATGAGTGAGTAAGGTGTTATTACTGAGTCGCTTCAATGTCCATACGCATCACACTTGATGAGTATAGGGCAAGGAAAGTAACAGCAAGTTCCTCGGCCGTTACAAACAAAAGCGTAAATAAGCCAAGAAATCGTGGAGGCATTCAGCTGCGTATCAAACAACGCAAAGCTGAAATATGCAAGCTATTATACAATAGCAACAAGCCCCGACTTGGGATAGCGCAAAGAGACTAGCGGATGAGCTAGAATTTCTCGACAATGAGTCAAAGCGAATAAAATCTTAAAATAACACACCTTCTTCTCAACTAATAAAGAACATAACTAATACAAATAAAATTCCACTGACAGGGAGAAAGCAGCTCCCAAAGGAAACCAAGAAGTGCTCAGCTAACTGCTAAATGACCTGCACCGGCAACGCTGACCGCAAGGCAGCCAATTAGACGAGAAGAAGCAGCCACCACATATATAATTTAATAAAAATATTCTTATAAGTTGTAATGACGCCCACTATGTTGTGCGCGTCAAGGTAGCGTATGGCCCAAAAAATAGCCATTCAAATATTAGGCAGGAGATCATTGTAAAGATCGAAGTAGGGATAATTATTTAACATATAAATATTTATATATGATATAAAAGTTAAGAAATTAAATATTTATGTATATATGAATTGTTCGGTGGATTCCACCGCCAATGTTATTAACAAAGTTGACGTTACTCCACCGGATTTACAATACATGCTCATCTTAGTTTTAATAATTGCCATAATTATGGTCGTAAAATCAATAGTTAGCCTTTATAAAATGCATCAACGGTGCATGAAGAAAAAATATGGAACTAGTACAGCTAATGAATAAGACAAAATTTAATAAATTTATAGAAACGATTTAAAAAAAAAAAATAATGATAGAATCAAAAATCCTTCAAATAAATAATAGGCACCCAAATCTTCGTATGCAGGCCATACAAATTCTACTTCAATATATATCCGTTTATAAATTCGAAACAGAATTTATCGAATACCACAACTTAACGTCAAGTCAATCTTGTAACAAGATAGAAAAAGCAAAAGTACTGGAAACGTTATCATACGTTTCGGTAAAGTCCATTATAGAAAACCTCCCAATTTTAGGCCTCACTGAAATTTTTATCGTGCGATTGCACAGATGAATTACAAGAGAAAAAAAATAGACAACAAACAAAAATCATGGTAGAACTCAAACTGCTAGCCACACTAATATGGGACCTAACAAAATATCTAGTAGCCATTTTAATTGCAAACAAAAGTGCAAATACTATCGCAAAAGCCATATTCGAGAATTTTATACTCAAGAACGATCCAATGAAGGCGTTCATTTCGGACATTGGAACCAAGTATAAGAATCAAGTAATAACAGATATGTGCAAGTACATGAGGATCAAGAATCTTACATCAACTGCATATCACCACCAGACTTTAGGGACAATAGAACGAAGCCATAGAACATTCAATGAGTACATTCGTTCATATATCTCTGCAGACAAAACAGATTGGGATGTTTGGATGCTATACTTCACATATTGTTTCAGTTATGCATGAATATTGTCTATGTAAACTAGTTTTTGGAAGATTACCAAGTTATAGATTTTAATAGAATAGATGGAATAGAACCCCTATATAATATAGATGACCATTCTAAGGAAATAAAATTTAAATTAGAAACAGCATATAAAAAAGCTAGACATATGTTAGCAAAAGCTAAAGCTTATGGGAAACTTAACTATGATAAGAAAGATTCAGATTTTAAGATAGAAGTAGGAGATAAAGGCATTATTTTTATAATTTCAATAAACCCAAGCCGATGCGTGAAAACGCTACTTCAAACTGCTTATCACTGTTGGGCTTCAAATAAAACTAAACAATTGACATTGAGTCATAGAGAAAGGAACAAAAAAAAACCCTAAAATGTCCGAACATCGAAGAATAATTAACTTGCAATATAAAAATAAGGCATTGCTCCATTCAGTCAATAAACAATTCGAGGATCAAATAATTGAAATAGAACTATTAAGCTCATATAGCGATTTTTAATAAAGAACCTTTTAAATAAAGAAGGAACGAGATTTGGAGCACCGTCTTCTCAGGACATTCCACCACCAAAGACTCTACGTACGCTGTAAGCGCTGTGTAGACCAAATCCTGATCAGTCACCTACGCAAACGCTGACCACAACAATTTTGCAACTGCTGAGTTGCTCACAGAATGGACATACTATAGGGCACAAACACACATACACATTCTATAACGCCAGCTTAGCTAAAACCGGGTAACCGGATGCGTGTGCGACAAAGTTGCACCACTCAGCGGTCTGCGCAGCTACATATATGATTTAAGCATGCGCAACGAAGCATTGCGTTTCTTAATAATGCAATAGGATCCGTACGCCAAATAGCCACTGGAATGTGTCACGAGGCGCATGGTCAGCATTCTGCCAACATCACTGCCGAAAGTCCGCCGTAGCTTAAATAATACTTAGAAATGTATGCATGAAACAGTTTTATGATTTCCTTCTATGTCCTTTAAATCACATTTAATCTCAATTCATATTATGATTTACTTGATTTCCATCACAAAGTTGTCAACATGATCAAATTTTGATTATACTTGATTTTATTTTGGTTTGATTTTGTTTTGTGATGTTGACGACGAGTGTGTGTCTTTGTCAAGAATTGGTGGATAAAGCTTTTAGTATGAGCAAGCTCTGTTCTGTTTATTTGTAACATAAAGATTAAGAACAAACATTTCCTAACAATCTAACATTGACAAACAAGAGCATTCCTTGGCTAATACTTTCAAAAGAATTCCTGCGTTACAGTTCCTAAACATTTCGAAACGAACAACTACAAAAATATGTATTTGCGCGGTCAGAAAGTATTGTTTAGCTTATGTTTTTTTTTTTTTTTTGATGTGCCGGCTTGGTTATACTAATACTTTAAACATTTGTTCTTAAGTGCCAAGCCACAATAATATATGTATATAAAGACGTTCATTGCGGAAGCTTAAAAAGCTTAAAGAAAAAACAAAACAAATCACATAATAATTGAGCAATCGAAATGACAGAAAACAGCGGCGAGCTAGCAAACCACAATCCAACTCACAATCTAGCTAATTTAAATGTTGCCGTTTTTTTCTCACACTTGAACAGTTTTTGTGGCTGACAAGCAGACACGGCACTTAAATACAAAATACCAGCAAAGGTGCTGAAAGAAGAAGCAGTTGAACAACGAAAAATACCAAACGCGAGTAATAATGCCACAACAATAAATTCCTTGTGGCTGCTGCTGCTGCTGCTCTGCATAAACAAAGCAATATCGCACATAAATACATACATACATACATAGAAACAAACATGCTTAGAAAGCACATTGCCTATGTTAATGTTATTGTTTTTGTGAATCGCCATTTGAAAGTCTTTTTCTTTTTTTATTTCTTTCTTTTTTTTTTTTTTTTTTTTTTGTTTGTGAACAATGGCAATGCTTTGTGCTTCACGTTGTTATCCTATAAGTGCATGTATGAATGTATGTATGTAGAATGAACAACATACCTCGACCGCCTACACACATTGTCGGTTTGCAGCACAGACTTTGACTTTTTAATTAGAACGGTAAATGTTTCAAGTCGGGGCCTTTGCTCTCTTTAGTTGTTTCTCTCAACTCCCACTCAATCTCTACTGTTTTTTCTTGCTCCCTACACATTTTCATTGCATTCCCCGTTATTTTGTATCAAATAAAAGTATTTCTTTTGTGACTGAGCCTGCTCTCTTACGTTAATTGCTGTGCCATGCACATTTCAAAACACACACATGCATATATACATACATATACAGAAAGACAGTATGTACATACATAATTGTTTGTTATTGTCGTTTCTTCGACTTCGGCTTTAGGCTGATTTTGCAAAATCACACACACATAAACTCTTAACTGTTTTACTTAATACACTTACATTATTATAAAGCTTGGCCGGCCATCTGGGCTGGGCAGTTGTTGTTGTTGATGTTGCTTGGTCGGTCAATTGCGCGTGCTTGGATGTTTTGCTTATTGCTGCCGTTACTCTTGTTGTTGTTGCGTTTGCTATTGCGCAAGTCTGGCTGCTTGCTGCGATTGCTGCTGCTGTTGTTGGCCTGCCTTCATTAGCATTGCTGTTGTCGGGTTTCGGTTGTTGTTGTTGTTGTTGTTGCTGTTGAGCTCGGTTTACTTTCGCATTGTCGCTCGTCTCAGTTTTCTGCAAAATGTGTAGAAACAAAAGGGCAACAAATGATTACAAATGTGAAAATATATTTTTGTACGTATGTATGTGCTTACGAGGGTTGCATATAAAGTTCTTATAAATATTATTAATTTTTTAAATTAATATATGTATGTATTTATAAAAGACAATTGTTTTCATAAAAAACTTAGATTCCTGTGTGTTTGACACAAGATACATTTATGAAACTTTCAACTTCAGGGAGGCAAGGAGTGACAAGCATGCCATTTCTAACTGTTTATTAATAGAAAATTAATCTTTGAAAATATAAATATACATATATATTTAGAGACCCATTTCGTTCGACTTCAATTCTTCTCTCGATGCGCTTGGATCGCAAATTAAAAAAGAATTTTCTGAATGCTTTGCAAAATTGCGAAGAATACACTAATAAATGTATGAACGTACATTTATACAAGGAAGAATATTTTATGATCCAGCTCATGAACTATTCTACTTTTATAATAAGTTTCAAACCAAAGATTTCATATAAGATAAAATACATTATTTAGATAAAAACTCTGTCAATAATTATGTATTACTGTCGCATATACTTCACTTTGTTAAGAGTATTTTTAAAAGCTTCAAGCATAAAATGTAAATGGGCCACATTGCAATTAAAACTTGAAAAAAACTGCAGAACGTATAAAATTCAAATTGCCGCTAAACGCAATTAATGAACGAAGTCGTCTACGTGTTTATATATACATACATATGTATATATGTGTGCGTATGTGCATGTCTGTTTGTGTGTACATTCAACGAACGTTTTTGTTGTTTCTTGTGTGCTAATTTGACAAAGAGCGCTGAAAAGATCCAAGCACGTACTCTCCTCTCTGCAGGTACTCGCACTCCGATTCGCATTCGTACTTTTATAAGACATACATACATACATACATATGTATATACGAACATTCGCATTTATAACAGAAAATATGTGTGTATGTATGCTGATAGATATACGCTTAGCATTTGACGAAAGATGCTGTAAATCGAGCTACCTCCGCCACCCACTAACCCCTTACCATTTTTATATTTATATATCCACAAACTACCTACCTTGAACTCTACACTGGAATACAAAAAATAATAATAATTAAACTTGTTGCTGTTAAAAGAAGAATAATTACTTTTGAATAGCTGATTTAGTAGGCTATGAAAACTGCAATTTAAGCACTCGAGAAAGTTTGACCCTTGTCTCTACCTGTTCAGAGCTAGTATTAGACGTATGATACAAAAAGAGAGCGCTTACACTCACTGTTTGTATGTATGTATGCGTGTGCATGCTTAAACAAAAAATGCTTGCGCTTGACAATTTAAATCTTCGATATCTTCTGTGTTTGTCAACCGATTTTGATGAAATTATCACATATGATTAGATATATGTTATGCTTTCAAGTAACAAAAACAAATTTATAAGTTCGAAACAAATTCGACTTAATTGTTGATGCTGATAAAAATATATATATTTATATTTCTTAAAGGGTCGAAGTCACTGCCTTCTTATGATTATTCCTTCCTAAAGCTCAGTTGCAATTATGTATATAGTACAGTTGGTCTTTCATTCAACGATCTTCTGTACGATTTAATTCGCAGAACACTGTAATTTGGTTCGATCAAAAACCCATTTTATAATACGAATTTTTTTAATAACAAAAGTTTTTTTCCCTCCCTTAAGATGCGTTCTCTTTTTAATAGATGCTTAAATATATATTGCATATACATATATAGTGTATATCCTCCATCCCCGATTGCATTTTAAGTCATTTAGAAGCGCTTTTAATGCTTGAATCGACATCATCTGACGATGATGATGCTGATGATGATGATGATGATGATGATGATGATGATTATGACGATGATGATGATGCTGATGATGATGCTGAGCGCGATGGTGACACGTTGCTCGGGAATTATGCAAAAAGCAAAAGAAACAACAACAACAAACATAAAAACCAAAACGAAATAAAATTAAATTCGCAGCTGCGAAAGTCGAGAAGACGAAGAAGACGAGTCACAAATTTAATTTGCACGCAGCATTTGCGGATGCACAGTGGGGCCAAGCATATGTAAAACTGCATCCAAAGCCTAAACAAGAAATCGTGGACCTGTGTGTTGGTATTTTTCTTGGTGTAGGTGTTTGTAATAATTGTTTGTAAACAGAACAAAATACAACCCAAACAATTGAGCAATCTTTAAATATTTTATGTAGTCGTCTTGTTGTCTCTATTCTCTCGTCTTGGGAATATGGTAAACAATTCTACAGCAATTTGATTACAGTAAACACAAGAGTTTTTTTCTTTGCTTTTCTTTCTAAAGGTGACTGAAGGTGCAACGTACTTAAATGTTTTTACTATATAAATAGATCAGTTAGAGATTCCTGAGTTATCTAGTATTCAAAATGTACTGTAAACAATGCTTCTTAACCTATAACAAGTTCTAACGATATGCACAATTGGACAGATTATTCAAGTAAATGCAATGTCTACCGATAGACGTTTATACGTTTTTCTTTCTTTAGTGCTTTTTTTTTTTTATATACATGATCATATTTCTATAAGTACTAATTAATGTTATGAATCACCAAAGTTGTGTAAACTGTATTAAATATCCATGACAATAACTGTATATATCATAAAGTTCTAAACAAAAATGGAGTTTAAGAACTTAATATATCAATTTCGATATTTTGTGAGAATTACTCAATATATTTTGTAAATAAATTTCAGTATATTATAAATATGACGATGCGATTTGTTAATTTAAGCTTTGTTTATAGACTGGCTATGTTGCAATCATCAGGGAACAGTTGTGGAAAGTGTTGATCGCGATAAGACTCCATATATGTACATACAAAACACATACACACACACACACACACACACACTTGACATGTGGCACAGTCAGTTTAAAGCCCAGTTTTAAGTTTACTTTTCTCTTTGTTTTTCGGTTTTTGTGTGTCGTTGGCATTGCCCAAAAAGGTCGCTTGCGTAAGAGTCCAAAACGTCAATGGCCCAAAGCAGCAGGTTGGAGCTGAGTAGTGTAAATATGTATATAAGTGTGTGTGTAGACTGACTGTTTTTTTTTATACCCTTAACCCATAAAATGGGTAAATAAGGGTATAATGGTTTTGTGCAAAAGTATGTAACAGGCAGAAGGAAGCATCTCCGACCCCATAAAGTATATATATTCTTGATCAGCATCAATAGCCGAGTCGATTTAGCCATGTCCGTCTGTCCGTCCGTCTGTCCGTCTGTCCGTCTGTCTGTCTGTCCGTCTGTCCGTCTGTCCGTCTGTCCGTCTGTATGAACGCGTGGATCTCAGAGACTACAAGAGCTAGAGACTTCAGATTTTGGATATAAGTTCTCCTATACCATGAGCAGAACAAGTTTGCTTCAAATTATCGATAACTATTCTGGTTTCCGATATACACATGTGATCGATAACAAAAATATCGAATTTGGAAAATGTAAAAATGAGGGTTGAAAGAATGGGTAACGATAAATCTTTTCTGAAAATTTCATCCAAATCGGTTAAGAAACACCGGAGATATCGAGCTTAATCGATTGTTTGTTGCAACTGGGTTCAGGGTATCTTCTAGTCGGGCTCTCCCGACTAGAGCCTTCTTACTTGTTTTTTTTTTTTTTTGGGTAAAAACCATCTCAATGAACACGCAAACGAATCATTTTGTCGGATAGCTTTGATTATTAGCTGGGTAAACAGACCTTCTTCTTGTTACCTTACCCCCTCTTCCCCTCACGGTCCGTATAGCAGCAGCAGCACAACATCTGGTTTTTCAGTTTGCATCATGTTAATTTTAATTTCGATTTCGATTTCATTTTCATTTTCGTTGTGTTTAAAAAATCTTTCCTTATAAAAATCACGTTTATTTCGCACTTTTGAATATTTGCCAAAACTGTTTAGGATCAAATAATCATCATCTTTAGACATTACATAAAACTCAAATTTATATTTACATTAATGTTCTATTTTTGTTTTATTTTTTTCAACAGAAAAATTTTAATTGATAAACTTTGACCTAGAAATCTTTCGCTCAAGCTCAAAGATTGAGTAAAGTTGTGTGGCAGGAAAGTTGGGATGAGGTTTAAATTAGAAGGAAAAATTAAAGTTAAGTTCAACCTATCTGCATCACATTGTCTGCTGTGTACTATTTAGTGTCCATTAGTATTCAGATACATACGTATGTATTTTTTTAGGAATGCTTTTGCTCGATTTCAAGAGGTTTGGGTTTATGTCAAGGGTTGCGCATTGATTGTTTTATGGCCATGTGAGAAATCTTGACAGGAAATGTCCAAATCGCCAAACAGCGGCGACGGCGACGTCTGGACAACATTCGAGGCCGCCTTGATATTTTCCAGTAAAAAAAAAAACAATGAAAAACATTTCACATTTTACACATTTTTCACAATTTTTATGGCTTTTCTCAAGTGGACCGTAATGCCAGAAGAAGAAATTGTTAGCTTGACGCATGGTTGTAAAGCAATTAAATAATGCAACAACAAAGTAGACTAACACACACACACACACACACGCACGCAGCGGGAATGTGAAAAATACCCATTTTGGGTTTTCAATGCAAGAAGAAAGCGGACCTAAAAGAACAAGAAGAAAATGTCAGAGGGCAATAAAAATATGCTTTAGGCGCCGCGGCGCCTGCTAAAATCCTTGCCTTGTTAATAGTATTGGAAATGAAATGATGGAAATTCCTTTGCCTTAACATATGGGCTATTCATTCGGAGCATATGTCCTGTTACTGTAATACCCAAAACTGCAATAGTTCCATCAAATTTCGGCGTTACAAATTGACTGATTGTCATCAAATAAAATAAGCTGAAAAACAGTTGCAATTAGTAGACAAAATGTTACGGAGCCTTTTGCTAATGGCAAGCGTTGACTTGAGATAACTTAAACTAACTACAAAAACTCAACTGAAATTCTAAAGTTAACAAAAAAAACAAATTCAATTTGCCATTATTCATACAAAAGCCCAATAAATGATTAGTCAAAGCAAAAAATCAAAGAAACTGTCCAATTTTCTATGACGAATTACCCTATATAAAGAATTCATTTCCAGAACCCAGCAATTTAGTTCAATCAAAAACTCATTCTATATTACGAACTTAAGAATCTATAGAGGCAATCTACTTATCAAATTTGGTTACTCTAGATGTAAGGATTTCAGAAATATGAGAGTATATCGATTTTCAGTTATCCCAGCCCCCCCAGGAGGCGTAGAACCCCAATCTTGACACTTTATCTGTCCCAGTTATAGAAAAAGATATTCGCAAAGTTTCAACTCTCTAGCTTGAAGGGTATCGACGGACAGACCGACATTGTACAAACCCAATATACTCTCTACCTTCGGTATTGGGTCATAAAAAGCTATCTGCTCAATAGAGAAATCTTGTTATATCGTACTAAGAGCAACAAACAACACAGTTGGCATGTTGAATATTGTATACACTTGCCTAGTAAAATCTATTTACTGATCTTGCATTTGTATGTCCTAGTTGCCCGATCAAATTTATAGCTCGATAGCTCTAAAAACTAAAGGATCAGAGGGACAGATGGACATAGCTTAATCGATTCTGCTTGCGATGCTGAACAAGAATATAAATACGCTTCTATCTATGTATGTGTAACACATTTCATGACAAAAGCTCTTTCTATTAAGTAAATGCATATTATGTTTAATCCGAAAGAGAAAGGTGATACAATGGACAGATTCATAGAGTTGTTGTCGAACTTGCATAAGAAAAACGTTCGTTGTATGGAAGTTGGACTGTATATGCATGCATAAGGTGTGGACTCGATCTACACCAGATTTTTTGTCTACCTGCGCGACGAAAGGTTTGTTGAAGCTTATCATAAATGCAATTTATCTTTCTTAAATATTTATATTTGTTGGTTTAACACTTACCAAACCGCTTAGCAAATAGTTTCCATGGGTATCTTTGTTGTTGTTGTTGTTGTTGGTGATGATGATAGTTTCTCAGATGTTGGGGTAACTGCTGGTGTTGCAATATTTGTTGTTGCCATCGTTGTTGTTGTTGTTGGCATATTCATAGAAGTATTCTGCGTGAATTCAGTGCCATTTGCCATCGATGGCAAACCCTGAGAGCTGCTCGAATGTTGTACACCATTTGTGGTATTTGTGATATCATGGCGCAATCTTGGGCAACAGATGCGTTTACAGGCGGCCCACACCTGCGGCTGACAGCCAACAACAATGAATATGAAGACACCTTGCAGAGCATTAATCAAATCCGTAACGAGCCAAGCGCCATGCGGACCACCAACTAGCCACGATATAACATCCATAATCCAGGTGACGCCCATCACAACGACCAGCTTCAAGCATACTCGACCCAACGCTGACTTCTCGGACGTTGACTTGACATCATCGCGTTTCCATAGGCCACACGTCAGCTGATGCGTTGTCGATATGAAGAGCACAATATTTGCGCAGAGCAGCATACCAATGGGACCATAGAAGTACGCAAATATGGCCAACGAGCGATTGTCAAACCAACAATAAAGCTCGCCAAAGCCCGGGCGTAGCAGGGAAGTTTCCGTTTCGGGCAACTGATCCACACTTGCGGCAATGGCGCAGATGAGCAACGGAATGCCCCAGGCATAGGCCGAATACAAACGTAGACGCAACGATTCCTGATTGCGTTCCAGCGAGCTGGGTCGAAAGTCCCGAAACGTCCACCAAATGTTAAAGCACATCGTGTTGAGCCAAAAGAAGGCGGACAAAAAGAAGAATTGCATGCCAATGGCAACCAGAAGGCAGCTGGCTGTGCCAGGCATTAGACTTGAATTGAGTTCTTCGATGGCTAACAGAATCTTGCCGAGCAGCAGACAGAATACGTAATAGATCTGGCAACGCCAGTGCAAGGCATGATGCACTGCTGGCAGCATATAGCCTGCCACAAGTGTGGCAGCTAAAAACACAATCGATATAACTATGCCAATATCAAGAACAGCTTTTTGTATATTATTGCTTTCGTCATCAAAATGAAAGTGATTGTTGTTGTTGTTGTTATTGCCGTTGCTATGAAGAAAATGTTGAGTGCAAGCAATAATTTTCACCTCACCCGCCCGCTCCGTATGCTCCAGGCAATATTGTTGAGCACTAAGATTCGTGTGTGTCAGCTGCAAGGCTCCAGTGGTGCGATTCAATCTTGCCTCATGCCAATCGCCAGCTATGGCATAGCCACTGCCATTGCCCAAACATTCGGGCAGGCCATAGGTTGTCTGATATTGATTCGAGTGCAGATGTGGGCCGAGCAAAAGTTGTCCAGAGGGTTGTGTTTGAATTGAGCCGGGTTCCGTTAGGAAGCTGCAATCTTTACTGCTTCTGTCATAGATGCCCCATTTGCCGCAACATTTGCGTATGCGCAATGGAGTAAATGTTGTTGTTGTAAATGCTGTTGTTTTGGTTGTTGATGTTGGTGTAGAGTTGGCATTTAGTTGCGATTGCTCCACCTCAGCCGTTACACGCTCTCCTCCTCCACCATCGATCCTGTCCAGACAAACCAATGCCACATCCTGATCCACGCAATAGTTGGTCGGCTCAACGATTATGCCTCGCTCCCTCACCGACATGGTGCCATTGGGAAAAAGGAAAACATTCGCTTGGCGACTGCTAAAGAGTTCCTGTTGCATTGAAACCGCACAATTTGGCCGCACATTAGGCAGGAATTTGATGAAACGTGGTTTGGCGTTTTTGGGCTCAAAGAAACGTAGCTGTTGTGGTAGATACACTAGGGGTACCCACAATTCGGAGGAGCCAGCAATGCATTCCAGTGTTGTCGCATTCAAATATTCACCTTGGTGGCAACACTTGTTCAATAGAATGCGCGGCGGCGGTGGTCGTCCAGAGGCGGCTGTTGCTGGTGAATTTGTTGTTTTAATTACTGTTGTTGTTGTTTGTGTTTTTGTTACTGTTGCGAAAGGCTCATCATCTTCAGTGTGTACATGGATCAGCTGAAGAAGCAGCAGCAACGGTAGAAGTTGCCAAAAGCTTTTCATTTTCGTTTTATAAGGCTTCGTTCAATTGAGCGAGAGAGCGCAAGCGAGAATAATTGCTGTGAGTGCGCGATGAAGTCCAGCTTACATTAACCGCTGCACACAACACTGATTTTTTTGTTTGAACTTCCTTATTCTTCTTTTGCGGCACAGAATACTGTATTTGTTGAGAGTTTGTTGCTTCTTATTGCGTTAGTAAAAAATATATAAAAAAAATACTCCGTTTCTGCTGCTGCACACAACACTGTTTTCATTAAGTCGCCTGCCTTCCTGCCAACTACTAATACTTTCGCAATTGCTGCTGCACAATGTCTTTTGCTTGCTTCGTTCAAAGAGAGCGCACATTGAGATTGCAAGATTTATCGAAAATTACTTTTTTTTTTTCTGAGCGCGCACAAGCAAAAAGCTTACGTCGGAAACTTGTGCACTAACAATCACACATACATACAAACATTTTCTGAATGCCACTGCTTCAGCGGTTTTTTGTTACTGATGTTGTTGTTGTTGTGCGTCTTATTTTCTTCGCCTAATTTGCTGACTATGCACTCACTGTCTTGTGTGGCTTCTCACTCTCGACGTTGTTGTTGTTTTTATTGTTGTAATGCTCACGTTTGCAGCCGCTCGTTGTCAATTATGTGGAAATACTGTTGTTGTTGTTGTTTTAGTTGGTGTTGCTCTTGCTGCTCGTTTTCTTGTTGTCTATCTTGCATTGTTTGGCACTAGCTGTAGTTGTTGTCACTCTCCCCCCTCTTTTGACGAATGCAATGTGGTTGCCTGTCTGTATGTGTTGCTAGCGTCGTCGTCAAGCACGCATGATCTTTTTTTTCTCTACTTTGTCTTCTTCTTGTCAGCTATTCGCTTTCGTCTTCCGTCTGTCTGCTTGTGTCTTACAACTTTTTTGTGTTGTGTTTCGTTTCGGTTCTCAAGCGTAGCAGAAAATTTTTCTTTCACTTTTCGTCTCATTTGGTGTTGTTGTTCAATGCCATTTTACAACTTTTGTTTATCTTTTTATCGTTTAAACCAAATAAAATTGCGTTCTTAAAAGTCTTTTTCGTTTGTTTAAATTTACACTCAAATAAACTTCGCATCAGTTGAACGAACCGCAATTGAATTTCAAGCGCGTCAAGCAAACAATTAACACAAAAAAAAAATGCCGCTCTCAATGCCTTCAATGAACGAGTACAAAAAACCGACTGGAGGCAGCGAAGTTAACATGCGTGTATATGTTATTGAGCTCTGTTACTTGCCTAAGCATTGTTGCACTTGATTTTGTATATCGATGCTCACACCATGCTCTTATTATCGATAGTTTGGCGCGCTGCTTTTGATATTGAACAGCACTTTGTGATCGGGTTGTTGATATTGCCAGATAGTTTGGTAGCTAGAGTTTGCCGCAATATGGTTTTGTTACTCACTAAAATGGTAGCATGTATATGATAAACAAATTATCATTGCATACATGCAGGCTGTTATTGAAAATATTGAAGAGCTTTTGTTTTAGGCTTGTGTCACTGCTTGAAGCGTCATTTTGTTTCCAGTATTTTGGGCATTGCCTATGCTTCTTTCTTAGGTTTGTGAATTAGATTTTTTTTTTTGGGGTTAGCATATACTCAAACTGTTCACAAACAAACAATTCAATTCTTTATAATAGTAAGTTATTATTTTTATAACATGAGCGTTTAGATGTATTTATTAAAAATAATAAAAAAATTAAAGTTCTCTTGTACTCAACTCCGATCATATTTTCTTATGTTATTTTATAGCGCATCTGTCAATTTGGATGCATTTTAAAAACAAGATCCGTGATCTTGGGTATATTCTTTAGTGAGTTATTGTTGCGCCTAGGCTCAGTTAATTCCTCAAGAGCTCAACTAAAAGATGAAGATGACAAAAAATAACAAAACGAATAAATAAAACGACCCTCGCTGTCACCTCACAAACACAAAAAAAAAAACCTGATGGGGTGGGAGGGTTGTTATATATTGTCTATTTTTGGGTGGAGTTGAAGTTAGATAGAAAATAGAAACAAATCCATTTGATTAAAATTACATAGCTTTGTGCAGCAGGGTGGCTCATGAGTTGCGATTTGACTTTGGGTCTCGTCTCGTCTCGTCTCGGCATTAAGACATCAAAGTGTGTAACTGGGCGAGAGTAAGGCTCAAAAGCTCTCTCACACACAGGCAGCAGTTAAAATCGTTAATCTAGCGATGTGGAACAGCAACAACAACAACAACAAATAAGGAACATACATATACATAGAATTTACTATGGCCTTGCGACCTGCTGCGCTCCTCCCCCCGCCCCACCCCGTCTCGCTCGACCATTTATGGGTGCTCTTTGGTGCTTGAAATTAGATTTTTATTTTTTTTTTCGTTGAGTGAGTTGAGTGAGCGACAAAGTTGGATAGAAATTGGCCAGTGTTGTCGAGCATTTCGTTTCGGCAGTCTTAAGAACACGTGACCCCGGCCAAAGCATGGTTGAGGGGAATGGCTGTGGGAGTGGGAAGGGAGACCAGCAAATCCTTCAAAATACAGCTGGTGATTTATGGAACGCACCTCACCCAGATGCAAAAGGGGGAAAAAGCAAATGTTTATGAGCGGATTATGTTAGAATTTAACCGAATTCCAATTGGAAATTAAAGAAGCCCAAAGCTTATATGCACATTTATTAACAAATGCATTAAACTAAAATTCAAAAGCGACTAGCAGATGCTCTCTCTAACTTAAAAATCTTTTTCATTTGCTTTCAAGAAATATGTAGTCAGATATTCAAAACGAAGTTTTCAAACTTTTGAGGTCTAGACTTTAGACAGCTAAAGATAGAATTATTTAACAGGGTATTTACATAGTTACTTATTTCGCCTGTATGTACATACATACATATGTATGTCCATGTGATATGGCTCCAATGTTTTAATTGAAATATGTCGCGGCGACATTTTATACACATTTAACAATCCATCAGACAATTCCATTTCTATATACCCTCCCCTCACTTCGAACCACTTAATAGCACTCTTGTTGTTGTTGTTGTTTGGTTTTTGGTTTTTGTTGTCTAATTTATGCCGCCATGGCTGCTGCCTTGTCTTCAATTAGTCGATAGGCAGCCAGCAACTGCAACTGTTCTTTTTGTTATTGTTGTTTTTGCCCCCTCGGGAGCGCATCTCTGGCATCTCCGCTTACACACACACACACACATACTGACTGAGCGACATATAGGGGAAGGGCGGGTGGAGAAAAATCAAACTTCAAACTTGATACTTAAACTATCTTTATTTATGTTCCTGTCAACGCCTCTCAGCTGCTCACTTTTACAAAATGCAAAAAGAACAAAAACGTTGATTAAATTGTGCATATGAAGTTCTGTTTTGGAGTCGACTTGTTGATATCCAAACATTTTGTAGAAGAGCGCAATAACCTTGGCATTGAGGCGGATGAGAGAGCACAAGCTCATTTGGACGAAAGATAACGGTGATTGTACCGTTAAACTGCATATGGAATAATTGCACAGTGGGTTTGGCATTCTATTTTTTTTATTTTGCATATTTAATTGAATAGTTTATTTTATTAATATTTATTTCAATGTATTCAACAATCACAAGATTAAGTAACATTTTCATAATCTAATAAAAATTTATTGTATAACTGAAACCAATATACCCTTCATCAAAGTACCACTGTGTACAGTGACTTGCATTGGCTTAGTTCTTCTTTTTCTTTTTGTGTTTTTGTGTTAATTGAAACCTGTTGTAAATCACAAATCATATCGAATGCTCTCGCCGCTTCTTAACGTCACTTGTCCCAGCAGCAACAACATAGCAGATGTCGTCAGTTTTTCATGCATTCATCTTATACATACATATATATGTATATGTATTTGTAAAAAGCTCAAGGGGGCGATATTGGGGAAACTATATAAAAACATCTTGTGGTACAATTGAGGGCCATATTGGGAATCATAAGACTATCGGTTAACATTGTTCTAGTTTTCTAATGATATAATAGATGCGTGTACTATTTTTTTAATGTTAAGTGTTTTTTTTTTATGAATGGTAAATAGACGAGAGAGGGATAGAGAGAGTCAAGTATAAGTATTTATTACTAAGATGTTTCCAACAACAAAACGATTTTTAACTGCATTTTTAGTTTCCAAATAAAAAAAATTACATAATCCTAACAAGTTTTATTTTACAGTCAAACTTCCATACTATAACAAATCTCAAAGGGAAAAGAAAAATCTTCGTTAAAGAGAAAAATCAAATTTGAGAATGGGTTTTTGATTGAACCAAGTTGCAGGATTCTGGAAACGAATTCATTATATAGAAAAAAGGTACGATAGCTTTGAAGCTTAACAGTAGACAAAAACCTATCGATTTGATCATTTCCATCGATATCCCTTCCTGTTGGTACACATAGTTTCCCAGTTGGTCCATCAGGAAGAGACGAGACGTCATCATCGATCACAATATTAAAATGAAATCAGACAACTGTAAACTAATGACATTTGCAGTTGCACTCCCCCTCTTCCCCAGCCTACCATCTCATCTCTCATCCCTACCCACCCACGCACACTACCCTCATCTGTATATGATCCTTGCTGACTACCAGACTGCTTCCTCACCAGCTCCTGCTGCGGCTGCCGCTGCTGCTGCCGCTGCTGTGTGTGGTATCCGCTTACAACATGTTAAGGATGTTGTCGAGTCAGGCATGTGTCCTGTGTCCCGTTGTTCATTGAGGGTTGATCCTGAGAGTCATTTGTTTGTTTTGAGTGCGCTGTGCTTGGCTGTCCAAATATGCGGCAGCTTGTAACAATTACCAAATGACACCCTCGACACAATCGACAATCGACAGCACTAAACAGAATAGAACAATGCTTCAACTCCATCCATCCATTCCAAAAATGAAAAGATGAACAAGACATCCTCTGGGTGGGTGGAAGACAAATGCGCAAATATTCACTTGTTCGCCAGAATCAATGGCAAACACAATAATTTTGCCATTAGTTGTTGCAAATGAAGTAATCAAATGAAATCAACTTACGACTCAGTCAGTTGGCCGAAAAAATTTATGAGCTGGAAGTGTTTTTGGTTTGGCAATCTGCGACGTAAAATAAATATTGCCAGAAACAACTATGATCGGAATAGAAATATTCAGTTGTAAGTTTGCTAAAGATTTTTAAGAGGAATTTCATGTAGACATGATGTTAATTCCTGTATTTCCTTAAATTTCCTAGGTACGACTATTTATATCACAGAGTGCTTGGATGGCTGGCAATTCCCAGACAACTAATTTACTTAAACTTCCTGCCAGAGTTGTCTAATATAGTTGAATAATGCAACCCTCAAGGACCCTAAGCAAGAGGTAGCAAGTACCATAATTCAAAAAGCACTTAACCCATAAAAGTGAAATAATTCGATGGAAATAACAAACGCACTTAACAAATTACAGATGTGAAAATTTCATTTTGAGTGTTAGAGCAAATGGCAACAACAACAACTGGCAAATACCCATGGGGACAAAGAGACAATAAGAGCGAGAGAGAGAGAGAGAGAGAGAGAGAGTCAGGGAGCGACCCTCTTTGGCATTCCTCCTCTGCCACAGACTCTGCATTCCACAAATTAGAAAATGATTAATGGACTCAACCGGTTGCACAAAAATCTAACCTCACCCCCGCAACTGCCCCCTTCTGCACTCTCCTTCGCTCCACTGTCGCCGTCACAGACTCATCCTTAACCAGCAACTGGTACTGCTTACTGGATGGTTGGTTGGCGGGGAAGGCATGGTATGGGGAGGTGGTCTGGTGACTGGCACACTTCGGCATAAAATAGCACTCGAGAGATTTGAGTTCTATCTCTCTCTCTGTCTCTGCCTTACCAGGCGACACCCTCGCATCCTTTTCCGTTGCCGTACCGCAGGAGTCGAGGTTAAAATCACTCTACCGTTTCGCAACCCCATAGACTCGAGAGCAGTACCAGGGACACAGTTGTAGAGTACCACATCTACCACAGTCAGCAATCCGATGCCCTTTCCATTTCCCTTTCCATTGGGAAGGAGGGTGTGTTTGTTGTCATTTATTGGTGTTGTCCTTGCAATCATGCCTGGTTCCTGTTGTTCCTGCTGTCCCCGTTGTTGTTCCTTGTGTGATTTTTTTTCTGGGGTCACGCTTTGCTCTTTTGATCGCTATTCCCCCGAAAACGCAGAGAGTGAAAGAGAGAGAGAGTTGCTCTTGACTAACCCCATGAATCAAATTACATTTTAAATCCTTGATTTTAATCTGAAGGGGCTGACAAATGGATTTCTATGTCAATTTTTCCTAAATTACAGCAACTTCAACTCCACATAACCTTATCCTGCATCCTTTATGCTGCTCAACTCGTGACAAAGGGCTAAACAATTGAATTTTGCATTTTGACACAACGCAAAACATTACGCAATTCAGGGTTTCAATGGGTTTCGATAGGACGGGTTGCTGTGAAGGGTGCACCAAGGAAGCGTTAAGTGTAAAGGAAGGAAACAATCAGTGGGCGTTGTCTCCACAGCGGGGGGTTTGGTGGGGTGGGCGATGAGTGGTAGTTGTGTGAGGAAGGAAGCGGCTTTTCAATCTCTGATTAGAAACTGTTGACGCTGATGAGGTTGCGCATTTTGACGCATCTCATCAGAGCGAGAGAGTTACCGGAGAAATAAAAATGTAACCATAGGTAAATGTAATTAACACATAAGAATTAAACGACAAGAGGGCTATTCGATTGTAATAAAGTTATTCAAAAAACTCTTGCAACAAATTTGGTAATGAGAGCTTTTCAACACTTTAGGGTTATATTAGCAAATGCCAACATTCGATTCGTATGCATCAAATAATTAACGATTTTTGCCATGCGATCGAATTGATAATATAATGCACACTACAAACTATAACGATCATAACACATTGCTACTAATAACAATGAAGTAGAAGCAGCAACCGTAAAAAAAAGAAAGAACGAAAGAAAGAATGAAAGAAAGACATTGACCAAATGTAGAGTGTCATTAAAATGTACAATAACAATAATTCAATGTCACAGCAGGGGTCGATTGTTGCCATGTTAACGCTTATTTTGTATACCCTGCAATGTCTGAACAAAGGTATTATAATGTTGCAGTCAAGAATAATCATCATCAAACATTCTTTATAAACACAACAGAAAAGCAAACCAATTTGATATCGATAAAACGGATTAAGAATACAAAGTTGAACTTAAACATATGTATATGTATATATATTTGGCTGTTTACAGGGCATCACCAAGTCGGGCAATTCCTTCTAAAAGCACTTGTGTCTGTTTGTTTACATTCTTATAAAAGAAAGAACACAAATTATAATAAAACATAAAGCCTGCGGTTAAAGTCGCATTCAAATTGAAATAAAACACAACAAAAAAGAGAGAGAGTGAGCGAAAGATTGAAATGAAGCGAGATAGATAGAGTGAGGTAAAGTTGATGCGGATAAAAAGCAAATTTCGCGGTATTTTCACGCTTGATTCAACGTATAAAAAATACAAAACAAAAAAGATGAGATTAAAGGAACATAATAAAAGTTTATAAAATAAAATAACTCAGGTTTAGGTTTACAATTTTTTATTTATTTTTACTTAAGCTTTGGGGCACGGCAAGTGCCTGGTGGCTGTTGCAGTTTTGGTTTTGAGTTTCTTTCAAGGAAATTAAAACAAATATATTTAAAAAAAAAAAAAAAAATACAAGACAATGAAATTATTGAAGATGATCGACTGAGAATTGCTCTGTTTTCATTGTAAACTAAAAAATAGATTTATACAATTAAATTTGTATATTTATACCCTTCACATGTGAGACAGGGTATATTGACTTTGTTATGAATCTGTAACGCCTTAATATATATATATCAAAATGATCAGGACGAGCTCAGGAATTGATTTCCGTCCGTCCGTCCGTCTGTCCGTCTGTCTGTTTCAACACGATTTCCGGCCAAACTGCTGAACCGATCTTGATGAAACTTTCACAGATTGCTAAGATCATGTCGGGTTTGTTCACTATGGAATTTCATCCCGATCGGAGCATTCTACGATATAGCAACCATATAAATTAACCATATCAACACGATTTCCGGCCAAACTGCTGAACCGATCTTGATGAAACTTTCACAGATTGCTTAGATCATGTCGGGTTTGTTCACTATGAAACTTCATCCCGATCGGAGCATTCTACGACATAGCCACCATACAAATTTACCATATCGTACTATCAATTGTTGTCTCTGTCGTGCACTTTCAAGTACCTACATGTCAAATTGTTGTTGTTGCACACGAACAAGTAAATGACGCTCAAGAGTAAAAATATTAGCGAAAAATTACCAACAACTGCTGTGTGAAGGGTATCATAGTCTTGGCATAGCCAAAGTTAACTATGCGCCACTATGTTTTCTTATAGACTCTGCTCAAATAATCCTTAAAATTTTGTGTGTTTGCTTATAAATTATTTTCCCTATCATCAGTTGCACAACTTGTTCAATAATCTCGAAAGACATGTCATAATTATATTTTCCTATTTTCTACAGCTGTTTTAAAAAGATTGAGCATTGTACAATAAACCAATAAAACCCTTTTGGCAAACAAAGCACAAAAAGAATATGAAAATGATAACAAGACTTTGTGGTTTCGTGCAGGAATTCTGATTGTGAATTTGGCGATTCACAGAAATCGATCGATAAGATCCTTAACTAAGAGCCTTAAGGCTCAGAGTCGACCCTTTCGTTCATGATCGGCTTCGCTTTCACGCTTGAATTTCTCTTGACGTTTTTCAAATTGGATCGCTGAATTTGAACACTGATCCATATCAATTGTGCTTAGCCTCTAAACGATGCGGTAAGTTCTTTGATTCTTTTGTTTTCTTTTATCATCCTGACATGTAGAAGATACTACTACAACTCAAAGCTGGTAGCTTCTACACTTCTCCCCTCATCTCTTACTCCTCATAGATTTTAACGATTTTCGAATTGTTTCAAAAACAACTTTATTTTAAATTTTTGTGTGTCTCGTTTTAATTTCTTGTGTATTTTATGACTTCATCTTGGGCGTTTGCGTTGCTTGTTTTGTGTCCGGTTAACTTTATGGGTCATAATTAAAACTTTATGGGCTTTGACCCAGTTGATCTCTTCTTTCTCTTTCTCTTTCTCGTTCTCGCTCTCGCTCTCGCCTGTCTTCTAGTAGCTGGGTGCCTAAAGCTGGCGCCAGGCTCATAAAAAGGGTATTAAAATCACAGCAGAGCATTTGACTAAAAACAAAACACGCTGGGAATTTCTAAGTATGTTAGAGAGTCCAACTTAAAGATACCCTGTGCACAGAGTGAAAAGATTAGGTATTTTGTACCAAAAACTTAAGATATCAAACCAAATTTTGTCACTTAAAATGTTATTGCCAAAGACGAGATAGTTGAACTTAATTTAAGAAGCGTTTTATTTCAATAATCAAATTGCTCATTTAGGATTGTCGAACTTTATTCAAGTTGAGTTTTACTAAGTTCTAAATAACTTTTTATTTTATTTCACGACTGTTGGTACATATTTTAATCTAATTATTTTATATTTAAGTATAAATACTTTTATACTCTAAGTTCCACTGTTCCACTACATAACTGTTGTATAACGAAAATTTCGTTAAGTGCGTAATGAACGAAGTATTTAAAGAGAGAGAGAGAGTAGAATAAAAAGATACACTTTTTTTCTCTCTGTTCAATAATCCACAAGTTTTTAACTTGATATCATCATAACTGATATAAACATAACTGTTGTATAACGAAAATTTCGTTAAGTGCGTAATGAACGAAGTATTTAAAGAGAGAGAGAGAGTAGAATAAAAAGATACACTTTTTTTCTCTCTGTTCAATAATCCACAAGTTTTTAACTTGATATCATCATCATAGGGTATATAGAAATCAGCATAAATCATGCAAATCTGAAAGAATTCCTTTTGGCTAATAAAAGAGAGAGAGAGAGAGACACACAAAGAGAGGAAGAGAGTGAGGAGGCGTGCCAAAATGTCAATACAATTGGCCACTTATAATAACCTTAACTCGAGGTCGAGGTTCGGGGTTGGAAGCTTAAAAATTAAGTTTGGGTTTTGCTGCATGATAAATGATTGCGGCGCGTGCGTCAAGTTCTTTTGGGTCAGTTGGCTAGCTACCTGACTGAGAGCTACCTGTTTTTTGATCGACCAGGTGCTATTATGATATATGTATGCACATATGCATCCATCATCCATCAATTAACCACAAAACCACTCAACTCCATCTCAAGAACTCGAAACAGTCCAATTGATTATTGTGAACGAAAAACAAAAAACGAAAAAGGGATTGCAAGTCATTTATTATGATTGGATATGGAGGATCAGCAGCAGCGGATCGAGATCAAGATCGAAATGGAGAGTGAGAGTGCATCATTTGATGGATTGGCCCATTAGCTACTAATGACATACATCAGGGCACAGCCCACAAACTCCTTTTACACTTAACAATTAACCCCCCCAATTCTGGTTCTACATTTGTTTCTTCTTCTTCTCCTTGATGTGCATGTGGCATGCATTTCCGCTTTTAATTATTGCAACGCAACGCATCGCATCGCATTGGAATGACATGCAACCAAATTGCTGGCAATAAATTTCACACATTTCAGCACAAAAAACAAAGCTCAACAACAAGAAAGAAATACTTTCAGTGAACCCAGACAGAGCTGGAGAAAGGAGAGAGAGAGAGAGAGAGAGAGAGAGAGAGAGCGTTCGCAATTGGAAATATGATTTAATTTCGCTTGGTTTTCTCTCATTTTTTGTGATTTCTTACTTACTATCTGTAAGAACTTCAACAAAAAACCCCATAGGAAACTAGCTAATGGAATCTCGATAAAAGTAAGAGACAGATACTGAAGAGAGAGACAAAGAGAGTGAGAAATGTGTGGCAGTTGTTGCCACTGTTGATGCTGCTGTTTGTTGTTGTTGTTGTTGGTGCCACTGGAATGCAGATGCAATTGGCGCAGCAACAAATTGCTGGAATAATTACGCACACATTGACAGCTACAGATTGATATGTTTGTCGCTAAATAAGGACAACAACAAGCAGCATGAAGCGAGAAAGAGAAAGAGAGATACAGTCTGGTTGCAAGTAAAAAAAAGAAACGAAACGAAACGAAACGCGGCAACTTCCACTCAGCTCATTGATGAACGTGAGGTGTCAAGCAAATTGACTGCCCAAGCTAAATGACTTAACAGTGGCGTCACGGTGAGGAGAAGAGCAGAGGGAGCTTAAATGTAACTAAATAGATTTTAAGAAAACATTCGACTTTCTGTTGCAAAAAAAATAAAAACATCTATACATATTCCGATTCCTTTTTTCTGTACCAAAAGTTTTAAAAACTTTATTTTTGTTGGATAATTTTCCTTATTTTCTTTTTTCATTTATAGAACCCTGCAACTTGGTTCAATCTTAAACCCATCCCCTATATTCCGAGTTTTCTCTAAGTACAAAGTATTTTCTTGTCCTGTAAGATCTACTCTCAGTTTCAGAAATCGATTCAGGTAGCAGAAAAGCTTTTAACCTGGTTAAAATCAAAAGAAAAATGAATCGTTCTTAACAGTTAACTGCCTTAATGTAATTAATCAATTTCTTACTTAAAATTCCCCCAGCACTTAAAACAAGAAACAACAAAATAAAATTGACGCCACTGTTGTGTTTGCCTGGCATCTGCAGCATTGGAATTTTTGTTTACGTGAATTACGCTCAAATTACAAGACGCCAATCGAGCAAAAACAAAAATACATATATAAAAACGACACAAAAAAAGTTGCTGGGTCTGAAAATAGCTGCGAAAAGCAATGAGAATGCAACGCAAATTAAAATTGTTTGCAAACGCGTCAACAGGGTTAGACATGTTGGAGGGAAGTGTTAAAGACACAGGGTGCATTAGGTGCACATTTGTAACAGGGTGTCTCTTGTTTTTGAGCCGTTTGCGCTCATTGAGCTCGTTAGGCGATAACTTTATGCGGCATTAAATTTAATGCGGCCATAAAACAAACAAAAATACAAAAACAAACCTCGAACACAACACAACACCACACACACTCACTCATTCACAATATAGCATGCGGATGAGCACACATAAGCATTACGGCAACCAAACACGACATATGAAACACCAACAACAACAATTATAGGGAACAACAAAATAACAATGCCAATGGGCCTTGTTTGTTTGTGGAATGCACGTTTAATTCTAGTAACAGTCAACAGTAACAGCCAAGCCATGGGATCAGGGATCAGTAGAACTACCGGCTGCCCTACTGTGCTAGAGTGTGTGTGTGTGTGATTGTGAGTTTATTGTTAAGTGGAATAAGAACATGTCGTTTAACGCCCCGTTACAACTCAACTTGGGCCCATGGAATGTATTTTAAATAGTATAACCATATACGGAGCGGTACCTCTCTCTCTCTCTCTGAATGTGTGGTAAGTTTCAAGGTTGTCCGGAAAAGTTCTTGGAATTATAAAAAAGTATAAGAATAAGCACCCAAAACCTGTTAGGACTAACTTTTGTAGTTTTGAAAACAAGTAAAACATAGCATCTGTAGTTCTATAGGGTGCCCTTGTAGCAATTGGAAGTTCTATAGGGTGCTCTAGTAACATATGGTAGTTATATAGGTTGCTCAAGTAACATAGGTTAGTTCTATAGGGTGCCTAGTAGCATTGGGTAGTTCTATAGGGTGCTCTAGTAGCATTGGGTAGTTCTATAGGGTGCTCTAGTTGAAAAAGCTATACTTCATCGAAATACAACACTAGCTAAACACAATTTCGACTACATATCTGCTCTAAAGTACATAGGTACTGGTGGGGTAGAACATATATGTATGTAAGTACATCTAAAGGTAGCGGTACTTCAAATTTCATGTTTTGCTCAATCACGTGTCAAATCTGTACATCGTTTTGATGGTAACTTAAAACCAAAGTTCAAACCTGAGCACTGAGAGCAGCAGAGGGTCGTCGACTATCGCAATCGAAATCGCAATCGCAGTCGGATATGCAGGGAACTCTACCACTACCACTACAAAAAGGAAAAAAACAGGCTGTGCCTTGCAGGCATTGAGCAAAGTCAGCGAGCCTGATGTAAACTGATTAACAAGCCTGATAAGCAAAATGCCTCGAACAATTGTCGAGTGCTCGCATTTGCCACTTTTTTGACGCTGCCTCCCCTCCAATGGCCACAATCTATTGTTCTATTGTTGTTGAGAATCTTTGTTCCGCTACCTCTTCAAATAAACACACACGTTCTTGCGCTCTCTTTTTTTCTCTTTTGGCCGTGAAGGGGCGTTGCTCTTGTTATTGCCACAGCTGTTCCAATAAAGAGAATAGAACAAAATACTGATGGTTTTAACAACAGAAAAACAAAACAAGAGCCTATCCCGGGTGATATGAATATTGGCAATCCAAAGTTTAAGATGGGCATACTCCTTTACACATCAATTCCGCTAACTTCTTCTTCTAAGGCACACATAGTTTATCCTAAAAAAAGAAAATATTAATATTGCACCTGCGGCCAAACACACAACGACAACGAGTAAGGCATCTAAGAAATGATGTGGCTATTAACTATTAATTTCCATAAGCGCCATAACAATAGATTAATAGCCAGACAATCCAAGAGCGTGAACTACCGCAACAAACTGGGCGTGGCATCTAGTAATAGTCGTAATAGTTTGAAATTTTAGGGATCCCTAACCTAAAGGTAATAAACGGTGCTCTACCTTCATCAGGAGGTTTGCCCCCGTTGCGCCCATTAATGAGCGCGACAAACTAACGACATTTGTTGTGGTCTGCTCGATGATGATTTATGCAGCTGTTCATTAAGTTCATTAAAAGTGAAAGGATGATCTCAAGATCGGTAGACCTTACTTTGCGTATGCCAAGCTGCTGCTGCTGCTGCTGCTGCTGCCGCTGCTTCTGCCTGGCATGTGTCAGGTGGTTTTTGTCCCTCGGCTGTTTATGTTTGTTTTGTGCCTTCCCAAATGAGCCGTAACCAATAAATGTTTACGACCCAGCGGAGACAACGTCATCGTCGTCGTCGCTGCCGTCGTTGGCAGTACCGTGACAAGGTCTCATCGAACGCAATAAAAATCATTTGGAACAGCATTAAAATGACACATTGTTTTCCCTTCTAGTATTCCCTAAAAAACAGTCTATTTAGCTAGCTGGTAAGCAAGTTACTTCCAAATATCATCGATGCGATATGATGATCTTTGCGCCAGTTACTCTTATCAATAGGAGTCAAAACAACGAGTCATCGGTTTAACAACCTGCTGCGTTGAAAGGATAAACAAAGAAAATTTTTAATGAGCTGACAAGAAACAAAAAATGAAATGAGTTGCACAGCTAAGATAGCTCAGCAAGAGTATTTAAAAATGTTGTAACTAAGTAAAGTTTCCTTTTAGTTAAAATAAAATATTGAATGATCTATGAATTTTATTCACAAGGGTTAAGCTAAATCCTTAAGGAAATTAAAGGAACATTCTTTTGATAACATAAAGAAGAAAAAACAACCATTTGGTTGCAACACACCAACGGCTGGCAACACAACTTGATATCAGCTCTACTTATCTAAGGTCCAGTTGGGGGAAACATCCTTCAAGCTGAACAGGTTGCACATGTGAACGAAAAAAAAAACATACATAAATCATATGCTCACTGAAAACCCAAATAGAACGAAGAGGAACAAAAAAACAACAAATGTTGTCGGTGACAGTTTTTTCATTTTTATCCGATGCACTCGATCAAGCGAACTATTTCCAAATGGTGCAGGTAGTTCGAGTATACTGACTCAGCTGCCTGTGACGTCACAGACTCTATATGAGGGCATTTTAATTATTGCACTCGACGTTTATTATTAAACAAATAATCACAAGTGATTTGAATATAATACCCTGTGCTTAGGAAAATGGTTTTGAAAAGGGGAAAAACCGTAAGTAAAGCTAAGCAAACCTTTTATGCAGGGCATCAGTTGGCCATTTTCAACTAACAGGACTAAATATCTTTCGCTTTGATTGTCTCTTATGCCACACATACTGTTGTTGTTATTGTTGTTGCGAATAGCTTCGAGGCGTGAAATTTCTGTACGTTGCGGTGGGTCTGGTGGCATGGGATGTGAGTGGCATAGTGGGGACGGCAGGTGAATAAACTGTGCAGCAACTGTCCGCCCTTTCTTAAAAAACACTTTGTGCATGCTATAATTATGTTGGGCTCGCTATTTGTTTAGCTCAGAACAGAGCACAGTGGCACAAATCCCAACCTAAGCTCAAGTTTAGTACTTCAAATCAAATTAAATCCAGTTTATTAAGATAATCGCTTTAAACAGTAGCAAACATTTTTAATTGTGCTAATAGGTTTTTATTAGTTTTGGTTTTTCTTTGTACCACTGTGCGGAGAGGTCTCTCGGTTTCGTGGGTACGTTATTTTTTTTCGTTCGGGCCTCACGCACATTTCACTTATTATTTATGAGGCGTGCGCTGTGGGCGTGGCACGCTTGTTGATCGGCGCTACATGACCGTACCACGTCCAACGTCCCCAACCACTTGATGATGTACCTGCTATTGAGAATGGTGTACGTAGGGACACGTTGAAAGGCGGACGAAACGGGACGTTTTCAATCAACGTTGGAACGCTTGAGCCGGTTGGCATGCCAAAGCGAAGACAAGCGTGGACCACCCTTTTAATGAAGCCCTAATTACAGTGTTTATAACAAAAGGTGATTACCAAAGCAAACCAACAACACCAGACACCAACTAACCAACCAAGCCAACAAACCAACCAGCTAAACAGCTAACCAGCCAAAGGAAGAAGGCAGTTTGGCAGTTCTTCTGGCTGAGGGCAATGCTGGAACGCATCAACAGCTCTTTAGGACTAACTTTAGCGACTGACGTCGGAACCGACAGCCCGTCGAATCTACCGTGCATTCATATCATATAAAGATCCCTCACCGATTCTTTCCCCTCCTCAAAAACGTTTGAACGCCAGAGCCGCCTTGGGGCAACCGCCTTGTTTATTTCAGATCGCAGCACGAAAGTCTTTGGAACACAAACAAAGAACAAAACAAAAAAAAATCTTCAAGTTTTTGTCAGCGCCTATCTAAGGCTCCAACCTTATTTTTCTACCCTGTAGAAGAGGATTATAGAAAGAATAAAAATAAATTATATTGAAGCCTGATGATAT
Organism: Scaptomyza montana; assembly: GCA_018904305.1. NCBI lineage: Eukaryota > Metazoa > Arthropoda > Insecta > Diptera > Drosophilidae > Scaptomyza > Scaptomyza montana. The sequence goes on from JAEIGR010000014.1 coordinate 122,064, forward strand.
TACTGGAGAAAGTGTTTGACATAAAAGATTTCCGATTAAAACCAAGACTATGTGATATATTCAAGCTAAGCTCCATTATGATATGAAAAAAGAAGGAGAGTAAAATGGAGTTAAGGAAAGGGATGTACGCAAGGGCGAGTTGTTAGACTTATCAAAGCGGGTATCGAAGTAGTTATAACATATAATTATGTTTAAAGGAACCCTAAACTTTCTTTCTTTATATTTGATGAAACTGTGCAGGGTATCTGCTAGTCGACATTAACATTAACACTTGCTATTCTTTTGTTGTTGTTTGTCTCCGTCTCTGTCATCGTCACATTATTTATAACTTTTCATGCTTAAATTCGTAATTTTAAGCTCCCCCCTTAAGCAACCTCACCGAAACACTCTGCTTTCTAGCTGCACTGAGAAGAAGAACCTTTTGCCATGGCGTTCGTGACTTGTAAATATTGATTTTAATCGAAATTGCTCTAAATTGCCTGGCCATTTTTTTTTTCATAATTTTATATATTTTTTTTCGACGTATTTGCCATGCGTTTTGGGTTATGCAATTAAGACACTTTTGCTGTGTTTGAAGAGGCGCTTTAACCTAAGTTTACCTTGTTTTAAGTAGATCGTAAGTAAGAGAGAGAGAGAGAGAGAGAGGGAGAGAAAAAGAGAGAGAGTTTTAAGCTTTTTAGATCGATAAGCGATAATGTGTTAAAGTTTATTAGAAATTCAATTAAAATTTAAATATTATTAACGTTAAGCCAGTCTAAACACACATTGAAAATCAGATATGAAAGATTTACAACAATTTACTTGGGGCGTTGCTCATTTTCAAGCTTTCAGCAACTACTTTGTGGGATAATGAATCGTTAGGTAGAGCGCTATCTTTGTCTTTCAGTTGGCCTGAGCACAGCTTTTTAGAAGGCAAGTAAAACATCAATTGGTGTGTAAAGACCGCAAGAAGAAAAGACTTGAAAGGCCCGAAAGCCGACTTACCGACCGACCGAGCGATTTGATGCTGAGCAACGCCGCTCGTTGCGAGCTGAAGCCAACTTATCATGTCCAAATTAAGTTCAATACCAAATAAACAAGTCGTACGACTGCATGTTGTGCTTTTCAGTTTTCAGTTTTGAGTTTGTTTTTTTATCCTTCTTTGGCCGCCGGGAATTTAGTGCGAAGCGTTTTCTTTCTTTTACTTCGATAATGCCAACTCTATTTGCATTGGGTGCGGCATGCGCTGAGAGGATGTTGAAGTTGAGTTGGAGGCGAGCGATGCATTCACCTTTGTTTGAATTAATCGAAGTGATATTTTGCTTGTCCCGAAATAATTTATCCAATGCAGCGCAGGCAGGCAGGCAGGCAGGCAAGCCGACCGATTTCGTATTTGCCTGCAGCTGCTTTTCAAGCCCTTTATTGGTTTTTTCTCTTTTTCTACTACTTTGGCGATCTGGCGAAGCTCGAGAAATATAAATATTCTCCATATTGAATCCATTGATACATTTTGACATGAGTTGTGGCCTAAGCGCGCGTTAATAACCGCAATTTATGCGTTTTTGAAGACGGCGCCGCCAAAAAAACCACAAAGAACAAAATAAAAACCAAAACACACTGAAAACAAACGCTAAAAACAAATACAATAAACACTAAAAGCATGATTAAATGATGCAAGAACCTTCTTCTTTCCTTATACTCGATACCGAAAGTAAAGAGTGCCTTCGTTTTGTGCAAACTACGTCTGTCTGTCAGTATGAAACGCTTGAAGCCACAGACTTGGAACTTAGCAAATATGTTTTCCTATGGACGGTACAGATAAAGTTTCAAGATTGGGGCTCTACGCCAACTGGGTGGCTGGCAAATCGATAGATTCGATAGCTGAAAATCGATAAATACACATATTTGACACATCCTTACAGCATAAATTACCAAATTCGATAGGAAGATAGCTTTAAATGTCCTCCAAAAACTGCATCAAAAATTTTGGAGCCATGACCACCCATTCCGCCCCTGTTCCTACGCATTTAGAAATCAGAGACGCCCATATCTTCCACAGTTTTTGAGCTAGAGTCACCAAATTTGTTGACAATATATCTGGTGGTATCTCCGAAAGATCTGCATCAGCCAATTTTTGAACGCAGCGTACACCCCGCCGCATCCGTACTCTTTGCAATGAGGCCTCTTGTTCCCACGTTTTAAACAGGTATCGAGTAAACCGCAGTCGGTTGCGTCCGACTGCAACGTTTTCACTTGACTTTTTTTCAAGGGTGTCGAAGCTTTAATACACTTGCCAATAGTAGAAATCAAATGCGAAACATTTAAATTATTCAACAAGTTTTTTTTTATGTTTCCCATATAATAAATAAGTCAAAGTTAAAACAATTAAAAAACAAAATCAAACAAAGACACTGAAATACATAGATTTATTTTCAATTTGTTTATGTTTTTGGTGTTGTTACATTTCACCAAAGAAACAAAGTGTTCTAAGCTCTGTTTCAATGTTTATTTTTTTTATTTTATTCAAGTAAGAATTTTAATAAAAAATTGCACTTAATTGCAGTTTGTTGTTTGAACTAAAAACTAAATCAAAGTTTAGCCAAAAAAAAAAAAAAATTATATTGTGTCTTAAATTTTTTAATTATTTAAATTTGAACAAGTTTTTGTTGTTGTTGTTTTTTGTCGAGTTGACAGTTGCTGTGTTTTGCGTTTTGTGTTGCAAGTTGCTCAATTTCATGGTCATTTGTGCCACAGCACAGCACAGCACAGCACAGCACAGCACATTGCATGCAGCTGTCGTCTCTCTGTCGCGAGTTCGTTGCCTAAGTCTTTCGTTGCGTGCCTTGTTGCGTGCATGCTGTAGCAAGCCTTATGCACAATTAACAAGATTCGCATAAAATTACAAAACTGACATAATTCAAGATACCAGCCGAAGGTCCGCTCACAAAATTATCTCTCATTCTCGTTCTCATTCTCCGAGCTGAAGTTGAGGTTGAGATCGTTGCAAGCCGTCTCCTAAATGGCCTGCTAATGGCCTTAAGTGTACTTGCCGATAATATTTACGCACAAACAACGCATCACTTAAGTTTAAAGATGCAAAATCTTTGTTTTTTTTTTTAGTTAGTTAAGTTGAGTTTTCTTCCTGTGGCAACTTTGGGCAGTTGTCAAAAGATATGCAGGCATTAAAATGTTTGATATAACGACTGCTCGGCAGATGAAATCAATTTACACGCATTCAATTACAAATTGTAAGCCATTTTTAGCAACACACAAAAACCAAATTGCTATCGACGACTTAAATACTCTGTTCTTAATTGAAAAAGTGAATTTAAGTTAAGTAAAACAAAATTAGATTACAAAGTTTGAAGTCTCAAAAATCAAAGCTGGTTGAAACAAACCAAAATACTTAAAGCTTATATAATATTAAATCAAATACATTGCTTCGACTCTTTGGATTGCTTAGTTATTAACTGATAATTTACAAAGTTTTAGGAACATAAAGATTTTGTTTGATATTTTGGTTTGTGGCAGTTGAAAGGGGTTCCGATGCTTGGGTAACAATCAAGTTTTCAGTTACGGCTTTTTTGTTAACCTTTAAATATAGTTTAATTACTGACTGACTGCTACCAACGCATAGACAAAGCGATTCAATTGGTTTCATCAAATTATACCATATCATTATTCGTGGCAGCGCACCCACTCTTTGCCACAACCTGGCTTACAGGGTATGCAGACAAGAAACTGCAAAAAGTTTCCAGTGAACAAAACAAACAAAAAAAATATCAAAAAAAAACTTGGCAATCAGTTCATAAAGTTTATGATTCAACTGCCAAGTGCCAACTGCTTGTAACGGCGCGTTTTTATGAGCCAATAGAGTTGCTACGCTCATCTCCCTTCCGCCACCTGTAACCCCCTTCAGCCATTCAACTTGCCATGCTTATCGCTGCGACAAGTTTTGTAGCGCTGTTAAACGTTTGCATGATTTTGATTTTGATTTTAATGATACAAGATTCGACTTTGAGACTTGATACTTGAGTCTAGAGAGAAAGAGAGAGAGAGGGAGAGAGAGATGTGGATCGGTTGCAGCACGTCCTAATTAGCGCCCCGACTGTGGTGGCCATCAAAATAAACACTTTTAGAATACGAGCGAGGAGAGGCATGTTTCTTCTTTCTTTTTTTTATAGTCATAAATTCGTTGAGTTTATGTTGGGAAATCTCTGATCTGGCATTCAGATTATGGCCTTTAACATTCCTCATTCCTCATTCCCTACTTTCTTACTTAATCCTCCACCTTGACTCCTGTCTCTTTCATTCATTGACTTTGATGGATATTCAATGGCCGATTTTAATTGAATAAACAAATATTTGTTGTTGGTGTTTTTTGGGCTCCTCTTTTAATCAGCGAGGATAAGGCTTAAAGTGCTTCAGTGCCAGCTATAATAGCATATTCATGTTTATGTTGGCCAACTTTCAGCTTTCGCCTCTCTTCCTTCTCTGTCTCTCTCTGTCTCTCTCTTTCTCTCTCTCTGTCTCTCTGTGGCATTAACAAGCGACTAATGGCTAATGGCTCAAACCATGCCATGCTTTTTTGTTGGTTGCAGCTTAAATTATCACACGATTCGAACATCTGAATGGACTGCATTCAACAGAATTCGCATTGCATTAATATAAATAAGACACACACACACACACACACGCACTGAAAACTTACATACTGACTGTCTTCCGATTTCTTTGCCATAATTTAAATGAAGACCAGATAAGACTGTGAAACTAAAACTGAGTCTCAGCAACAAACCGCAAAATTTTCATATTTCTTCGACTTTGTTTATTTTTGTATTGAGCTACTGAGTATGAAGTTAGGATGTTAAAACTATATATATAAATAAGGCTATTTTCAAGTATTGAATGGGTAAAAAGTGTTTCTTTCTGAGTAAGTAATAATTCAAAGAAAATAAAGAAATTATATCAATAAAAATGATTAAAAATACAATTGCTTGAACGAGAATAGACTGTGATTACAGGCCGATGACATGCTGATTTTTAAGGCAAGGAAATTAATCAACAGGAGCAAAGAGAAGTAAAGCAAAGAAAAGAGAGCAAGAAATGCGAATGATACTGATACTGGTACAAAGCCTAATGGTCATAATGAATGGATAATGGCTAAGGAACAGCATTAACTACATTCAAGAAATGGCGCGTTGATATTTGCACAGAGCCAAACAATATATAAATTAAGGTAACTGCATGGGAGATGCACAACTGCGCCGATTCGAATGGATGCCAATTCGAACAACAAAAACAAAAACGTGGACTGAAGAGGGAATCGAAATGGCAACTGGAACTGGAACGGCTGCGATACGAAGGAGAACGCTCATTAAAACACGACAACAGTGATGACAACGAAAAACAAAATAAAAGCCAAAAAAAAAACCCTTACTAACGATTGTCTACTGTGCACTTAAGTAATTTTCAATCTTGATTATTTTATGTGTTTATTCTTATATATACATTTTCTTAGTTTAAAGGCATAAATAAGGGCGTCACATTAACTTAATTTCAACATTAAAAACTAGCTATAAATTTGTATTATTTTTTATCTCTATTATTAAAAGATTTTTTTAGTTTGAGTTTTTTGATTTAAAATTTTCTTCTGCCAGCTACAAACATTTGAATAACTTCATTACATTAAATAAGAAGTGCTAAAATGCCAGCACTGAATATAAACTTGGAGATGGAGCAGCAACTGTTGCAAGCTGGCAACGTTTTTGATGCTGTTTCTTGAGCAGCTCTGTGGCATCTACTTAATTTCAAGTTGTCCGCGCAAAAACTTAAGCATATTTAACCGCATGTCGCTGAATTTTATGTGTGTGTGTGTGTGTGTGTGGGAGGGAGGGGAGCTTAGGTGGGGCGCTGCAACTGTGGTGGTTCTCGGTTCTCGGTTCTCGGAGTGCATCGCAATTCTCAGCTCGAAAAACTGGACACTGATTTGAATGTCTGGGGACACGGGACGCTGGCGTTGGCGTCCAAAAAGATTGCTTGTTGCATGCGGCAAGCGGCATGCGGCATGTTGTTGCTGGGCGACGCTCACGCATATTCCGCATATGCAGACACCAGCGCGACGGGATGCAGGCGCCACTTGGCCAACAAAACACTGCAGAGCGAAGCAGCGCGAAGCTGAGCTGAGATCGAGACAGGTAGGTAAATAAATGCTAATGCCAATGCCCTCTGTTGTTGATACTATATAATGCTGCTGCTGCTGTCGCTGTCGTTGACTGCCTGCAACCGGCTGACCTTTGCACATGCCACACTGCAAGAACAACAACAACAGCAGATAACATGGCTTAAGCAGAAGAGGTCAGATGTCGCCAGTTTTTGCCCCAGCCAAAGCGCCAGGCTAGCAAACTACACTGCACAAAAAACTAAATATTTAACATTCCCTAAAGCGACAAAATAAGATTCGATTGATATTTGTGTATCAAATTTTTGGAAAATTAGAATGAGAAAGAAAAATTACATTTAAATACGTTTCGTATATATATAAATTGTTATTCTTTAACAAGCTAACGTTATCGAGGCAAGTCTTATTTACAGTCCGAAATAAAGTTTCTAATACTTTCCTTTGCATTTTGAATAAGAGATTATAATTCTGCTTATTTTTTTCGTTAGACGCTTTATGAATTGGCTTTAGAGAAACCCAGAAATTTGAATTTTGATGAACCGTTAACTTTTGTTATTGCCAAAATAAAGTTTATGTCATATTCTAAGAATGGTGTGAACAATTTGTTAGGTTTCTTGCGAATGAAACTTTGGGAAAACCCTTCGAAAAGATGGTATTTTATTTTCACTATAAAAACATGATGTTAATTCATATAAATGTTGACAAAATAAACATTAATAAATATATTTCGTTCAAAATATTATATGCCAAATAAAAATCCGTGCTCGGGTTGTTCTAGTATATTCCATACTCCCTGTATGGATGATACATTTATGATTTATTTAGTGAACCTTTATTTATATTAATATTTTTTAGTGTGATTCTACGATAAAAATCGAAAAGATTTCAGAATATTTTCTTGTCTCCACTTCGTAGTTTTTTGTCTGTGTATTTGTGTCTTTCTCTTACTCATTCACTCACTCCATTTATTGCCTTATTCAATCGCGCTGTCTTCATCTTGGGTTGGCTGCTGTCAGCGTTGCCATCATATCAAATGACAAACTCGACTGCACAATGAAACGCAATGTGTGCTGGCAGCTCTGCAGATTATCAGAGCTCGGCCAGCTCAATTGGAAAATGATCGATGATCGTGTCTGTGTGTGTGTGTGTGTGTGTGTGTGTGTGTGTATGTTTGTGAGCATGAACTTGAAATGGGTTCGCATCCAACTGACATTTGTATTGCGTTTGAGAACTCTCTTTTACTCTTTTTAAATCTCTCTCTCTCTCTCTGTCTGTTGTCAATAAGTCGGAGGCTTAAGGTGGCATTTTGGGCACTGCCCTAATTAAGGTTTGCTTCTGTTCAGTTCCCTGTGAAACTCATTCTTCTGCATATCTATCTCTCTTTTTTCTTGGATCGCTGCACGAAGATGCTATTGTTGCTGTTGTTTTTGAGTGTCCAACTCTGGAGATTAGAATAACAAGTGCAACTGAGCGCATGTCAAAGATTTTTATAGGCAATTACGAAATTATATTTTGAAATTTAAGCCATCGAAATGAATACTTTTTAGTGCAATACGACATTATGTTTTATTACCTTAAGATTTTAGAGATTAGCAAAAAAAATAACAAAAGATAGATCATGAAATATATTGAAAATTAGATTTATGGAATTTTTAGTACATTTTGTGCAGTCGAGCCTCCATATAACGAATCTCAAGGGGACAATATAGAAAAGTTGCATTCTGAATGATCGAAATAAATTAATTTCAAATAATTATTTTTGATACTTACTGTATTTTGAAGATTGACTATTATATATATTATTTACAGTATATATTTGTATATTTGTCTATGTAGTTTTTAACCGGTTTTCAGCTACCTGAAGGGGCAGCAAGTTTTACAGGATTTGATAGAAAAAATAAATGTTTATGGCAACAACATTGGATTAACATACAAACACACATCTCCTATGTCTCCTAGGGAAATCCTGAGAATGAAACCGTTCCACATACTTTGTTGCAATCCTTTGCAAAGCATCCCCCATTTGTATTCAAGTTATGGCGTCTACTTGGGGCTAAGAATTTATGAATAAATGGCCGCCTTTATATTTATTTTTAAGAAGAAACTAAACTGAAGAAGAGCTAAAAAAAAACTCAAAATATTTGCTAATCTAAACAGTTAATATGCAAAAATCTTCAGCTTGCTTTGGTCCCAAAGGCACTGAGGAACACAAATGAACACATCGACGCTCAAATGTCACCACAAAGTAAGTAAGTAGCCAAGTAGTAGTAGTTTAGAGAAAGACAAAAAAAAAAAATAAAATAAATAAAAACCAAAAAAACAGTAGGAAAGAAAGATACCATAAAACGAAGAGGCAACGTTCGAGAGGGAACGTGTCGTGTCCATGTAGCAGCTGCAACATTGAGAAGGGGCATCCTCATCGTCATCGTCATCGAAATCGCCATCGCCATCGCTGGAGCAGCAGCAGCAGGAACAGAAACGGAAACAGAAGCAGCAACAGCAGGGAATGTTGTGAACAGCCAGCGATTGCAATCGTGCACTCTCTCTCTCTCTCTCTGTCTCTCTCCCTTTCTCGCTCTCTATGCGTGTTGAGCTTTTATAATACCCTGTAATAAGCAAAAAGAGACATTTATCTAATGGCAAATTCAAAATGAGAAACAATCGATAACTTGCCTGCATCAAAATATGTATGTCGATGAACCAAAATCTTAAATGTTTGTAAGGCTATTTAGGGTGAAGGCAGATCTATTACGCAAATTTATCAATACGTATCGATAAATATCGATGTATATCTGCAATAGCCAAAGGCAGTGATCTAAAGAAGCAAGAAAAATCCGAGATATGTATTTTTGTTAGCGATAGCTTAAAGTTATCAAAACATTTCGATGCACTGATGCGTTGTGACTCAGCGTCCCGCGAGGTAAACAACGCATCGATATAAATCGATTGTGTTACGAAAATGAAGTATAGGGTATCTGCTCGCTGTGCGCAGTTGACTAGATCAACACTTAGTTAAGTGGATAGTTGACTGTTGGTTGCACTGTTGTTGTTGCCACAACGAAGTTAATTTTCCGCCATTTGCTCATTTCAGTGACCAGAAGAGGGCCGTACATATATGTACATATGTATGTGGGCATGGTTTGAACCTCAAAGAGGTCCTCATCAATGCAGATCTCGTGCTGTTGATAAGGGGCAACCGCCGCGAATGAAGTTGTCGCATCAAACTGGGTTTGGCGCGGTGGAGGCGGGGGGTGACAACGACGAAAAGACAGACACAAAACATACACAATTTAATTAAACGAGACGAGTCGACTACCGTGCAGACTCTTCTTTTTCTTCATCTCATTTAGTTAACGGTTGATCGTTGATCGAGTATCGATCTGTCTGCGTGACTTGCATAAATCGATTGGCTTTTTATCTTATCGATAAAAACAAAAAACCAAAAACCATAAGCCAAGCTAAAAGCATTGAAACGAGCGCTGCTGTTGCTGCTTTAATGAAGATCTCAGTGTGTCTTATTGGAATCTCGTTGGGCATTCGGACATTTGTGGGACGTTTGCATAATTCATTTTCGAATTTTGTGTAAAGGTAGCGATAATGGCGGCTATTAAGTTCGTGTCCCTTTGATAATTTTCAACATTTACGCGGCCATTAAAGCGATTCCCAGCCGCATTTCTTCTCGCACATTATCAACCTCTCATTTCCATAGTCGACGAAGACATGCAACGGCCAAGACCAAAACCTAACCGAAGTACCGGAGGTTCGTTATTCGGACCCTTAACTCAATTAAGCTTCATTCCGCTTATTTCGCTTATCGCGTTTCGTATATGTAGTCAGAGAGTGAAAGAGGAATGATAGACGCATGTAAGTAGAAGAAACAAAAAACAACATCTTAGACTTTAACTTATGGGCGGGCGGTGTAGGGCTATTAGGGTCTGCCCTACCGTCACTCGGACCCTTGACTGAGGGCTAAGGTGTTAATTAGCTTTATCTTAATGCAGGTTCCGGCACATAGTTCAAACTGAATTATACATAATAATTTGTTTGCCACTCTCTAAAGTGGAACTTAATGTAATTTGCCGCATTGCACATAAAAACCAAGATATGACAATCTCTCTCTCTCTCTTTCTAGCTGTCCCTTTCCGTTCCTTTAAAAATGTTTTATATTGTATTTGCTTTATTTGATCCCAAAGACGCCACCCACTGGCCAGCTTTATGCCAGAAACGTTAGCAGCTCGTGTTAAACGTCCATTAATCACATTAGTTATGCATTAATACGGTATGGGGGCTTCGAAAAAGACGAAGAGATGAGATTGAGGATGTTGCTTTCTCAGTGAAATTAATCTGGGGGAAAAAAGAGGCCTGTCACGTATAAATAAATCTCTCTCCACATTTTTCTATTATTTTAGATCTCCTTATCTCTATTTTTATACCCTTAACCCATAAACTGGGTAAATAAGGGTATAATGGTTTTGTGCAAAAGTATGTAACAGGCAGAAGGAAGCATCTCCGACCCTATAAAGTATATATATTCTTGATCAGCATCAATAGCCGAGTCGATTTAGCCATGTCCGTCTGTCCGTCTGTCTATCCGTCTGTCCGTCTGTCCGTCTGTATGAACGCGTGGATCTCAGAGACTACAAGAGCTAGAGACTTCAGATTTGGGATATAAGTTCTCCTATACCATGAGCAGAACAAGTTTGCTTCAAATTATCGATAACTGTTCTGGTTTCCGATATACACATGTGATCGATAACAAAAAATATCGAATTTGGAAAATGTAAAAATGAGGGTTGAAAGGATGAGTAACGATTGATCTTTTCTGAAAATTTCGTCCAAATCGGTTAAGAAACACCGGAGATATCGAGCTTAATCGATTGAAGTTAAGTCAGTATACCAAAGTCTTATATAAATTTAATTTATTTTTTGCAACTGGGTTCAGGGTATCTTTTAGTCGGGCTGTCCCGACTAGAGCCTTCTTACTTGTTTATAATAGAATATTTGAAACCTAATGAAAACCTATTTTTAGTTTATAAAAAATGTATACATATGTATATATGTAGTTCTTTGTATAAACATTATATAGAAAAATCATTACAAAATACATGTACATACATATCAAGGGATTGTTTGTTTGCCAATAGACTTTGCAACATAAATCACTATGTTAAAAGCGTATGTTAAGCTGCCTATTTGGCCAGATATTTATTGGTAATACGAGCAACAACCATTACCAAAAACAACAAGCCTTACTGCTTGCTGGTTGCAACCCACACATGCAAGCAACTAACCACCCACAAGCACAACCCCAAACAGAACAAAATAAACATCAACAAAATGCTATAGCTGAGCGCAGAATTGACTCTCTGTGTGTCTTTGTATTAGTGCTTATCTATGTGAGTGTGTGTGTGTGTGTTGGAGTCAAAAAGAGGCGGAGCAAAGCGGTTTACTGCAACCGAAGCAAATGAAAACATGCAATACAAAAACAAATGGTCTTGTAGAGGGGTTGCATTTGCAAGGGTAGGGTAGTTTGAAATGAGTGAAAGTATGTATGTACGTGAATTCGCAAAAGCATTGCAGCACTGCAAGCTCTCACTCTCTCTCACTTACTCTCAGCTGGTCGCCATTATAGCGTTTTGATTAAACAGAAAAAAAAAAACAATGAAATGAGCATTTAACATACGCACGCACACAAACAAACACGCCTGCTGAGTGCTGAGAGCGCGCGCTGGCTCAGCCATTATGCACGCGCTCTCTTCGAAGTTCGAACACCACAACCAGGTGAAGAGAGAGCGCGCGCGCACACAATGCGCAATGCGATTGCTAGTGCTGGTATGCTCGCACGCGCTGCTGGCTGCCAGCTTGCCGACTCATGTGTGTGTGTGTGTGTGTGGGGAGATGCGAGATGGAGACTGGGCAGCGCTGCGGCGGCAGCGACTGCGGCCGCATTTTGGCCTGGCGTAAGATACTTTTCTTGCGGCGTGCACGCCATACAAAATCAGTCAATGTTTTGGAGTTGATGGCGCGAGTACACGCGACACGAGTTGACTGTGACATCGACATCGACTGCGACGCGTGCGAACTCAACACAACACAACGCAACGCAACTCAACTCAAACTGTGACTTCACGTGATACGTAAACAGAACCGAAAAGCCGCCGCCTCCGCATCCGTTCGTACATACATTAGAATTCTAACGCACAAAACAATTGCAATTTTGTTATACATTTTTTGTTTTGTGTTGTGTGCCGAAAAAGAGCAAATATCAATAACAAAGCACAGTGTCACGAAAACATGCAAAAAGAGCAGTTAAATTAAAAACAAAGCTTAAAAGTTCCTAAAAAAAAAAGATCAGAAAAAAAACCAAACAAAACAAAAATCCATCACGACGTCGTCGAACGGGTCAATAATGCTGGTGCCGTCGGACATGATAGCGGCACAGTCCAAAATGGTCTATCAAATGAACAAATATTGTGCGGATCGGGTGCAGGTGCGCAAGGCGCAGATCCACAAACAAATCCAAGAGGTTTGTCGCATTGTCCAGGATGTACTCAAAGAGGTCGAGGTCCAAGAGCCCCGCTTCATTTCCTCCCTCAACGATTACAACGGACGATTCGAGGGCCTCGAAGTGATCTCACCCACAGAGTTCGAAATCATTATCTATCTCAATCAGATGGGCGTGCTCAATTTTGTGGACGACGGCACCCTACCCGGCTGTGCAGTGCTCAAGCTGAGCGATGGACGCAAGCGTTCCATGTCCTTGTGGGTGGAGTTCATAACCGCTTCGGGCTATCTATCGGCTCGGAAGATACGCTCCCGTTTCCAGACCCTTGTGGCGCAGGCCTGCGACAAGTGCGCTTATCGGGACATTGTCAAAATGATCGCTGACACAACCGAGGTGAAGTTGAGGATTCGAGAGCGCATCATTGTCCAAATAACGCCCGCCTTTAAGTGTGCCGGCCTTTGGCCACGTTCCGCCTCCCATTGGCCACTGCCGGGCATACCTTGGCCCCATCCCAATATTGTTGCAGAGGTTAAGACTGAAGGCTTCGATATGCTTTCCAAGGAGTGCATTGCACTCCAAGGCAAGAATTCTGCCATGGAGGGCGATGCCTGGGTGCTTAGCTTTACGGACGCCGAGAATCGTCTGTTGCAAGGTAAGTTTACCTTCCAATTCCTCAATTATTGAGTGAAAATGCCGTCGGCAAAGAAATAATCGATTTACCGATAAAAAAAAACCCCAAATAACATGAAGCAACTCTAAATAGTCTTCAGATCCATTGATCATCTAGTGATCTATCGCTGTCCAGGAAATATTTATTTTAGTATAATTTATAAAATATGTTTATGAAAATATATATGCAGTTTTTTTTTCCCTATTCAAGTACTCTGTGATGTGTTGCACAACAGTTCAAAGTTATGTTAATTAGTTCCTTCAGTTGTTTAGTTCGTTCAATTTGGCTATAAAGTGTGTTCTTTTTTGGCATTAATTCCGTTCAAAGAAGCGTAACGAACTTCAGTCGAACGAACAAAATACTTAATCAAACGAACGAACGAACCGAATAAACTTCAATCAAGTTTCAAGCTTGTTCGTTAGTTCAGTTTCGTGAATATTTCAATTGAACTAGTGCCAATTCAGAGTATTGAAAACCAAACTTTTTCATTTTAATTTCCAAAAAAAAAAAACACATTTAAAATATTTCTATCAATAATATTATTTGAAAACTAGACACAGGAAAAGTAATTACTAACCAGCTTGTGATTGTGATTTAATTAGAAATGAGCATTATGTTTAACCCAACTACTTACCTCCCCCCCTCGAACCACCACCCGCAACCAGTTTACTAACGTTTTTACAATCAGTGACACACTTTTATTTAATTGATTTATTTGTATTATAAATAAATCAAGCTTGAATATAATTGATTCGATCTGGCAGCACGACACACAGTCAAGTGGCAACGATCATGTACCAAAAATAAAAATAATAATTGAAGCCTGCTTTCTCAGGCTTATAATGGGGATATTTTTTTTTTGGAACGCGATTATAACCGGTTAAAGATAAGATTAGTTTAACTTTGGCTTGAAATAATTTTTGATGTACTCAAAATAAAACAGAAACTAGTATTATAATCAAAGTATTTAAGCAATAGATTTGAATAATGGGGATATCGAATATTTATTACAAGATGAAACAACTTTTTGTTGATGGAAGGCTTTTAGTTATATTCTTTAGTTACTTTCAAATAATAAAAAAAAAAAAAACTTTTGATGTACATATTTAATAAAACTTACTTTAAAATCATTTTTTGCAACATTCCTCTTAATGATCATTGATCAGTTTATAGTATTGACATCAATTTCAATTAATTAAAAGCCCAAATAAAGTTTAAAAATATAAAAAAAACGATTCCGTTAAATGCAGCATAGAAAGATAAGAAATGAGATAAAGCCATGCATGTAAGATTGTAAAGCGATCATAAATCTGAACTGAAACTGATACTAAGCTATTGGATGGGACAGGCCTTTGGCCCGGCCTTTGCGTTTCCAAGCGAACAAATCCGACAGATCTGAGTCAGATAAAACGCAGTCATTGCTGCCATAGCTAAAGACAATATATATTTATGCTATAGTATAAGGCCGCTGCTAACTTGGTTAGTCAGGCAAACGGGTTTTTCTCACTGTGTGCGTCTTTTCTATATCAACAATGCCAATGCTTGAGCCATAAATAAATTTCTAAACGATTTTATAAATATTTTAAATCTCGGCGATTAGATAAAGTCAACAAATAAATAAAACAACGTCGCTCGGGCACCGTAAGAAAACTCTGACGAAACAGCAGAAGAACAAAACCAAACAAAATGACAACAAAAAAAGCCACCAGAGACGACAAAAGCGAATATCAAAAACCCAAAAATAAAAAACAAAACAAAACAAAAATTAAGCCAAAGACCCAAAATCGAAATCAAATCTTTCTCCTTGGTTTTGTGCTTTCCTTGCTGCTAGCCCTCTCCCCATCTCGGCGATCTTCTTTCGATCTTAGTTCGATCGTCTTGACATTTAATTTAATGCGCTGGCGCATAATAATTTACTTCGACTAACTGTCAAACTGCGACTTGTATCCCATTACAATGTCGTTATCAGTTTATATCGTATATCGATTACGCTGCCTGTCACGCTTATCAGATCGCCAAAACTGTCCCCAAATCTATTCTAGTATTCATTTTCAATTAATATCTTTTATATCTGCTTTCGGAATGTTAAATGACAAAAAAAGAGTCATTTATTAAGGTGCAATATCGATTTTTGAGCATTATTTAAATAATTAATTAAGCATTGATCTTGAGGTTACGAATATTTTGAGGTTGATATTCTTAACAAAGTTCCTATTCAAGAATGCAGTTGCATTCCCCCCACATCCCTTCTTAATCCACCAATTTATAAAAAGCTTTTCAGTATTCGAACTTAGTTTCAATATTTTATAATTTCACGTTGATTCATGTTGATTACTTTCTATAACAACAAAACGCAATGTTTTTACAATGTTCTAGACTCCATTGCATGATTATCGGCTGGACTGTTTTGAGATTAGCTTGCGTTTTGACACACGAAGTCCATGATTTATGTGCTGCTTGACGTCTGCTGTCGTTGCGTGGGTTGATCAATCAAACCGGTTCACAACGAACATAGTCGTAGCCTAGTCTAAGCACCTTGAACATTATTGCCTGACAAGGGGGCTTATTTCGATATATTTACAAGTTTCTTGTACATTTATCAGTTTGTAGTAGACTACAAACTACAATCACTCCTCTTTAACTTGTTGATGTCACCGTAATCA
Source organism: Scaptomyza montana (assembly GCA_018904305.1). Taxonomy (NCBI): domain Eukaryota; kingdom Metazoa; phylum Arthropoda; class Insecta; order Diptera; family Drosophilidae; genus Scaptomyza; species Scaptomyza montana. Next base: position 138,062 of record JAEIGR010000014.1, read on the forward strand.
TATTTCATTACTATTCTTTGTACATTTTAAACTATTTTCGACACTTAAGTGCCATTTGAAATTAATATATAACGAATATATAGCGAACTTATTTTCTTAAACGAAGCATTTTCTTGTTCCCTTGAGATTTGTTGTATGGAAAATTTGACTGATTATTAATTATTATCATTATTTCTACTTAATGTGGATCGGGCGTAAACTTTAATGGAATAAGGGTAAACTGTTTCTAATGGTAAAAAAAAGTTAGTTTAAACCTAATAGTTTTGATACAAACATTTTGCCTACAACATATTCCATAATCCTTACTTTTATCAACAAGAAAAGTAGGATAATTTATTCTCAAATGCAAACTAAAGTATTTCGTTGTCTTATTCAGGTGCCAGTCGCCGTCGTTGCCTTAGCATATTGAAGACTCTGCGCGATCGTCATTTGGACCTGCCGGGCAATCCCGTAACGTCGTATCATCTGAAAACGTTGCTGCTGTACGAATGCGAGAAGCATCCGAGAGAGATGGAATGGGAGGAGAACTGCATTGCGGATCGCATCAATGGGATATTTTTACAGTTGATCTCGTGCTTGCAGTGCCGTCGCTGTCCGCACTATTTCCTGCCCAATATGGATCTCTTCAAGGGCAAGTCGCCGGGGGCCCTCGAGAATGCCGCCAAGCAGGTCTGGCGCCTAACGCGCATCATGCTGACCAACGTTCGCTGTTTGGAGGAGTTGTAGGGAACTTTGTCTTTTGCTTTTTTTTTTTTTTATATAAAAAAAAAATATTTTTCTTTATTTTATTTTGATTTTGTTTTTTGATTTGTTTGTGAAAAAGGCAAATGTCGAATAGGAAAGAATGTTGGTAGCATTAGATGTTGGGGAGACTAGCGCGCGTTGGTTGGAGAGAGGGAGGGGGGGGGAACAAACATACATACAAACATATGTTATTCGGAAATGTAAACCCAAATACTATTTGATATTTTGTTAGTTGCGTAAGTTGTTTAGTTCTTAGGTGCTTTCGAAAAGTATACGCCGCTTAAAGAGTTTCCTATATTTAAATACTATATAGTTATACATACCCGAAACAAATCTATTACAAAATAATCAAAAACATCAACATCAAATACGCACAAAACACAAAAATAAACCCAATATTACATAATATATACAAATAATTAACTATAACTAAAAATACAATACGTGTACAATATCTATATAAATACAAAACAAACGAAAAATTATTTTTTTTGCAAAATAATTTTGCCAAGCGGCAAATAAAATTAGCTAAAGTATTTAGTTTAAGTTGAACTGATGATGATGATGTTGAAGAGTTGAAGATTAAGTTAAAAGCCCAAAACTTTTTTTTTTGTTTTTACTATTTATTTGTGTGTTTTTGCTTTCTCTTCTGAGTTTAGTCAATAAAAACTTAAGTTTTTTTTTCAAAACAAACATTTATTGAGTTTTTTTCCCCTCCATATTGTCACAGAGTTCCATAAATGCGGCGCTTTTCAAACTGACGATTAGCTAATGCAATGCAATGATTTACAGCTTTGTCATATTGTGATTAAAACACAAAGCTTGCCATAACTTAACAGCGGCTTAATGTCAGTTTAAAATCAACTACCTTGGCATAATTCAACATTAATTGCTAAATGCAAGCTGCTTAGCAAATCAATTAAATGCTATTACAGTCAAAGATTCTTGCATGTTTCGATGCAAATGTTGAATCTCAATGTTGCGGCAGTACAATGTTGTTTCAGAGTGCTTAAAGTAGTTACTTATATTGTTATCGATAGCTGATTTATCGATATATCCTGCATATATGGTGTAGCAGAGAATCCTTGAATATTACAACGTTCCTAGTACAATTTTTCTCAATTCATTTAAATCGACTGCTAACAAAAGAACATTATCAACTCTTTCAGCAGTTTTATTTATCGTTTCTTCAAGTCTCTCAAATAAATATAACATGCCATAAACTAACAAACAACAAACTGAATATTTAACTAAGCTCCGGGTGGTTCTTTTGGACAATACTTTGATGTTTGACAACGTGCGCCAAATATTTGGCAATCAATATTTGATTTTTAGGTCGTTATACAAAATTAAACTTTTCAAAAAATAGTAGTAAAATTATCGAGAATTATGCAGAGCATGGCACAACGAAAACAGCTATTGAATATGTCTGGAGTTGACAGTCGGTCGGATTTTTGGTCGACACGTTCTGCATTTTAATCGGCGCATTAAGAAATTTTCGCCAGACACAGGCAAAACTCAATAAATTTTACATCAATTGTCGCCAAACACGGCCATAATATACTATATATATGCATATATATTGAGGCGGCAGCGGCCAGACTCTTTGAGTCAGGAGACTGATTGACCGTTTGATGAATTGTTGGATTGATATGATGGCGCATACGTCTTGCATTTGGCATTTGGATCACGTGTAAGTTTCATTTTCAAGCAAACAAACATAACAGTCAAATTAAAATTAATGCCCATAATAATAAATTCGTTTACTTAACGCTTTATATACCCTGTAATAAGAAAAGTGTTTGTAAGTAGAGAATAGAGTTTCTAACTTATCTAAGCATTAAGCTTTTAGTTTAACCATTAACCCATTAAATCGATCTTCACAAAACAGGGCATCGTCTAGTCGAGTTATCTTTGCCTCTTTCTTTTGTAACCTTCTTCAACTGGGTATTGTTTCATTTGTTATTTACTGCTGTTTTCCTTTTGTTTTACATGTTTGTACATTGTACTATAAAATATGGTATTTATTATATTGTTTTTCCCTTGATTTAAGTTTGTACAAGTTTCGATTGGAAGTTCATAAGCATTACTGGAGTTTTATATACTATTTTTTTTTTTGATAAGTAATTAGTACGATTTCACTTCAGTTCTCGAGTCAGTTCTTGGAATAACTTCTGGTTAAATCTTCGATATATATTTTGTAAAGTTTTAATTACAATTAGTTTTTAAATTCCTTTCGCACAGTTTATTTTCATCTATAGGCTTCTACATATATACTGACTTATGGTTAGATTGAGAACTTGTCCACTTGTTTCAAACATATATGTATGTACTTTATATTTTTTATGTATCAGTTAAATGATTTGATTCAAGCATAAGCATAAGCATAAGCAATATAATTTTTGCACCTGTTTTCAATCACAAATTTTTGGTAGGCGTTCAAATAATGATTTGGCTTTGATTATTGGCTGTTTAGACTTTAAGATTTCTTAGCGTCTTTGGTGTTTTTTGGGTGTTTCGGGTGTTTCGGGTCGTCAGCCGTCTCGACGTTAGTTGCGCTTTTAATGAGTTGTTGTTTATTGGACTTAATTTGCATTTTAATATGATCAAGCACAAAATTAATTTATTATTTGTTGTTGTTTGCGGTGGCCTTTGTATTAATTTGTTGTTTTTGTATTTTTTATTCTGACTTTTTGCTTAAACAAATTTAACTTTTTTTCTCTTGAAAAGTGCCATTAATGCGTTTGCTTCCCACACAAATTAAAGAACAATTAATAAATGATAATTCCCCACCCACTCACCTCACTTCTTCCTTTACCCCTCGCAATATAATACATTTCAAACTGTCGCCTGTCCATTGGCATCATTATCATCACACCAGATGTGTCAGTTGGGGCCAATTTGTTAACCATTTTTGTTGTTGTTGTTGGTTCGTTTCTTAATGAATTCGATGCAATTTATTTCTATTTAATAGCCAGAAGCAAATTTTTATGAACTTCTCATAATCACATTTTGAACACACAATTCATTATCTACTTCCCGGCCCCTTCGATATTCGCAATACTCGACTTTTGGCTAGTGCAACTTGAACAACATTTTTTTGATATAATGTTATTTATTTGAATTTGCTTGTGTTTTTTTTAATGTATTTTTAGATGATAAATGATTAGAACTCATGTTGAAAATAATCAGCGTCTCTTTGTACTACATCTATAATATTTAATCGATTTTTATCGATTAATTTAATTATTTTTTAGCTGGTGGTTACAAAATTATCACATGCACAATTCATATTACAAATAAAATGAGTGTCTTTATAAATATATTAATGCAATGTCTTTCGAGCTACATTTAAAGACGATTGTCAATATTTGTACTATGTACAATACTATCGATAAATGAGTTTCTTGTTATGATTCGATAGAACTATTTGTATCATACACATTTGATAAATAAAACACTGTTTCACATGCGTAAAACGTTATCGATTCTTATCGATATATTTCATATCTAGCTATGAACAGATAACTCGATTGGCAAAGGCATCATACGATTAATCATTCGGTATAAATACTATTTAAACACTTTAAAGCAAACCCAACTACAAAGTACATGATACTTAACGTGGAATTCAACAAACAACAGATTGAAGATGCTTCTGATGATGCTGTGTTTTTTTTTTTTTGTTGGTACGCGTAAAGTACGAGTAAATGCTGCGATAATCTGGCATTAAAGTTTTTGCTCTTAAAAGCTTAAAGAGTATGATCATAATGGAGCTGAAGATGGAGCTACAGCAGCTACCAACAACGAAGGATTTGTGTGTACGCCTGTCAACCGACATCAGCCCATCTTTAGCCCACTCTCCCCCCTGGCCCCGGCACCCATTTGATCACTACTTGGTCAGAAAATCAAAACAAATGTTTTATTTAAATGGTTAATTCGATCATTGGCGCTGTTCAGCAAACCGGACTTGACTCGAAAATCTTCAAAGCTGGTGCGATGTGGAGGAGATGATGATGGAATCTGAATATTGTTGTATGTTGGATGTTGCAAACAACGCCCAAATGAGTCGCTTACAACATGTGTGTGTGATGAAAAAATCGTGAGAATTGCATTTGCCACTGACACAGACACAGACACAACACAGTTGGCCATTTTAATTTTGCGAACTTCAATCAAATACTGCATTTGGACTCAGACAACAAAGCTAGTAAAGGTGGCGGTTAAGGCAACAGCAAGGATGGAGGGTCGAAAGTGAAGGGTGATGAAGGGTAATGGGGGCAAGATGAGCCGGGGCAGAGTGACGTGACGTGACGTCGCATCTTATATGTAGTTGTTTTTCGTCGGCGCTTGCCACTTAGCATAAACGGAATGAGGCAACAAACGGAGGCAGCCAGTTTATGCTTCTTCTTTCCCTTCGGCAATACCCTGTAATAATTGGAAGGTGGAAAAAGCTAAAAAAAAAAAAAAAAAAAAAACTTGACCAATTTTATATGCGATCAAAAAAAGAAGCAAAAGTTTTTCAAATAAATTAAGTTCAGTTCAAAACTCATAGAAAAAACGCAGCAAAAAAACTATTTAGCTTTAATTCAAGCTGATTAAAAGCCAAAATACATATTTTAATATTTGCGTTTCAGTTTTATTGCAAATACTTTTTGTATTTAAGTACACGAAAGCTTAAATCTTGGCTAGAATTAGGCATTTTTGCTTTTGAATTACAAAAGAAAACGAAAAGTGTTTCCCATGGTCAAAAGCTAATTGCATAAGAAGTTTTGACGAAGCAGATATTATAACTTTGATATGCCTGGGGGCATTTATTGGCATTTTTAAAACTTTCCAGAGAAAGAATTTGTTTAAAAATATTAATAAATAATTGTAAAACTAACTCTTAAGAATGTGTTTCTAAACTTTGCCAAAAGAAAAGATCATTTGATTGCTTACAGGCGATCTGGCAGTTGATCACTTTTTTCTTTTTCAATCTTTTTAGGTAGGATCTTGGCTTGCTAGTGTGTTGTTTGGAAAACAAGAAGCGCAAATGGAGAGTCGGCGGAATCGAGCGAGCTGGGAATCGGGAGTCGCGAAGCAAACGCGAGCCAACAGTGAGAGACGACGACCTGTGTGGCCGTTGCATCAGGTTAACAAGCTGTAATTAGGGACCCTTTAGCCTGTCATCGACAGGGTGCTTGATTATAGGCTTTTGACACAAAAAAAGCAAATATTAATTTAATACGCTCGCAAGCCACAAGCGCCGCAAGGCAGCCAACAACAACAACAACACCAGCCAAACAAACCAGCTAAAAGCAACTGTTTAAACTGTTAACAAAAAAAAAAAAAAAAAAGAGTAAAAGTCAAAATCTTTTACATGCCAGGCGTAATTATCAGATGATAAGGTAAACAAAAAAAAGAAGAAACGAAAGATAAATATTTCACTTAAACCAAGAAACCTAATAATACCCTGTAGAAAACATTGTTTGTCGTGGAAAGTTGGAAAATAGAGAAATTTCTAAAGAGTAAACAGTAAGCCAGCATTGTTGAATCCATTACGAACCTTCTTCAAGTCTTGCATACTCTTTTTTCTTTTTTTTTTAAATATATATTTAAATCGATCATCATTAAAGTGTAGTTTCTTACAGATAATAATGCTATGATAATGACATAAGTAGACGTTATAGCTTGTGGCTATATGTTGCTGTTGTTGCTGTTGATTGATGTTATCATACAATTATTGTTGCATTTTTTTGATCAATATCAATTACATTTTATATATATATCAATATGAAAAAAGATTGTAAATAAGAAACTTCATAATTTTACATTAAAAAACATTATTTTATTTCAAGTACGGATAAATGGAATGCGCTTTGGTTTTTTTTTCAAAAACTTTTTGTTCTTAATCGCATCGCATGCATTATGTATCAACGAACTAATCCATAGACCGCTATCAATTTAATCCAAAAAAAGCTAAAGCCAAACCCTTAAGGCATAAAACTCAAAACCCAAAATCAATTGCAATGCTCACATTGTTGTTCGTTTGTTGCTTGTTTGTTTGTTTGTTGTCGTTTGTGTTTTTGTTTTTTCATTTTTCCTTTGACAATCGTACGCCCATTTTTGGTTAAAAACAATGGGTTCAAACGGCTGCGCTTCAGTGGAAAACAAAAAGCAGCCAACGAGCCCTAAATCAATCACAGCCAACCGACATGTCAACAGAGAGAGAAAGAGAGAGGGAGAGAGAGAGAGAGAGAGAGAGGGATACCCACCGCACCCCGCTTAAGCAAAATGTCAACGTGATCATCGCAGAAGCTTGAAAAGGGCCGCCGAATATATTGGCCAGATACATATATAAATAAATATATATAAATGAATGCATATATGTATGTACATATGTATATAGTGGTGAGGGGTGGAGGTTTGGGTCCTATGTGGAACGTGGCCAAAAGGGACAAGCCAACAACAACAACAAGAACAAGCTGTTTGCGCGTGATATCTGAACTACGAAATTGAGATCGATTTTCGAGTACGTGTCTGAAATGAGAAATCAACGAGAGAGCGACGCGGAGAGATAGAGAGTGAAGTGGGGGGGGGCACGGGTGGTAGGGGGCTTGCTGTAACAATAAATTATGATATTATTTTTTGTTCGAAATTAACGTTAAGCATAATGACAGGCCTTGCTTAACGATATACCTTTAGCTCTATCTCTCTCTACACCCCCCCACACCTCTCCTCTTCTCTCTCTCGCGTGATTAGCGTGCACTTGTCATCAAGATCGTAAGTTAAGAGATCGTGTAAAATTGATGAAGGGTGCGGGCGGTAAGAGCAGTCAGTGTTGCCATTTTTAGCTATTTCTAGCTGATTCTAATGAAAAGCTAAAGTGGATAAAAAACAAATTGTTAAGATTATTCCCGATTTGTCATCAGAAGCTTACATAAAACAGGGAATCAACAGATTACCAAAATCAGCGTAAGAAATGTCACAAAACATAAAATAATAAAAAAAACCTTTTAATTTCTTTATGATATTTCACTTTGAAAAACCCTTTTGCAATCGAACTATGAAATTCTTACATTTCTTGTACGTAAAGCAACCAATTTTTCTAATCATTCAAAAGTGTTCGCCTTCAACTTATTTTAGCTTAAACTTCAACTCTAAACACTATATGTTTTTTTTAGCTATTTATTGCTTATTATTGTGTCAACACTCTTTGAGTGGTGGGAAAAAGAGATTGCTTACGTTTGAGTAATTAGTATTCCATAACAGTGAAGGGCGAAAAAAAAAACACACACACACACATTTACACAAATCTAGGCAATGACCAGTATGAGTAAGTTGCCTTCGAGTCTGATGTTTTCAATCAGAGTCGTTCGATCGACCGCTTGATTCCCATACACCCCTACGCTTCGTTCCTATACTTGTTCCAGGAACGCTACGCGTCGCATGCGTAATGAAAGAATGAAACCAAGAAACCAAAAAACGAAAGAAGTCAGAAAGCCGAGCCCCGCACCCAACAGAAGAAAACAGGGAAAGAAAAAACAAAAACAAGAAATCTGATTGAACGCTTTGGAGGCCATTCAATGTGCTTGACGGTGCTTGGAAAGATGGATCAAAAGAGTCGAGTATTGAGTCTTGAGTATTGAGTCTTGTCGCTGATTTGTTCGCTGTCATAATTCAATAAAGTAGTCAAATGTCACCTGTTCTTAAGCAAAAAGCGCAAAGGCTTACGGTTATTATTATTTCATTGAAGTCTTCTTCCCTATGTGTATGTGTCTTGTGTGTGCGTGGTGCAACATGCGACAACGACAACAACATAAACGGGTTTGATGGTTCTTCTTGAACATTAAACGCAAATCCGCTTAGCAAATTGCCAATGGATTTTAAAAAAGGAAATACGGTAAGGGAAAGATTGTCAAGAGATTGTTTTGCGCCTTGAATTCGAATTTTTCTAGGGATTTGCCATCGAACAGCATTTGCAAATGGCGCTTGTCATGTTAATCAAACAGTTTATCATTATTACTAACTGTTAACACAATGTTATAATCACGACGAAAGATAGAACTATTTTCTAGTTTTCCTGTCTCACACTATAGTTTCATATACGATCTGTTTGAGTTTCAATAATTCTTTACAGAAACAGGACAATCAAAAACTATTTATTCAACCCACTAATGAGACTGCTTATAATTTAATATATTTATCGAAGGTGTTTCATTATGGAAACGATGAAGTTGAGTTTGTTATTTTATAAACCTCGTTTAATAGATTTGGTAAGCTACTTTCAAACTTTAAAGAATTGCACGCAAAAAAGATGAATTATTTAAGTTATGTGCTAAGATTCCGGGAGCCGCTAACTGTTACTTGAGCTGGGCCAAACGCATTAATGAAATTTAGTTATTGTTCTTTTCCATAGAAACTTTGCGGCCAGTTGGACAGATAGTAAAAAAAAAGAGACAGGTTTTGATATATCTACAAGATAAACGTCTCCGTTGATGGTCAATAGTTGTTACTAGACGACAACGAAGAAGAAAAAGAGAGAGAGGCAGGGAGAGAGAGAGAGGGAGAGAGAAAGGAATAGAGATAGAGGAAAAACGAAGGAGCAGAGCTGGAGGAGTGAAGAAAAAGACAAACGTTTGCGGCGACAACGGAGCAAGTGACAAACGTTTAGATGGATGGATCGTTCTTCTTATTTCTGAAGCAAACTGAACTGAACCGAACCGAACTTCGTTCCCTGGACTCTGGACCCTGGACGCCGGACCACGTAGCCAAAACCGAGATGGTAGTTCATTGTGGCAGGGGCTTTGACAAGGGGCAAGGTACGAGCAAATAAACCAACCGAAAAACGCGACGATTGCACATAAATTATATTCAAATTTCTTTCAAGATCTAAAAGATATATAAATACGGGAAAAAAAACACACACATACACTTACACAAATTTATAGTACATGCTTGTTTCCACTGTTTTTTTATATATGCATATATATTTCGACCATTTGTGCCTGTTTCTCCGATTGCCTGTCCGACGACTGCCTGTGTCGCCCTTTGTTTTAAATTTATGCAGATATCTTCCTATCTGAATATATCTTCCCTTCTTTCGCTCCCTCTCTACCTTTCGTGAGTGTGTGTGTGGAAATCCCGCCAAAAGTACCGCTCCCACCTGGTCGCGATCCTTCACAGATCCACCACAAACTCCCCCACAGCATAAAAAATAAGACACAAAAAAATCAAATTGAAATCGAACAGAGAATCATACATCAGGGGAAGTAAAAAAGGGAAGGGAGACTGATGTACCGTTGACAACATTGATTATACGCGATAATATGGAACTTGCATCTCTTTTTATCTCTATATCTACCTGTCTCTCTCTTTCTCTCCCACAGCTTGCTGAGTTAAGCAAAACATTTACAAGTTGAACCTTGATAAAGTCGAACATTCAATGTAACTGAGTTGGACTTCTGTTACACTCGTTTTAATATAACACAAATGTTGTTTAATGTAAGTCAGATTGAGATTCAAACGAGGTTGAGACATATTCCAATAGTACACAATAGAAAATCTAGAATGCTGTCAATATATCTTTACAAAAACTCAAACAAATTCTTAAAATTAAAAAAGAAATCAAATAAATTCTATTCATACATATATTTGACTTTTTCTTAAAACTTTTTTTGAGTTAATAATTTAGTTTAAAGAAACTTATCTAAGATTTCAATATTCGGTTCAACGAAGGTTTTTATTTAACGAATTTATTTGCCAGGACCCTGCAATTTGGTTCTTGTCCCCTTGAGATTCGTTTTATGGAAGTTCGACTGCATAGTAAAGTGTTTAGTTGTTCAAATAAAGCTTACAATTTATATTCTTTATCCACATTATTTTCTTAGTTTGTGACATTATTTTTAAACAAACATGTACAATACATTTTTACCATATCATTTTTTTTATTTTTGTTAAGACACATTTGTTTTAGGACTTATTGTTTTTCTTGTTCACGTTTTATGTTCTGTTTGTTTGCTGTTTATGTTTCCATCAACTTGAATTAGTGCTAAATGCAAAAGATTTCTATCTAAACATATTTTTATTTGACGAATGCTTTGATCATCTGCCTTTAACTTTCTGCTTAGACGACCAATGATGACAATGCGGAACATTTGTCTTGAAAAATTTTTATGTTTATAGCTAAGGAAGCAGGCAGGGTGGAATCAAGTAAAACAAGATTTTAAAGTAATTGCAGACTGAAATTGTATTTTTATGTACACAATAAAAAATAAATATATCTTATATTTATTATACTGTTAAAATGATTATATTATTTAAATGTTTTCAATAGATCAATTAGCTTGACTTTAGCATTGATAGTATTTATTTTAAGACTTGAGTTAAATGATTTTTTAAATTTAATGCACAAAACATTGTAAGAAATGTTGAGAAATGATTTATTCAAATTGTATAGGTTCGATGCGATGGCATTTTTTGCCAAAATTTCGATTGATTTTATTTACATTCTTTTTATTCACTGTCCCACTTTCCTTATACTTTTTGATCGTATTTAATTTCTTAAAAGAAAAACAAATAGTTTTAAATAATTTGTATTAAAAGTATATACAAAAATCAAGGAAATTAAGCTTATAGTATGTATATAACATATGCATTCAGTAGTTCGAGTGTTGAGAGAGGGATTGAAACCGTGAAGCCGGGAAGGGGGAAAGACGGAATCGGGGTAGGGCTGGGGGATTTGGGGGATGGGGGTACAGGCTGCCTATTCGTTTGGCTGGAACAGGGCGCTGTCAAAAATTGCCAACTGGCACATTAATCCCGGCGACATATTTATGAATGTATATGTATGTATATGTGTACTCGTATGTATCTGTTGAGCTGCAGAGTGTATCTGTGTGAAATGTAAAAGTTTTTTGTGTTGTGTTCGTGTTCGTGTATCCGTAAGATATAAAGATATCGCGTCGTTGGATGACGACGACGAGGGTTGCTTGCTTGCTTGCTAAATGAGTGCACATTTCAGATAAATTATTGCACACAATTTGGTGTACGACGGCGTCTGGCACACCAAAATGTATTTAACAAATTAAATTTACACACACACACACAGCGAGTGCGTGAGTGTGAGCGAGAGATCAAAGAGAGTGCGCCGCAGCGCAAGACAAAGCGACGGAACGACAGCGCCAAGCCGACGGCAATGGGCTCTGAATATTTTTGTTTGTTTGTTTTTCTCAAAATGGGCGGAGCTTGTTTTTCAACCAATGCGGCAGCGCGCTCACATAGATACACACACACACACATACACACAGTCACTGTTGTGTAGATACAGATACAGCAGATACAGCAGTAAAGATACTTTCACATGGTGCGTGATTAGTCAGCAACTGCTGCTGCTGCTGTTGTTGTTGTTGATATCTCACAGATACATTTACGCATCTCATCGATTTTATTTTTTCGTATGCGAAATTTTAACCAGAGACTTTGGCACGAGACTTGTCACGTGACACGTTGACAGTTGCATCTGTATCTGTATCTTTATCTGTATCCGTAACTGAATCTGTTAACGTGTAGTTTAATATATATTTTATTGTAAAGAAAAAATTTATATAAAATAATTAAACTATTATTAGTATTATTATTAAGTAAGGAATATCAATAACTCATGCATAATATTCGATTAAAGTTGAATAGTTGAAAAAGTCTAACATGTAAAGAAGTGTCCACAGATAGTGGACGGTCGATAAAGTGAACACCTCAACATCATTTGGGAGAAATATTATTTTTAGCTCTAGAAGAAAATATAGAGGAGTTTTTTTCTATTCTACCTCAAAGTTTTTATCGATAACTTCTGTAAAAAAAATTCGGTTACATTTGTTTAATATAGCTAGGCAAGACTGTATGCAATTACAAGCAATAATTTTAAAAGATTAACTCGATTATTTTTGTCATTATAGTTTTTGTTACAGTGTAGCCGGTTTATTGCAGCAATTGCATTTGTGGGTGTGAACTCATAGTTCCATTCATGAGATGGCGGATAAAATGAGTGAGAGAAAGAGAGTGAGAGAGAGAGAGAGAGAGAGAGAGAGAGAGAGAGAGGTAGAGAGATAGAGGAGGAGAAGAGACAACAACATCAAGCTGCTGTTTTCTTTTTTTTGTTTAGGCCCGAACGCTTTATCTGCCAAAGCTGTAAATATCCGCGAGATATACAACGCTAACAAACGAGACTCCAACGACGCGCCGTCGACAACAGTGTTTCTGTTTCGGTTTCGGTTTCTGTTTTTTTTTTTGTGCTTATTTTTTAGTGGTATTCTTCTCTGGTTTTACTTGGGCTGCATATCAGTTCGCTTGAATCGCCGTGCATCGAACGTGAGTGGGTTTGTTTTTGTTTTTGGTTGGAAGGCAGACGAGAGACAAGGGAGACGCTCCAACTGCCGGGATAAAACGCCTTTTAACACGCCGAAACATATAACATAATCCGACTGATTTTTGCACAGATACAAAAAACACACCAAGCTCAGCTAGTAGATACGCGAATCGGTAATCGGCTATCGGAATCGGCATCGGAATCGGAGTCGGAATTCGAACGAAAAAAAAGGAAGGCGATTTTGTTGTTTGGTATTCCATTGTTGCCACTTTGGACTGTCAACTCTTAACTCACAATTGAATTGTTCCTTTGTCTTTTCGGTGTGTATGTGTGTGCTTCCTCTCTCTCCCTCTCTTTCTCTCTCTGCCTCTCTCTTTCACAAACCCCGTTTCCGATTCAGTTTTTTGGTTTACTTTGCTTTTGCAGTTCAAATAATTGGCATACGCCAGACGTCTGCTAACGTTTGTAGTTTGCCGCATATACAGATACATCCCGATTTGGTTATACTTGTTATTAGCATCATCGCATCGTCATCATCATGCTGGTGCCGCCGGACATGATGGCCGCCCAAACTCGCATGATTTACCAACTGAATCGCTTCTGTGCCGAACGGGTTCAAGCTCGCATCTTCAAAACGGCGACAGCCATCCGAGAGATCTGTAAAATTGTCCAGGATATACTCAAGGAAGTTGAGCTGCAGGAGCCACGTTTCATATCCAGCCTGGTTGAATGCAATGGCAGGTGAGTATGGTACAGAATCAGCATTGGAATCAAAAGCTTATCAAGTTGATAATTTTGCAAAAGAAAACAAAATCATAAAACCGTTCTTTTGGGTTTTTAAAAACTAAGATCTATAGACTCATATTTATAGTTCTGCCAAGGAGTTCCTAAAGTCACTTATACAGTCGAATATCCATTTAACGAACTTACGATTATGGAAGTTTTCTTAAATTCCCAGATCCCTGCAATGTGGTTCAATCAAAAATTTCCATTCTGTTTTACGAATTTTCTTTATAATGAACGTTTTTCCCGTCCCCTTGAGTTTCTTTATATGGAAGATAGACTGTAGTATCAGAAATATTTTAATTAATCGGTTGAACTGATTTAATAGCAAAAAACCTTTAAGCCAAATCTTTGAAGAATGCTGATTATCAATTTAAATGGATTTTAAGTTGGGAATGAATGGGAACCGAAATACTTGTTGACCTTATAAAACAAATAGGTGATATTATAATCAATTAATTGAATATATATATATTTACGTTTATGTACACAAATGCTCAGGGATATTATTGCTATCCTTATTATGGCTGTGTCATTATTCGTTCCCATCATCGATATCATCATTGAGCAGGAAGAACTGAGGAGAATGACTTGACAACAATGACATTGCATGTTTTTTAATAAACATGCGATCGGAGTGTTTCAGTTCTTCTTCTTGTTATTACATAAACGAGGGCCACACAACTTTAGAACTGTCGATGACAGCAATCAGACATCCGAATGCATCCGAATTACGCAGATCTTCAATTGGAATTTGCCAGCATTAAAAGGAAAAGAGGGATGAAGAAAAGGATAAAGAGCAAAGAAGTTGGAGAGTTTAGGAGAGATCAACGGACTACATTAAATGGAATACATTTCAATAGACTTGCTTGCTTGGGTCACTATTAAAATCTGAAGCTAGATACCAGGTCATTTAAACTTGAATAGGACCAAGTACGAAAATCATAACATTAGGAAATAAATCAGAATAATCGCTGCATTAAAGCTCCGATTGGATACATTGATGGATCATATCCTATATCTAGATTTTAAGATATTGAAACACTCCGACCTGAGTAAAAAAGACCCAAAAAAAACCATAATAGGATTATTGAAGGAAAATTGATAATGGGGAGAATAAACGAAGAAATATTTTGGTATAAATAGCTTGGACACTTGGAAGCTTTATCAAATAAGTTTAGTTGAGGAATATTAAAGCCAAAAATATTTATGATTAAATTTAGTAAGTTCTTTTTCCTATTTGCTTGTAGGTTCGAGGGCGTTGAGGTTATCTCGCCGAATGAGTTCGAAATCGTACTCTATCTCAATCAGATGGGCGTCTTTAACTTTGTGGACGATGGCACGTTGCCCGGCTGTGCAGTGCTCAAACTGAGCGATGGACGCAAGCGTTCCATGTCCTTGTGGGTGGAGTTCATAACCGCTTCGGGCTATCTATCGGCTCGGAAGATACGCTCCCGTTTCCAGACACTTGTGGCTCAGGCCTGCGACAAGAGCATCTATCGGGATATGGTGAAGATGATTGGCGAGACTAGCGAGGTCAAGTTGAGGATTCGAGAGCGTTATGTAGTGCAAATAACGCCGGCATTCAAATGTTCCGGCATTTGGCCGCGTTCGGCGGCTCATTGGCCCATGCCCCATATACCCTGGCCGCATCCGAATATCGTTGGAGCGGTGAAGTCGGAGGGATTCGATCTGTTGTCCAAGGAGAGCGTCATAATGCAGAATAAGACCAACAATGCAGCTAGCATGGAGGGCGATGCTTGGATCCTTCAATTCTTTGAGGCGGAGAATCGTCTGCTGCAAGGTAAGCGAGTGAGAGAGAGAGAGAGAGAGAGAGAGAGAGACGCTCATAAAAGGGGCACGATGATATGATAGAGGATGATGATGGCATCTTCAAAGGTGGCTGCCGTCGTCGCTGCCTGAGCATATTGAAGACGCTGCGTGATCGCCATTTGGACTTGCCCGGGAATCCCATACAGGCGTATCATCTGAAGAATCTGTTGCTCTACGAATGTGAGAAGCATCCGCGTGACTTCGAGTGGGACGAATGCTGCATTGCTGATCGCTTGAATGGTATATTCCTGCAGCTAATCTCCTGCCTGCAGTATCGTCAGTGTCCGCACTACTTTCTACCCAGCCTCGATATGTTTAAGGGCAAATCTGCCAGTGCATTGGAGCAGGCTGCCAAGCAAGTTTGGCGTTTAACTCGTGAGATGCTCACCAATCCGAATGCATTTGAAAAGTTGTAAGACTTAGAGAGAGAGAGAGAGCGAGTGAGAGAGAGATAGAGAGAGCGCGTGAGTTTGATTCACAGCACAAGTTGCGGCGATTGTGTTCGAATCTGATAAGCGAAATGCCCTCAGTGGCTGCCATTTTGTGCCATGCGTGTGTGTGTGTGTATGTGTGTGCACTTAAAGAAATCTTAGTGTCTCGAATCTAGAAATCTTTGCCCAAATATTCAACTTAATAACATTTAATATGTACTGTCAAAGTTTTCTAAATTGAAAGGATTTTTAGGAAAAAAAAGGATAAATCGTTTTACAAACTTAACCATAAAAAGAGTCAACCCGGCAATGTTATCCGCTTAATAGGTATCTCTGTTAAGAGAGTTAAGAGTCAAAACATAAATTTAAAATAAAATACAAATACTTTTTTTAAATGTATTTAAAGTTGTGCAATTTTCGTTATCAAAAAATAGATATGTATTTTTTTATAGATAGTTGCTTTAAACTTGAAATTAATTCTGATGTTTTTGGGATAACTGAAAAAGAAATTGTTTATACTTACTTGAAAAATAAAGATAAACTTGTTTATTGAAAAAAAATGTATATTTTGGAAAAATAGCTGTAGAAATACATTTTATTTCTTATATATGTATATGTTAACTGTAAATACAATCTGAAAAAATTTTGCAGTTACATCTGATTGAAATGTGCATTAAACTCTTGAAAGAAAATAAAATGTTGTTGAATGAAACACAAAAGCAACTTTCTAAATTCTAGTAGCTCTTTGTTTTCTCTCAGTGTTGGCGTAACAATGGCAAGGCAGCAAAAATGCGAAGTGTTAATGCAAAGATGCAAGATAAGCCGCACATTTTGGCTCACCTCCCCCCCATCCCCCTTCCACCATCAAACTCACTCCTTACACAAAAAGCAAATTCGACTCTTTTTGTTGTTGATGTTGTTGTTATTTTCCATTGGCATCGGCATGCCTGGGCTGCCTTATCCCGTCGAATATTGTTTTTAATAACAATCTTTTGCCTTATGGCACAAAACAAAGACAGCAGCAGCAGCAGCAACAACAACAACAAAAGCGGATAACGGAAAACAAAGCAAATACACACACACACACACACAATGAGAGAGAAAAAATAGAAAAGAAAAGAGCATTTGTCGGCCTTGTTTGTCTCTTGGATGTTAGCTCAAGTGTGAATTGTATGTATCGCGCTTATTATCGTAAATTGAGTACTTACACATACATACACATATGTACATACATATGTATGTACATATTTAAGTGTACCCAATACACACACATATGCAGCTGTATGCGATTGCAAAAAATAACAAAACAAAAACAATTATTCGCATTATCCTTTCATGTTTGACTGAATGACAAAAAATAATTTGGTTTAAGACAAGTAATATGAATACACATTAAAAAAAAAAATATATGTATGTATACCATATGTATGCACTCATTCTTGTCTTCCTTCTTAACTTCATAATATTTATACATATATCAAATGTTAATAACTTTGCTTTTATATATATATTTACGTATATATTAAATACTGTATTTAGATGCAATAAAGTTTTGAATAAATAAATACCCCATGGCAATTATTACATATATTAACTTAATGAAATGGTTTTAATATTCTTTATTGTTTTTGATACCTAAGTTTCTTGATCTTACAGACTAGCCTCAAACATAACCTTACTTTCTATGAGAAAGCTCAGTTACAAAGCTATGCCCTTTAAATACAAAATTTCAAGCCTCCACGTTTTTGGCATAACCTAACTTTTCATGACACTCACGAGATCTTCAAGTAAAGCTCGAGCTCAGCTCACACACACTTTTAATATAACCTAACTTTCCATGACGCTAAAATGAGCTTCGAGCCTTTAAAATATGTCTCAGAGGTTTGATAAAAGGTTTTTGTGTCTTTCTCGGGCTGGTATTGAGCTCATTAAAAGAATTGCTAGCTGTTCGAACTTCGATCGGATGTGAAGCGATCGATATGTATTCCGATTGGATTGGATTGGTGTGGATTGCTTGGTGAGTTACTGTTATGAGTATTGAACATTGCCAGATCGCCAAAAACCAAAAGGAACACAAACAAAAAAAAAAGGAGAGAGATGAGCAAAAAAATAAAAAGAAGACAAATTTATTTGTTGCTCTTAGTTAGGACAGCTGCAGCGACAACTGAGCATCAATTTTATTACCCTTATTTATGGTTATGTTTTTTTGTTTTTGTTTTTTTTTCGGAGGGGGGGCTCCAAAAGGCAGTCTTCTTCTTCTTATTCTTCTTAAGCTTGTTGTTGTTGTTGTAGCGGGAATACAAGACAAAAAGTTTTCAGCGAATGTAATCGATATTTTTATTTTCGTTGTGGGTTTATTTTATTATTTTTTTGTGCTGACAAAAGATGTTCCGTATTCGGCTTCAATGTTAAGAGACGAAGTACGAAATGAGGGAAATTCATTTTTATATGCTTACAGTAAATGCTTGCTAAACAAAACACATAGGCTGAATGGATCGACTGGTGCGACTTGAATAAATTTGCTGAAAGTTAGAAAACAGTTAAAGTTCTAAGGATTCGAATAAGGCTGAAGACACATAAATGTTTGCAGCTTGTTACTTGCGAAAGTTTTCAGTATCGAGCAACCACTGTAGCATAACACACAAAAGTGCGTAGCAGCATGTGAGGGCGGGGTGGGTTTCGGGCTGGAATGGGGTTTGGTTGAGCTCTATAAAGGTAGACATAGTATAATGCGATAGCCAAATATAACAAATTATGCTCAAGCACGCAGGATCATATTACAATCAAATATTGTATATATATGTATATATGTCTCTCTCTCTCCCTCTTTGTCTGGGTAATTCATGCCGTTATAATAGCACACACACAACCACAACAACAACGACAATGTGCTTAAGGGGGCGGTGCGGTGGGCAGCATCTGTTGGCATGGGAAAAGCATCATCAGGTGACTTGCGGTCGAAAACGGGTGCTGATTATAGTTGCTGTTGTTGGTTGCGCACTTAGCCAAGACGGGTAAGAGAGAGAGAGAGAGAGAGAGAGAGAGAGAGAGAGAGAGTGGGGAAGGGGTGGGGCGGTTGCGGCACGTGTCCATGTGAATTGCCACAGGCTGTGAGCCCCCTTCAACTGATAAGACACGTTTATAAGTAACTAAAGAGGACTACCGAAATACAAAAAAAAAAAAAAAAAATTCAATATTCATGTTTAGGCAAGAAGCATAACTTTAAAACGTTTAAGACTTACTTGGAGTACCATAACTATTAACTAAAAACCTATTCGAAATTCTTGACAACAATCATGTTTGAAAGAAAAGTCTGTTCATAATATTTCGAAGTAATCATGCAGAACCTAGGACTGATCCAAACACTATAGGCCCAGAAGGGGGCAGTGTATTCATTAACAAACATAATTATAATAAGGTTTTTTTCTTAACCTGCATAATACTTACGTATAAATAAATTGTTGAAACTTGGATAGGTTTGTTTATTTTAAAGAAAAGTGCATTCGAAACATTTTATCATAAAAACATGTTTGTTCATGTGAAAATCCTGACAAGAGTGTAATAAGAAATATTCAAAATTATTCGTATGCTTTTGAGGTTATGATGAATCCTCAAATATACGTTTTTCTAAACATAAATCAAATATTCCTTGTTCCATTCCATATCCTTTACATAATGTGATTTTTGTGATTTTTAAGATTTTTGTCTTTGGTTTCAGAGCTTTGTTTGCCGTTCCTAAGTAAAATTCTACTCATTAATATAATTCTTTTTTTTTTCGATCCTGTTCGAAAGGTATGCGGGTGTTAAGGGGTTGCTTTAGATTTGTGTGTTTGTATTTTTTGACAAATAATGTTCACAATGCAATTATGGGGCAAAAAGGTACAAATTCGCCTTTCCCCCCTTTATAAAATACCTTTTTCTACCTTTACGCAATCCTTTTGTTGATGTTGTTTTGCTTTTTGGTAGCTGTCACAACTTTGCGTAAAGCCAACAAACAACGAAAAAAAAAAACAAGAACAAAAAATCTGTCGCCCTTTGATTCCTGTCTGCGCTTAGTTCTCTCAGCGCTCAGCTCTCCATTTCCATACAAATGTTTTCTGCTGTGACATTTATGTAAGCCCCCCCTCCCCCTCTTTATCAAACATCGTTTACCTTCGCCCGCCTCTCTGCCTAACGTTTGTGGGCGTGGTGCGCGTTGACAGGCGGCTTGCGATAATTCCGCATTGTTAACGTTTCCTCTCCCGCTCTCTTTCTCTCTCGCTCTCTGTCACTCTGTCTCTCAGTATTCAAAGGGTCCTTTTTCGTTTTCGTTTCGTTTTTCCTTTTTGCTTTCCTTTTGTTTTAATTGTTTACTAATGATATTTAAATTAGTGCTCTATATGACCGCAAGCGGTTTCTTTGTATTATTATTTACTTTGCACTTTAATCGCCAAGTCCCTCTCACATATGTACATATGTATGTACATACGTACATACACATTTTTGTCATCTCATTTGTTTGCCTATATTTGTGTGCTCTCTGTTCTCTGTGACTGACACACGCCCCTTCCATCTCCCACTCCCTTCTTGCCTTGAAGGCTTTTGCGCTCATTAAAGGATTTCTTGCAGCTGAAAGCTTTGTTTAATATGTACATACATGCATATGTATGTATGTAGCTGCGTAGTTATGTTAGTGCTGTCTTACAGTTTCGCAGCATTAAATTCGTGTGTGGGTTTTCAAAGGAGCGACACGAAAGTTTTGAACTAATTTTGTCTAAAGAAAAATTTAAAATCAAAAATTACCATCTAATAATCTCAATGCAAATCAAAATCAGTAAAATCAGCAAAAATAACCAACGATTTATGCAGTTGCTGCTCCTGCTAACACGTCTTTCAATTAATAGTTCTCTTTTATACTCAATGTGCAGTCGTAAAGAGAGCATACATATGTATGTATGTGTGTAAAAAGAGTGCGAGAAACAGTTATCAATACACATGTCATTACGTTCGTGTCGTGTTGTTCAGCGCTAATAAACCGTTGATTTATAGAATTAAAAATTTGTTAATTTGATTGCTGTCTCATTGATTTGATATTTTTCTGTGCGCAAGTGAAGCCAAGGTAAGCGAATAAATTGTTGTTGGCAAAGAAAAGAAAAAATAATAACGATAGAGTGGATTATATAAATGTACATACATACATACATGTATGTATACTTATTGTTGCCTGTAGGCTCGCTGCTCGCGAAATTCGAGAACCATTTTACAATAACGATCATTCACGAGTTGTGTAACGTAAAACGAGCTTGGCACTAAGATGCTTTGTCTCTCTGTGATGGGATAAATATAATGCAGTAGGGGCGGGGGACGGTGCGGTGGCTTGGAAGCATAATTATGTCGTCATTATCAAAAACACGTGGTGCAATTTAACAACATGCCACAAAGACTGGAGTGAAGCAACAAGCCACCGACACACGCCACAAATTATGAATATCAAAAAATAAATAAAAAAAAGACGACACAGGAAAAAGGAAAAGGCTGACTGAATTGGATGGAGTGCGGGGTATGTACGGCTGGCAGGGCGGATTGGAAAATTAGTTTTCCACGCATCGTCAGCAAACACAATGGAGCATTGCTGGTTGTGGGGGGAGAGAGGGAATGGCGATGGCACCTACACACGATAATTTATAGCAGATTGTCGCCTCTTCTCTTTTTGTTGTAGAGTTGGAAGGGGGTGGGGGAGGGGGCTGGTGGTTAACTCCAATAGATATTTTTGGATTGGGCATTTGCATTCAATTACGGCAGCTGTGCAAGCTGGACAGATTTATTTTTAGGCACGCGCCCATAAACGAAGCCCCAAAATGTGCCGCAAGACTTGAAAAAAAGAGTGTAAGGAGACGGTAGGATAAGGGTAAGGAGGAGAGGGGAGGGGAGCTGGCGTTTGCTGCGCTCAATCATAATTACGTGATTTGTTTGCGACGCCGACGTAAAACTTTCGAAGATAGTGATTGAGAGAGTGGGAGAGAGAGAGAGAGAGAGAGAGAGAGAGGGAGAGAGAGGCGGGCAGAGCGACTAATTAAACGTGAGCAGAAGGGGTTGAGTGCTAGAGCACGGGGGTTGAGTTTGGAAGGAGAGACTGACATGTTGACGTATTGTCGCTTGTGTCGCCTTAGTTGAAGTTATGACATTTTGATTTGAGTTTTGCATTTGATGTCGCTCAGCCGGCGCTCTTATAAGAACAACAACAACAACAACAACCAAATAAAGTCAAATGGCTAGACGCTGATTTATGGGAGATAGGGGTAGAGGGTATGCTAGGTGAACGACTAATTAAGATGCGAGTGGGTGGAGGAGGAGGAGGAGGTGGAGGAGGAGGGCCGCCAGCTGCATGCAATTTAAGAGCGACAAGCAAGACCAAGAATTAAATAAATATAAATGAAAGAAAACGAATAAAAAAAATAAATAATTGCTATATGCAATGGCAACAAGATCGAGTACACTGTACAAAATTATAATAAAATTCAGCTTTACTTTTTGACGAAAAATTAATGAAATAATTGAAATGTTTAAAAAAGATTTAAGTTCTCTCGACACATTTGAAAATCTTTCGACTTCCATAACTTCGGCAAAACTGAGCCGATTTTCAAAAGCAATATCTTAAAAGTCATGGTTTGAACCCTAGAATACAACTGCATTTAAAGTCAACAAAGTGATTTTTAGTCAATATTCATGTTAAAATTTTATGCCAAAAAATCGACTTGGGCAGTTGTAAAATCTTTCGACATCCATAACTTTCCTATAGACGCGAAAC
Source organism: Scaptomyza montana (assembly GCA_018904305.1). NCBI lineage: Eukaryota > Metazoa > Arthropoda > Insecta > Diptera > Drosophilidae > Scaptomyza > Scaptomyza montana. The sequence continues at coordinate 160,986 of JAEIGR010000014.1, forward strand.
TATTTTCATAAATTATACTATCGATATATGATACGATATTATATATATGAATGTAGCTAGATTACAGGCAAGCTTACAGCACTAACACTAATACAATGACAAATACACCGATTTGATCTTACTTCTTACTTATGACTTCTTACGTAAGATCCTTTGTTGTATTTGAAACAAGATTTTTACACATCAAAAAATGTCATACTTAAACTAGTTGCAAATATGTATAGGAAAAAAAAACTATGTATTTATGTTGTTAACGTAAAAATTATTTTGAAAAAGATTAACTTTGAGGTTTAAATTCGTTCTCTGATTTTTGATTTTTTGTACTTTTTTCAAACACACGCTACACTCTCTGTTATTTTATTTTTTTCAAAGTGTACCCCTTATTATGCATATATTTGTTGCATTATTTGTGTGTGTGGCAAACAAGTGACACATTTTGTAGGCCACAATTCGAAATCAATTAACATTATTAATGAATATGCTTGAGTATTCTTAAAAAAAAAAAAAAAAACAACTTTTCAATGCTGGTTGAAACCACAAAACATGGAATGAAACCAAAACAACAACAAAAAAGGTTTTCTCCAACAGTTCAAAATTTCCAAGAAATTGCCTTAGCAGCAGATTGTCAACATGATCATCATCAAAATGGAATGGGCGAAGCGAGTGGGGAGAATGGAACGGGGGGATGCAACCACACACACAAAAAAAAAAAAAAATGCCACATACAAGAAGACAGCCAGAATTGTGGAACCTGTGGAATGTTCACAACAACAACAAAAAACACACGAAATGAAAGCAACGAAAAAAGAAGAAGAGAAAAACAAAAACAAGTCAAATCAAATGCAGATAATATCAATTATATGTAAAAGATACACCACACGCATGCGATAGATACACTCAACGAGATAAGCATTTAAATTATTAACAAACAACAGCAACAACGACAAGCACGAAACTGAGAAGCAAAAAAAAGGATCCATAACATAAAATTTATAGTATGTATTTGTTTTGTGTATATAATTCATTAAAAATCAACAGCTGATACAAATAACTCTTTTTTAATTTTGGTTCTCAGGCAAAAGAATTTTTTCAGCGAACGAATTTTTCCAGAAAGCTTCAACTATTTGATGGATAAATGCAAAGAGATATTGAATATTCAAGTAAAGTGAACCCTCAATATCATAAACTAATTACTTTTTGAAACTTAAGTCAGCAAAGTTATTTAATTTTTTCTTTTCTGTGTTTTTATTTGCCATATTCTTAAACTAAGTATGTATGCTAGTAAAAAAAAGAATAATATAAGAGAACTTAGTATGTATAAATAACAATTAAATATACACACATATACATACACAAACTGATCTTAATAGTAGTATGTATGTATATGAATGTGGTCTGCCGCCTCCGTTGCAATTTGTTTAACTTATAAATATAATCGGAATACTATTATTAAATACAAAATGCTTTCTTTAGTCACAGTGTGTGTGTGTGTCTTTGCTTAATAGCGGGAACAGTTTCCTCGCAGTTAGCAAAGACACACACACACAGCCCGCTGTTGGATGGTTGTGTGCCACGCTAAGTATACAAAATTACAAAATTATTGCATGCTTTTGTACGCGGTGCATATTTTGAAATAAAAAAAGCTTTCGGTTTTGGAAATGGGATTTTTCGCTCTTTTGTTTTTTGTCTATTCCTTGCAGTATTTTGAGTGTAGCACATTCTCCGTACCAGATAGAATGGCGCTTTCGTGCAGCGGGCAAAGTTTTAAATAGAAATCATTCAACTCCGGCGACTCAATGAGTATATACTCCAGATAGATTTTCGGCGAGGAGAGTATGCGCCAAGTGAGCGGGTTGAGAAAGTTTGTCTGGTATTCCCAAAAGACGGTCGCATGTTCGGGCTCCCGAAGATCCCGACCCGGTACTAAAGCTGTATACTCAAAACCCGGCTCAAAGTACATTGCTTTCGATGAGAATTTCATGCGTTCCGTGCTTTTCTTTCGAATGTTGTTGGTTTTATCCAGATGCTTCTCATGCAAACGAATTGAGAGGGTGCCTATCTCGCCGCCATGCAGGTTGCTCTCATCGTGACTGGAGACACGCACCGTTATCTTGTAGTGCTGGCGACAGAAGGGTTTTCGATCTCCGGTCATCAGATAGAAGACAGGTGGAGCATCATCCGGTTTTAATAGACCCTTTGACAATAGTGCCTGATAATCCTCGTAACTATGAAAACCCATGCGCATACATAGACTTCCCGGTTCATCACAACTGCTACACTTGACATCCTTGAAGCTCTAAAAGATGGAGAGGGAGAACAGAGATAAGCTGGCTGAAGAATGGGTTGGTTGGTTAGTTTGTGCTTACATCAAAGGAATCACAGCTGATGCCCATGAAAGGACATTTGCCCTCAATGCTTTCGATGTAATATTGTTCACTGCGTATGTGATTGCAGCCAAGGAATTCCTGCATTGTGGTGAATAATGTTGCCTTGCGATTGCTTTTCATAACATCCTGGAACTTCTTGTCACAGCCAGGATTGTCGAAACCACCGTTCGGATAGAAATCCACATGACCCAAACGCTGTATGATGCCCAAGCCACCCTTCATTAGGGGATTCGCATCCGTATGGACAATATCGACAAAATGAGCATCGGAACGATCTAGACGCACAATGGGGTCCGTTTCGGTGAAGAGTGGTGCCGCCGGATCAAGGCCAGAAATGCGTCCCAACTTTAAACCAAAATCACGTTGCAAATGCGAACCTGCATAGCCGGATAGATGGGCGCCCAGCGAGTGTCCTATGATATGTACATTATCGAGGTTGGGTAGACGCAATTCCTCGTACAGCATGTGGACCACATGTGCCGTTATTGCACCAACCAAACGTATATTTGCCACAGCCTGAACATAGGGTGGACTGGCACCACCGCCCCAATCGATCAGGATAACCGAACACTCATTTTCCGGACAATTGTTAAGCAATGCTCGGGCCAAGTCCACCATCCAGGGTATTACACCTGATTCCAGATAGCCATGGGCAATCAAGTAGATTTTACCCCTCTTATTGATGCCCAAGCCCTGCACACTATCCGGATCATTGAGATCAATATACTTCTCCTGATCCATAGAGCGTCGCGTGTACAACGTAAAATGCGTTTCAATTTCGGACGGTTTCTGGGGATGTACACTTATTGTTCGGGTCACAGTATTCCAAGGTCCGTTTAAGGGAAAACAACCATATACACCAAAACATTTAACCTCATTGATATCTGAAATAATGCAAGCAAAATGTCAATTAACAAAGGCACATTCTGTTATAAAGCTGTTATAGCTATATTAAAGTAGTTGAAAAGGTTATAGAGTTGTCATTGAGTGTTTGCCCAAGCGAAACCTAAACCTAGTAAAGTAACCAAGAATAACTTCTTTATCTTCCTATTGGATTGCCTTTTGATATCCGCTCTGAGTGATTGATCAGTGTTGCGTGGCACTGTTCGAATATTTCAATGTCGTCATAGTTTCTGTCTTAGTGCTTATCATTAAGCTATTATATATATTTATATATATATATATATATACATAATTATCGGAAGTTTTCTACTAGCCACAAGTCACGTGTTGCAATTAAAGTTTGTTTTGAAACCCACTAACATTGATTTTAAACCAAAACGAATTGAAGATTTAACGATTTTGATTTGAATTTCAAAACGGAGCCATAACGTATGCATCTCTAAACGCTTTCCCTGCTTGCCAACAAACTCAAATCAATGTTCGAGGCTTGCAACAAGCCAAAGATTTCTTGTTCGCCGTCTTTTCTTTTCTTCTCTTTTTGTTTTACTTAAATATTGAAATGTATGTGGAAAAGTCAAGATAAATAGTTCAGTATACTTGAAACATTCTGCAGACAAACGCAAATCGTTCGAATACATTCTGCACTCATCATCAGTACTCAAATATATGCAGAGAGCCTCTTTTTAAGTATTCTCGGTATGCAGAAATGATATGCAAAACAAAATTATATTAAAAGTCAGGCTGTAACTTTTACATAAGAGCATTTGACAAGGGAAGTTAAAATAGTTTATCTAAGTATAAGTAAAATTTAAATAAACACTTCAGACATTCAAATTGCTTTCTTAATGAATCAATAAAGAGTTTGTTAGAAAACGATTTTGGTATGAGTTGACTTTTGATAAGAATCAATAATGATCTATTCAACTTGTTTGTATAGGATATGTTTATAGAGAGTATATAGTCCACTGATCTGAGTATATCATTGAGTTTATAGACACATTTATAAAGGTTTTCAAGTGGCTTGGCAATTTTTTTAGGGGATTACTCATAAAGCTACATAAAAAAGTTTACTTTATTGAAATGGATACGATATGTAAGTATATACTTTACTAGAATGCACTTTAAAAAAGTTTACTTAAAGTATGTATTCTATTTCAGCGATATGACTTTTTAAATCGGTTTTACAGTGAAAGAAAAAAAATATATAAATATATATAAAAAATATATATCTATATTAAGTATCTATTTCAAGTCAAACCACACTCTGTCTGTAATGTAAATGACAAAAACAATTTTCAAAGTTCTGCCTTGCAACAGATTGTGTTGCAACAACACAATATACTGGTTAAGTGTATTAAAGCTAATGCTATTTTTTCTTTTTTTCTTTTTGTTAAGGGGAGAGGGGGGCTTACGAGCACTTACCACTTTTAGGCGCCGGTGGCAGATCGATCAGTGTGTTGACGGCCGCACGACTCGTATGATTTGCCAAATAGAGCATCGTTTGCAGCATTAGGCCGCCCGTGGTATTAGCCACATACATCTTTTAGTTGTGTTTTTAAGTAGTATTCTTGGTTGTTTTTTTTTCAATCACTTCTGGTTTGTTGTTGTTGCTTTTATTTTTTGAGTGTTATTTTGCAGTCTATCTACATTCTTATGATACACAAACACTTTTTACGTTTTCAACACTTTATAGTTTTATTTGATTATAGGAAGATAGCTTAACTGAAGAAGCTTTCAATTAAAATAATCTAATCGACAACAAATCGTACACCTGTTCTGTTGTTGTTTTTTTAGTCTTGCACTTGCACGTTTCTTTTGGGTTTTTTCTTAGGTACCCTTTCTACTCTCTTTCAATGTTTTAGTGTAAATTCTTATGCTCTGCTATGCTTAACATTCGACGTTCGTCTGAGCACTGAGCCGATCAGCTGCAAGAACCGCAATTTTTATGCCTTGACTTGACTTGAGCTTCGGCCTCGCGCTGTTGACGTCGCTGCTGCTGCTGCTGCTGAGCGGAGTATAACGGCACTGAGATAAGCTTTTTCACAGTAGCCTCTCGCTCCCCATTCTCCTTGTCAGATGCAAAGTACAACAAACGCGTCGTTGCCGCCAGATGCACTTTAAACACGATAAGCGAAGCAAACACGATGCAGATCAAAGTCGCTGCGCCGACAGCAGGTCCAAAGCTTGTGCTCGCCATGAAATAAAGCTTCAAAGCTCTCACTCCAATGGTGAAGTTCAAACAGAGAGAGAGAGAGAGAGAGAGAGATCACATGTGAAAAAACGAGCGAATGAAAGCAAGAGTTGGAAACGAAAAAGAAAAAGACAATGTCTTTGATAGAGCTCAATCTTCTCAGCGATGAAAGATGAAAGATTTTCGCAAATAGAGAGATATGACTGTACAAAAAAACTCAAATATTAACTGTGTCAAGCTCTTTGCTGGCAAGCCTCCAATACACAGACACACACGCGCGCTTAAAAACCTAGACGAGGGGGCGGCTGATGTCAATGCTACTTGGCCATATACACACATACACACATACATGCATATACATGTATTGTGTTATCAGTAATGGATTCGGCATCCAAAGTCCATTAGTATATGTAAGTGTTTACCGGCTGTCGCAATTTGCCGCTTGACTTTTCCACCAGGATTTGACTTCTTTTTTTTTTTTCTTCACCATTGACGTCAATCGATTGCTGGACCAGATCGCGCTCCGAAAAAACCAGCTCAGCTGCCTTATCTCATTGATTCTGTTTAAATATAAATCATTATAATATTTTTTATAATAACTGTCTCCGTCACCTTCTCTTATCGTCTCTGCCTTGCGATGGGGAATGCTCAGAGTAGAGCCAGGTTTTAGGTAAGAGGGGGCAAGAATATGGGAAGGCCGCCACAGAGTGTGTGTGTGTTTTTTTTTTTTTTTTCATTCTAATATTAGATTTATTTCATTCTCGAAACTTAGATTGTGGCAAGTGTAACTTTAGACACCCTGTAAGCTGTTCTAAAGTCTTTTTTTGTTATACCCTTAACCCATAAAATGGATAAAAAGGGTATAATGGTTTTGTGCAAAAGTATGTAACAGGCAGAAGGAAGCATCTCCGACCCAATAAAGTATATATATTCTTGATCAGCATCAACAGCCGAGACGATATAGCCATGTCCGTCTGTCCGTCTGTATGAATGCATGGATCTCAGAGACTACAAGAGCTAGAGACTTCAGATTTTGAATATAAGTTCTTCTATACCATAAAAAGAACAAGTTTGCTTCAAATTATCGATAACTATTCTGGTTTCCGATATACACATGGAATCGATAACAAAAAATATCGAATTTGGAAAATGTAAACATGAGGGTTGAAATAATGGGTAACGATAGAACTTTTCTGAAAATTTCGTCCAAATCGGTTAAAGTTAAGTCAATATACCAAAGTCTTATATAAATTTATATACTGGGTTATTGCAACTGGGTTCAGGGTATCTTGTAGTCGGGCTCTCCCGACTAGAGCCTTCTTACTGGTTTTAATCTGATTTCTTTTCTTTTTTTCAATGTACGACTATAATATAAAACGATTTATTACCTATTACTGAGCTTTTCTACCGTTACAACGTTTTTTTCATATAAACCTGGAGCTTGCAGGAAATTCTATCCGCAACTTTATGTAACTATAGGATCTATGGAACTTGTTTACAACATTATAAATAAGTTTATTCGGTTATTGTTATTGTTTATTGGAATTCATTTTATTTTTGTTTTCATAATAATGATAATAATACTCATTGATAATCTTTTACGGCAAGACGGGCGTTGACGTCCGGGATTTATTTGTTTCGTTGTTCTTGTTGTTGTTGTTTGTTTTTAAGGCTCAAAGTGCAAAATTGAATGACGTAAGCAAAACTATCAATATCAGAATAGTATTATAAATGGACCCAAGTAAAGTTCAAACTAACTGAACCATCTCAATCCTTTTAGCAAATAACATACAAAAAAAAACAGCTTAAGCATATTCCATAAGTTAAATTTTAGAAAGATTTTGATAAATTTTATTTTTATTTCATTTTTTTAATTAATATATTGTATATATAGTTTTTAATAATCTCGTATAAAATTAAACAAAAAATTAAATTTGAATTATGCATTATTTGTATATCGAGCTACGTTTTCAAAGATGAAACTTGTTGCCACAATTTATGGCTTTTTTGTTTTTGGTTACGAAGACAAAAAAAAACATTGCAGGCACATGGCATAACTTATTGTCGTTAAAATTAGTTAAGGCATATAAGGCGGGAGCAAGAAGTTTTTGAGAATTCGACATTCGTTAGATACAAATAAGATGGCACTTACCACTAAGATACTTAGATACAACTAGTTAAAGATTATGCAAAGAAAAAAAAACAAAAAAATAGGTTTTTAATTCGTGGGTTTTGTGGATCGTTTGAATCTGTGTGGATTGTGTGGCACATGGCCTTGTTGTCGTCGCATTACTCGCTGCGCTGCATGATCATCTCAATTTTGTCGCCGGCAACAGCGATCAATGGCACTGTCAAACAGCAATCAAAGTCCTGTGTCTTCATTTCGTTGACCTGGAGAGAAGAGAAGGATTATAAGGAATGATAAAATATGGTCAGTATGACAAATGAAAATTGAAACTCGATAACTTTTACACTTGACAAAAAAAAAAACATGATAGGGCTTAGCTTTATTGAAGTATCTCTTTGCTTGATTCAGACAAAGTTTAACTTAAGCCGAGTTGAATCTCATTTTCAACTTAAACTTTCTTGTTTCGTATAGTTAGTAGTTACCTACCTGCATTATGCGATCGAATGGCTTCAATTGGCCGCACATATCCGCCGGGCCGCCGCTCCGTATGCGATTGATAAATACGCCACGCTCGTAGAGTCCATCCGAGACTGAAAAGCCATAATCATCGTAGACTTTATCCTTGTAAAGTGTAACATGAAAGATGCGCTGCTGCTGTTGTTGCTGCTGTTGTTGTTGTTGTTGATGTGCATCAGTGGCATTGTTGTTGCTTGCCTCAGTGTTGGCCGACGGACTGCGTGGACGTCGCTGCACTCTCGCATAGATTGCCTGTGTCTGTTGTGGCAAGTTTGAGGTGCCGCCAGCACTGTTAGTCGTATCGTGACTGCGCATTATCTTCAGATCAACCACATTGCTCAGATTGTGCAGCAGACTGGTGGCATGGGAGAGAGACATTCCTTGCACCGAATGATCACCGATCGCCAGCAGTTGATCCCCGACTCGAATCTGGCCGTTCTTATGCGCAATGCCGCCTGAAAAGATACAAAATAAAAATAAAAAAAAACAGTGAGAAAGAGAGATTTAAGGAGTATTTACTAAAGATTGTCTTTCTTAAGTCACCTTCAACGATGGCACTAATTGTTATCGGTTTGGTAATATCCTCACTGCCGGCTAGCGTTATTCCCAGTAGTCCACCCATTGGCTTGAGGTGTACTGTAAAGATAATCTGATGCAGGCTGCTTCCGCTGCTCTTGCTGCTCGAACTGGCCGCTGAGCCATAAACCTTGCTCTCCATTGGCGGTGGCAATGCCGTGCAATCGACACTTTTGAAGCGAAAAACATACACAAACGATAATGATAGGTAAACGGATCAAAGTTAAATGTGAAATGTCTTCACTAACCTGGCATATCGATTCAACTCGTAGCCAGCATAATGGTGCGATTCTTGATCCTGATCCTCATCCTGTTCATCCTCCGCCTCGTGCAGCTCGGTAGTCAGACTCTGTGTATTTGGTGCACCGATAAAGGAACGACTATTCGAACAGCCATTGGCAACCGTTGGCCAAACACCATTTGCTGGAGTCGGCGCGTGCCGCAGCTGTACGGACTGAAGGCTACCCGTCTCATCTAAACTAGGACCACGAAAGTAATCCGGCTGCGGTGTGCTAGACTTGAGCGAAATGCAATCATTGTAGTTGCAATTGCTGTAAATGGGACTGGGCAGAAAATCGGGTAAAACTACCCGCTTGATCGTCAATGTGGTAAAGTCGGGATTGGATGGGGCTACCGCTGCTACAGCTGCTACTGCTGCTGACGATTGTGTGCTTGGCAGCTCTTTGAGCAAGGCATCCACATTGAAATGCTGCACGGGATGCTGATCGACAGCGAGCAGTATATCGCCCGGTCGCAACGAACCACAGCGATGGGCTGGACTACCCATTTTGACATCCGATATAACCAAACCAGCACTTGAGCCGCCACTCACACTCAGACCCAAACCACATTTGCCAGCACGCAACAGCTTGACATTGAAGACCCCACTGGAGGGAACTACCGCATCGGGCATATCGAATTCCACTTCCAGTTCGAGCCAGTTGGCAGCTGTGGGTGAGGTACCGTTGCCAGTGCGACCCTCTAGCAACTGTCGCATCGCTGCCGCATCCAGACTGTACATCTTATTGATGGCCACAATGCGATCTCCCGCCTGCATGCAGCCGCTACGATCTGCTACGGAATCGGGTAGTATCTGGGCAATGGTTACGGCGCGACCGCAACTGCTAACATTCCCCAGCACAATGCCAGCACCCTGACTACAATCGAGCAGTACCGGAAAGCTTTCGGCACGGCACAAACTGGGATTCGATGGTCCACCACCGCCACCACCATTCGATTCCAGTGTAACCGAACTTTTGCGCAAGAAACGTTGTCGTTGCTGTCGGCCGGTAGATTTGCGTGATTCCAATGTACTGAAGCTATACTTTGGACTTCCCAGTGATGTAATGCCTGAAATAGAAGGTTGAAGAGATGCACTTAGCACAAGGGAAATAGGAAGTTAACAGTTTAAGGGTCAGTTTCTCAATGTCTGGTTAGCTAAACTAACAGATGGTTAGCTTAACTATCTGAAGGTTAGTAAATTGTTTCTCAATGTCTGGTTAGGGTTGTTCGTGATAAAAATAACATGAGGCCTGAGTGCCGGTTAAAATTTGTTCTCTCGTTAAGTGCCGATATAAATATCGATGAAATCATCGTTAGGCAAACAGGTGACTGTGGCTGACACTTGTGTTTAATTTTATTATTAAAAATGGCATCGCATAAAAAATTTTTAAAACCACATTTGGTTTTTTTAATGAGTATTTCATTTCATTTTTAATTGTTATTTTGAGTTGAAGAAGAATTTGGCGTACAAAACAAAAAAAAGCTATTTTGTCGATCGGGTGGCGACCATCAATGCGATAGTATCTATCGATTTAACTTAACCATACATTGAGAAAAACAAATTGTTTACGAGCGTTAAATTTATCTGGTGTTGTAATTTTACTTTAACGATTACTGGCCCTAAGTAGAGTAGGATTAAAATGAGTTCAGAAGTGTTTTAGCTTGGTTCCATTAAAAGTAAGTTAAGGTTGAATTCAACTTGATTCCAGATTGTTTTCTCATATTTAAGAATTATTTTATTTGGTAATTGAATTTTTTTCTTTGAGAACTGCGATCAAGTACAGTTAAATTTGATTTAGGTCGAGCTGAAATTTATTCAAGAATATTTTCAATTACTTGCAGACTAAATTTCCTTTAATCAAGATTCTTGTACTTAATTTAAGTATTTAATCGCACTTTACTTTGAACTTAAAATATTGTCGCCTTTGAACTTAGCACACTTTTGATTTATTCATTAAGAGGGCAATTCAAGTATGGATCTTGCTAGATTATCTATTTACTTTTTGTTTCCCCCAAGTTATGCCTTTTTTTATTTTTAGACGCCCCTCTGTGACCAGCTGTCGCTCGCTTAGCCACTATTTACGGCCTATGCCTAACGAAGAGTCTTCTTCTTCTACTGCTGATGCTGCTGCTGCCTAAACTTGGCCAAAAAAAATAAAAGCTTTTAAAACTCACACACACACGATTTTGGCCCCTGTTGCAAAAGTGGGCTGTGGAGAAGGAGAAGGAGGAGTAGTTTGATTCCATCTGATGACCATGTGTGAGAAATAGTTCAGACACACTTTCAACTGCAGCTAATCCGCAGCTTAGTGTGTGTGTGTGTTTGTTGTTTGTGCCCCCAAAAAAGGGCGCCTCATTGCTGTTTATTTGCCTGTCGCTCTTGCCCCAGAATTTACGGTCTAAAGTAGTCGCCCATTGTCCCAACCCCCTGAAAGTCAAATTATTCGTCTTTTCATCGCACTCAAAAACAAATTGATTGGCATTCACCATTAGTTAGCGAGGTTGGTTTTGTTAGTACTGGAAAATGTTCTTAAACTGATTTTCTTGAGTCGAAGTTTTAAATTTATAAAATTTTGTAAACCTTGCTCATGAGATGCTTTCATATATGGAATACAATTAAGTTAAATAAAAATGTTGCATTAGATTTTTAATTCGTATTATTATTACATATTGCTAACCAAAAATGTAAAGTAATCATTTCTTATCGTTATCATTAGACATTAGATTGGCTGCGTTCACCAGGAAGTTTTGCTCCACGATAATGGATCAGAGAAGTGTTCTGGTGAAAGCTATGCTCCATATTTGGGCATTAAGTGCCAGTTTGAAACGTTGCTAACTTATTCGACTCTTACAGCTGATTATTGTTTGCGAGTAGAGAAGGCTTTTGTTCGCTGTTTTATTTGTTTTTATTAAAAAACATATTCGCTACGGCCTGCAGTACTGAAATTAGTTACAGTCGAACTTCCATATAACGAAGCTCAAGGGAACAAGAAAAAACTTCGTTATAGAGAAATTACGTAATTGCAGGGTTCTGATTTTTGACTTCGTTGTATAGAAAATTCGTTATACGGAAGTTCGTTATATGGAAGTTCGACTGTATTTAGCATATTTTTATAAGATTTTGTATTGAGTTGTTTAAAATTGCCCCACTTCACTCAGCTGCTTTTATCGAATTTCGATATATGTATCGCAAATGTCAGTAATGTAGCGTACTTTTTTTCCGCTCCATGCGCTCCATAAATTTTGGATCATGATCCAGGAGCGGTCGCGTTCACCAGGAAAATAATCGGTAGCAGATAAATACTACTGGAGCAAAACTTCTTGTTGAACGCAATCAACACGATTTCCGGCCAAACTGCTGAACCGATCTTGATGGAACTTTCACAGATTTCTTAGATCATGTCGGGTTTGTTCACTATGAAACTTCATCCCGATCGGAGCATTCTAAGACATAGCCACCATACAAATTGACCATATCGTACTATCAATTGTTGTTGCTGTAGTGCGAAAAATTACGAACAACTACACAGAAACATAAATAAGAGGGGGGAGCATTGATTTGGCTGACTGTCTACCGTCTAGCTGACAATAACAGCCAAACCACAACAATTGTTAAAAAATAATAAATTCTAATTCAATTTATTGAAAATTATGTAAAAAAAAATAAATCTATTTGTGAAGGGTATCATAGTCTTGGCATAGCCAAAATTAACTATGCGGCACTTGTTACAATTACAAGTAATCCAAATTGTTTCATGATTATTTAAGGGTTTATTCAAGAAAAACATTCAAAAAGTAATGTAATGAATTTTTTTGATGATTTTCGATTATTGTCGGTATTTAGGTATTTGCGCCTAATTTTTAAAGAATTTATATTTCATTTTATCTGTGTGTTGTTGGCGACCTTTCAACTTTAGGGTAGGGTGATTGATTGCTAATCGGAATTGTAGTTAAAAAGCTCTGGTTCCAATAAAATAATTTTATTATTACATAACATTGTTTGATAACTCTTTAAATAAATGCTTTTATCTAAAGAAGGTTTATAAACTTTTAATATTGAGTGACGACTCCAGTTCTCTGTTATATAAAAAACTGTTTGAGTAACTCTCGCTGCATATTGCTTTAGCTGCTGCCGATCTAGCTGCCTAGCTTGTTCATTAGCCAGACACCCACGCAACGCAACCTTCAAAGCACCATTTGTGGATGGGCGCCTTGGAAGGCTTTTTGGCGTTGCACAAGCAACCGCCGATTGTAGCACTTCGATAGCCAAAAAAAAAAAAATAAACAAAAAGCACGCAGCATGTAGTAAGTAAGTAGTCGAGGAGTAGTGCTGTGTGTGAGTTTGTTGTTTTTGTTGTTTGTTCTGGTTTTATATGGAACTTACCGCGTCTTGCTAAAGCATAAGCTGGCATTATCTGCATTTGTGTATAGCCGCGTGTGCTGGTGTCCAACATGGTCATGACCTCATCGGGTGTATAATGCGTGCTCTCAATCATTGTATCATCGATGGAGAGCACCTGATCGCCAACGGATAAGGCGCCACAGCTGCAACATAAAATAGTAAATATATATATTTGCATATCTTATTTTATTACTCACCGATCGGCTATACTGGCGGGTAGTATGCTGGCAATATATATATCCGATTGATTAACCTCATCGATGCGATCAGTACTGCTGCTAGTTGCTGTAACTGCCGAACTCGAGCCGTTGGCGTTGGCGCTTGAATAATTGCACAGCACTAGACCCAATTTATCGTTCATCGGCCGTTCGATTTCGATAATCAGCGGACCCATTGAGAACTCAACGTTCTGCACAACGGATACATCATATTCGATGGTAAGATTTGTATAGCCGGAAACGTGGCCGCATTTAATGATCTGTTGGGCCTCAACCAAAGTCTTGCCAATGAGCGAGATCTAGCCAGAAAGAGAGACAGAGAATGATTTATATATAGTGTGTTTGGTTAGGGATATGGTAGAACGGAAGTGAGTGTCGGCGTGTTGAATGCGTGGGTGGGTGAGGGAGAGAATTATCTAGGAAGTGGGCAGTGAGCAGGTGTTTTCCATCACGTGCAACAGAGAGCTGGTTATACGCTTTGAAACGTTTTTGTTATTGTTATTGTAATACTTGTATCTTAAGTTTACTTAAGTTCCTGTAGCAAAAAAGATCTTTCGACCTTCTTAAGGGTTCGAGTTTAGGTTGACTCAAAAGATTGTTCTCATTTGTTAATACTGGACATACTTACATTATCGACGCGCAATAGACGATCGCCGGGCTTGATGCGTCCCGTCTTGTAGACAGGTCCGTGCAGTCTTACATGGGTTACGATCAAAGGATAATCACCGCCTCCTCGCAACGTTAGACCCAGACAACCGCTCTCGCGCTCCACCGTGATCTGTGCCAGCTTCGAGGTAACATACAAACTATTTTGGGAAACTGTTTCAAACATTCAAAACAACATAAGAAACAGAAACGGACAAAGGTAGAAGGGACGTAAAAAGTCCTGCCACTTACTGCATTCGGGTAGGGAATATTCAATCTCAACAATAGCTGGAGCCGCATCTGCACCATTCGCGCACAACATATTCATTATCTTCTGATTGCTCAGACCAATTGTGGAGATGCCATCGATTTGATGAAGACGATCGCCGGGCAAAAGGAAATCGGCCGCATGACCCACTGGATTGAGTGCACCGATAACAGGTGGATAGGATAGATCGTTACGCTCTGTGAATGGAAAGCGACAGAGAAATTAATATATCAAAGATACATCAAACAACTTAAAACGAGCTATGAAACAGTAATCAAAGTACGAAGAGTTTAACTCTTCTACGTTTTATGTTTAACACTAAAGATTCTTCTCTAAAGGAAGTCCTTCAACTGTTTATTCTCTTTTGCTCAATAACTTCGAAGCAAACTATTCGAATAAGTTTCGCCTTTACACAAATGAAAACACAATAAAGTTTTTTTTCTATTTGTCCTAACATTTATATTACAATATTGTCTCAGAGTTTTGGCCAGTTCAGTTAGCCGCACTTGTTGTTGTTGCAGTTGTTGTTTTCAGCTGTTTGTGTTGCCTTGGTCTCCATTACCAATTCTGTCAACAGCTCGTCATGCGACACAGCCGCGCCTTTTGGCCAAATAAAAACACAACTCGTTAATAAACTGTTTGGTTAGAAAAAAAAACTGCGTTAAAACTATACGCATTGGGCAGCATTTCGCAGCATTTCGAAGAGTGTTTTGTTGTTTTGGGCAACTTGCCAAACAACAACAGCAACGTCCCAAACCTTCATTTGGGCCAACATAATCGAAGGCGACGACAAGAGACGACGTCATTGTCGCAAAACTTTTTTAAAGACGCTTGCGTCAGACATCAGACTGCAACAACAACAACAACAACAACGACAAGGATTAGGAAGACAAAAAAAAACAACAACAAATTTACAAGTCTTGTTCAGCTCTGAAACAACTGGGATAGTACAAGGCTAAGTCGCAAACTATGTATAAAAAAAGTTTAGGAAAATTCATAAGTTTTATCTCAGACAGCAAGAAATTGTTTAAAAACAATTGTTTCTCATAAAATTGTTCTAGCTTTTTGATCATATGGATATTTTCAGCACTAAGCATTCGAAAATTTCAAAACTATATTTTGTAAAATTCAACATTGCTTCATTTCAATTCAAGGCCATGTTTTTCTAAGCTGTTTTTCTTATGGGAGACAATCCTAGTCTATAGCTAACTTAATCACTTTCTCTCTTTCTTTTCCCGACTTCAGTCGCGCCAGTCATACGGCAAAGCGAATCTCTTGCCGCTCTCTCTCTCTCTCTCTCTCTTTCTGTTGCAATATGTTGAGATTAGTCAGGGAGACGAAATTTGCTGCCTACAAACTACAGACAACATCAACTACGGATGCAGACAAGAAATATGTATTATAATGTCTGGCAGTCGACAGACTCGCCACGCCTGCGGGTGGTGGGATGGGGGGGAATGGGGGGCGGCATCGTTGCCAGATTGAAATGATGATTTATTTTGGCAGTGGCGACGTCCACAACAAGCGCAATGTTCTTTGCCCATCTAACCGTCTGTCCGTCTCATTTTTTCCATCGTTATCGCGACGCGAACGCGTTCCGCATTTAAATCGTATCGCCCCACTTTTGGCTGGCTGGAGATCAAGACAGTTCGCCCGCAACCCACAAAAAACAAAAAAAAACAATAAAAAAAAAAAAATAGTCGAAAATTATAAACTAGAAAACCACAAAAAAAGAGCCGCTAATTGAAGCAGGCAAAGGGCCATGTAAATACATTGCTTATGACTCAATTGTTGATAGAACAGCTAACAAACAAATCATATTTGAAAGCCAACTAAGTACTACACTCAAAGAAACATCTTGCTTAATATTGTGCAATTTTTCAATAGCAAATGTAATAAAACTTTCCATTCCTTCTAAGTGAATAAGATACATAGATACAGATACATAGACTTATGTCTCTGAGTTGCTAAAAGATACTAATTTGTTTAAAAGAAATGTACTTTGCTAACATTTGTTTGTTAACATAATGCTGTAAATGTTAATATCTATGTTAAAATTTAGCAAAGTTTAATAGGAAATTTACATAATATTTCCGTTGTGTAAAAGATAGAATTACCAAGTCCCAAACTTTGGCTGATGTCAAAGTTTAAACTTAAAGAAACTTAAGATAATTTTTAACATTCCCTAAAAAACCTCAATAAAACAGTAATAAACTTTTTAACTTTATTTTTAGTTTATTCTTTTCATTGAAGAAAAAACTTAAGATTTTGCTTATAATTTTTGTGCAACCCACCCTATTTATATAGTTTACTATACCCTGAATTAGGAAAGGGGTGATAACAAAGCGCAGCAACCCTTACAAATTGATTAAACATAATTATGAAATTAATTAAAATACAAATAACAAGAAAAATCATTTAATCAATTTGAACAGACAACTGACAGCTGTCAAAAATCACAAGCATTAAATAATTGAACTATCAATTTATGTTTATATATGCAGGCTACTCAATCTCAATCCAATTCCAAACAAATGAAAACGTTGCACTCGGACGCAACCGACTGCGGTATACTCGATACCTGTTTAAAAAGGTTACAAGAGGACTGATTGTAAAAGGGTACGAAGGCGGCAGGGGTGTGCCCTGCATTCAAAGGTTGAGTTTGCTGCGAGCTCAACATTTAACCCAACTCTGTGCGCGGTGAAATGGATAGAAACTAGAAGAAATACTTGCTGAAGTACCACACTGATAGAAAAAAGCCGTGCTAAAATTAAGTACGAACGTACTTGAATTAAGTATTTGCGATTCTAGTATTTCATTCTTGATTTAAGTATGAAATACTTGAAATGAGCATACAAAAACTTAAATCAAGAATAAAACTACTTAAATCAAGTACAAACGTTCTTAAATTAAGAATAAGAGAACTTGAATCAAGTATAATCTAAGGAATACTGAAATCGAGTACGAAATTCTTGATTCAAGTACGAGTTTCGGGTTCAAATCCCGGCGGACATTAAACTTTTTTTTTTTTTTTTTGGCTTTTAAAAACGGATTGTATGTGAATATTTTACTCTAGTACTTATTTTTTTTAAATCATTAATAAGCATAAAAATGCCAAAAAAGCTGGGGTAAGTCAAGTGCACTTAACATAAACATGAACTGCAATTGTAATGTGCCTGGAATTGGCTCAACAGCTAAGGCACTCGACGCAATATCACGAAATCTATGGTTCAAATCGCGGCGCGGTAAGTATAAACAGAAAATTTTGAAATATTTAGTTATTTCTACTTTCTTTCATATCTAGATTAAGCCTGAGAATGATAGGCAGCTTATAAAAAGCTCTAGCTGCGCTATTTGCATCTATTTAAGACTTTCAGGAATTAATAAAATCAAGTATTATCATACTTGGATCAAGTACGCAAATTCTCGAACCAAGTTTGCAAGTACTTGTTTTAAAAACTTAACAATTTATCATTTTAAGTACTCAAAAACTTAAATCGAGTTCTAAAAGAACTTAATTCAAGTTTAAAGAGAACTCAAATCAAAAACAAAAGAAACTTAAAAAACGTACTTGAATTAAGTACGACATTCTCGGATTCAGTAATTCCGTACTTAGTGAGAAATCAAGTTCAAAATGTGGGGTTTTAAGTACGGAATACTTGATTATTTCTATCAGTGCAGGCGAACAAAAGTCAGAAGTTCGTGATTTTGTCGGGTTAGAACAACCAAACCGGGCTGAGCTTGCCCTTGAGCGTACTAAGCTTTGCGCTCTTTTCTTATGCCCTTTATTGATCCTTGTTTGGTTGTTCTAACTCATCAAAATCACCTGGACGGACGTCATCACCTATCTTGACACCAAATTTGGTGGCACCAGTAGCTATCTCCTTACCAAATTTGGTATATCTAGCTGTAAGAATGTGTGGATTTATCGATTTTCAGCAATCGAATTTATCGATTTCCAAGCCCCCCAGTAGGCGCAGAACCCCAATCTTGACACTTTATCTGTCCCGGTTATAGAAAAATATATTCGCAAAGTTTCAAGTCTCTAGCTTGTAGAGTGTCGAAAAACGTTGCGTTCTTACAGAAGGACAGACACCATGACGGACATTGTACAAACCCAATATACTCTTTACATTCGGTACCGAGTAGAAAAAAATCGCCCGCCATCAAAGATTTTAAGCAGCTGCCATCGTTATATATTGATATATGAGAAAAAAAATATATTACATATATATACATATATATTTGTAGATAATTATGTTTCATGCTGTTGGCCATTAGGCGTCCGCTTGAATGTGTCAATTTTGTTGGTCTTTCTGTTGTCCACTTACCTGCAAAACTGATGGCCAAATTGAGGGCATTGCGTGGCAGAGTGATCGTCGTGTATGTTGTGCCCCTTTCCGGTGCCAGTCCAGAGTCTTCAGATTGTGCGGGGCTCATCGCACGTTCAACTGCAAGCAAAAAGATAAACAGAGAGGGAAATAAAGATCAGGCAGGCATCAGGCGTAAAAGTAAAACATCAACATCAAAGGTGTCTATGTGTGTGTGTGTTCGAGTTTGTGTGTGTCTTGTTTGGGGCCCAGACAAAGACGTTCATTGACCGGCACCGCCCAACACCTACCCCACGCCACCCCACTGTTCATAATTTTCGCCAAAGGCAAGAAAGAAAAACCGAATCCGCAGTGGGTGGGGAGGGCTCTTGCGGTTTCCCCCCCCCCCCCCTCCCAACATGCATTACTCAATTTATTCAGCTACCGAAACAAAAAAAAAGCGTCAAAAAGATCAAAGCGACAAGAAAATATTTCAGCATGGAGTTTTCGCCTTAATAAAAATAATAAATATCTCTGCAAATCTTTTGTTTTTGCTGTATTTCTTCATCGTTTTCAATCAACAAAAATTGCATACCAACAAAATGTTATAATAATAATTCCTTGCAAATCCTTAACAAGTTATTTTAGTTTCTTTATTGTTCTTGCATGTTATTAAGTTCTGCCTCCAACTACTGCCTGGTGGAGATAACGGTGCAAGCATCTCAAGCATACAATTTGATCTCAACTCAAAATTGGGAAAGTAGATAGGAAATAAGTAAACAAAGCAAACAAAAAAAAATCTAAAGAAATACATTTAATTTTGTTTAATATTTTTCTGCTAGTTTTAAACTTTGCAAATTATATTTACAAACTGCAAAATAAAACGTATTTATTTTATATAGTTTCTTGGCAACCCTACATCTAACCACACCAGCCTATGTTCTTTATTCTTAAGCTTTTTTCGATGTAGCAACAACACTTTTTCAGGCCACGCTGGCGTATGCGCGATGTGCTACAATTAACCCGTTTGGGGGTACGCCATGTGCGGCCAGAACTGAGCAAAAGAGCAACGCACACCTCAACTAATACACGCACAAACACACACAAACACACACACACACACACACACACAAACACACACTCGCATACAAATTTTGACGTAAACGGCGTCCGCTGCGGACGCGACTTTTATTTTCGAACGCTTCAATGGCGCATAAAGTTTTTCTTAATGCCCGCCCGAGTATGAAAAAACAAAAACAATAATTAGGCAAAACAAA
The DNA here is from genome assembly GCA_018904305.1 of Scaptomyza montana. Taxonomy (NCBI): domain Eukaryota; kingdom Metazoa; phylum Arthropoda; class Insecta; order Diptera; family Drosophilidae; genus Scaptomyza; species Scaptomyza montana. The sequence continues at coordinate 181,089 of JAEIGR010000014.1, forward strand.
AAAAAAAAAAATAGAAAAAACATACATTTCAGATAAGCAAAGACAAGGGCGGAGAAGCTAAAAGAGCAAAAAACAAAAAAATATATATATTTAAAAAAAATTTACGTTGAAATTTTGTGCGTTTCGCTTCATTTGCCAGGCGCAACAACAAATGTATCTTGCAGATACTTTTGCCTAGATGCGTATACATATACAATTATATAAGAACATACTATATGCGTAAATTGTTTTTGTTTTTTTCAGCCTGCTCCGATTTCGTTCCAAGTAGTATTTAATTTATTTTCATTGAATTTGTTTAGCTTTCGTTTTTCGTATTTTTATTATTTCATATTTTTTGGCTGTTGCCGATTTTCTTATGTTTTTTTATACCCCTTTTAGTTGCACATTTGGCCGCATCTTTTTGTTTTTTATTTTGCTCACTTTGCATGCATTTCGCTTTGAAGTATTTTCACATTTAACAGTTCTCCTCGGCTTTTTTTTTTTTTCTTGGCTTTATTCTTTTTATTTTTGTGGCTTTTCATTTTTTTCCTAGCATAATTTATTGGATACGTCGAGCGGAAATTGTGTGTACCGTTAGTTTTTAGTTTAAACTTTAATTTATGTATTTTTGTTGCACGAAATTTTGGCCATTCATCCAGATAGTTGATCTGATTGAAGGCTTTTAACTTAGCCGAAAAGGAAAAGGCAATAAGAAACCGTTGTTCAGTTATTTCAAATAAAATATATACTTACTTATAAACTGACAAAATATACCTTAATACTTAATTGCATTTCTTTATGGAAATCTTAACTTACTTTAAGTTTGCTACAAAAACTTTCCTATTTCATTTCCATTGCTCAAAATATGTTCCATTCAATTATGCTTTTTCCTCCATTTTCGCGCTTTGCCATATTTTGTTTTTGTTGTTGCGGGTTGCGGGTGACGAAACTTTCTGGGTGACTTCATTAGGAAATTGCAAATTGACGGGCAAATTCGCGGTGCCATTTGCAGTTCCGTTTAAAGAGGCGACGGACAACACTGCACGAACGGGGGAGTTGGTGGGTGGGTGGGTGTTGCTAAATCATTAAAAACTATTTTTGGTTGGTTTTTTTCTTCAGATTTTTATGCGCTGCTACGGCTGCTCGGGTATTTTTTTGGCATGAAAAAGTTGCAGTTGAATTTATCGGCGACAGTTGTGCTCGGCAAGGCAGCATGCTGCATGCTGCATGCTGCAAGCTGCAAGGCGGAAATTGCGCTCGAAGAGGGCAAGCAATAAGGGGGGCTAGTTGGCATAAGCCACTTCCTGACTAATCCTAACAGTTAAACAGATCAGAGATCGTTGCACAGTTGGCAGCCTGATTGAAATGGATAGACATTTGGACAGTTTGGTGGCAGCAGCAGCCACTTGAAGGCCGCAAGCTTAACTCAATTCATACAGCTAACAGAACAATATTGATCAACTGACAGACTGGCAGACGGACTGACTCAAAGAAAGAAGTTCGCTGGGGGTCGTTTTTTATAGTCTTTGTTGTTTTTTATATCTTTGTTTCAAATGTTTATGGCACATTTGCAGCCAGACATTCCATTCGCAAGGCGCTTTGCAACATTTACTTTGAAAATAGACATCATTCAAAATCACAAAGAGGAGCTGTACTCTTTCCCCTATACCCTCGCACTCTCCCTCTGTCTCTCTCTCTCTCTCTCTCTCTCTGTCTGTCTTTCTGTGTGGATTGTATCTTCCTTTTTTAATGAATACATTCATCTGTTAATGATTTCATATGTGCAGCGAGTAGCTTTTTTTTGTGAGCGAACTGAGTTCATTTCGAGCCCGTATCTTGCGGCTTTTCTGTCCGAATTACATGAGCTATGGAATAGTTATAGCCAAGGCTCATCATCATCAGAACACACAACATAATAAAAAGTATATGGGGATTGCATTTTTAGCACAACAAGTCTTTTCCATCCGCTCTTTAGATAGAAAGAGATTTCAACAGTTTCAACAGTGGAAAACGAATTCATTTTCTAAAATTCCCCAATTCCATTCGTTACATTTGACAGGTGCTTCCCCAACGAGCTTCCAAAAAAACAAAAAAAAAACAATGTGGCCCAACAGCAGCAAGCCCAAGCAATGTGTGTCGATTGATTGACGTGCGATTATATTGAAGTGCTAGAACGGCACGCCGTTTCGCCCTGCAACAATTAAGAAATACACAGAGAAAAACAAGTAAGAAGGCTCTAGTCGGGACAGCCCGACTAGAAGATACCCTGAACCCAGTTGCAAAAAATAAATTAAATTTATATAAGACTTTGGTATACTGACTTAACTTCAATCGATTAAATTCGATATCTCCGGTGTTTCTTAACCGATTTGGACGAAATTTTCAGAAAAGATCTATTGTTACCCATTCTTTCAAACCTCATTTTTACATTTTCCAAATTCGATATTTTTTTGTTATCGATCACATGTGTATATCGGAAACCAGAATAGTTATCGATAATTTGAAGCAAACTTGTTCTGCTCATGGTATAGGAGAACTTATATCCCAAAGCTTATATCTCTAGCTCTTGTAGTCTCTGAGATCCACGCGTTCATACAGACGGACAGACGGACAGACAGACAGACAGACGGACATGGCTAAAGCGACTCGGCTATTGATGCTGATCAAGAATATATATACTTTATAGGGTCGGAGATGCTTCCTTCTGCCTGTTACATACTTTTGCACAAAACCATTATACCCTTATTTACCCATTTTATGGGTTAAGGGTATAAAAAAAAACAAGACAAGCAAATAAAGTGAGAGAAAAAACGCTTGAAAGTAGTACTTAGAGAATATTGTGCGCAAAAGTTTGCCGCGCCTTTAAAGGAAACAAAAAATAATAAAAAATGTGTCCATTAACCTTACACTTTATATACATATGTATGTACATATGTATGTGTAATGGACGACAGTTACACAGCCTTACTGGAAAATATGTCAAAAATTTCACAACATCACCCTCTCCAACGGTGGATAGAGGGGGGAATAGAGACAAAGCGAAGACAACAAGAAAAACCAATTATTGCAAATGAACTCAAGTGTGATTCCGCAAAAAACAAAATGAAGAAAAAAAATATATGAAAAATGTCAACATCTGATAAAGCCGCAACAAAAACACACACACACACACACATGCCCCTAAGAATGCCAGGAAGGGCGCAGCGTTGGCAGAAGGCCGTTGCAACGCTGCAAGGGCAACGGATGCAGCCAAAGTGCAACAGCCAATGAACTGAACTAAACTGAACTGAACTAAAAACCAATCTAAACTAAAGTGTTGAACGAACCAAGCGCAACTCAGAATTTAACTCAACTGAAAATTGCGTGCATAAAACGCATTTCGCAAAAATATCAACAACAAAAAATAAATAAAGGGGAGTGTTTTTTGCTGTTGCAAATACTTGTGGCATGCAGCAGTCGCTGCTACTGCATGCATGCGCAGATCCTTAAGTATTTAGCAAGGCGATGACATTATTTTCGATTGAGCTGCCTTGCATTGAAAACAAAAAAAGGAACGCCAATTAAACGAACTAGTTCAAAAAAAAGAAAATTGCTGCAAAACTATATAATTAAATATTTTTATTTATATATATGTATATATATATTTTTTAATGATCAGAAGGTATTCTAGAGGAAATGTTAAACAGGTTCAACGGTAAATGTTAAAAAGCTGTTAGGGTATATTTTTAAGGGGCTTTGAAAAAAAGTCAATTGCATGAACTAGTTCAACAAAAAGAAAATAGCTGCAATAATTATATAATTAAATATTTTCAACCGCTTTTAGGGTTGAGTTACTTGAACAGTAGTCTGTTAGGGTATATTTTTAATTCGGTTTGGTTCTTGAAATCAGTTTGTTACTGTATCATCCGAATCTGTTCATATGGCATGGCAATAATATATGCGCCTCATTATTGCGCCGTTTTTTAATGCAAATATTTTTTAGCGAATGCAATTCAAAAGAGATTTGATTTATGCCCAAAACGGTTGTTCTTGGTAGTTGGAGGTTTGGGGGGGGGGGCGGGGGTAGCTGTTTATAGGCGTTGAGTGTCGCCTCATATATGTATAAGTATGTATGCTGCTTAAAAAAAACTCAAAATTTTTCATTTGCAACAGTCACTGACTTACCCACACCTCCCAGCCCCACCTCTGCGTTACTCCCTTACCCTCTCGAATTTCACGCTTCATATCCCTCTCTCTCTCTCTCTCTCTCTCTGTTATCGAACGACGCACAACATTGTGTACTTGCAACTGTATGTTGCAGAGATTTATGCCTCAAAATGTTAATAGCCCATAACCAATCCTCGGTCGCGCAACCAACGCACGTATCGACTTTTAGTATTTGTATTGTTATTATTATTATTATTTTTTGGGTTTACTTTCTAGATAAGGTTCCCCCGCAGTCCAGCTGCAATTAGATACGAACTAAATAGATAAACAATTTTGCTATGGACATAATGAAAGGCGTTTTTCCTTCTCCCTCCCTGTCTCTCCTGAAACGCTGATAACAAAGCAACAAGGTTAATAGCATGTTTTCAAGCCAAAGCACTGACAAATCGTATGGAAAGCATAGCAATATATAAGAGATATACATTTGTTTAACCAAAGGCAACTTTTTAATTGTTTGGTATTAAAATTATAATATAATCCTAATATATTTTTGGACTTGAGTATAAGAAGCTGTTGTTTTAAGTATAGATTTACTTAGTTTAAGCACTTTTCTGCACTTCAATTGAGTATTGAATAATTTACTTTTGTACTAATAAAATCGTTTAGGGATCAAAAGTTTTCTATACTTTTTTATTAGTTACTTTTGATAAAAAGAATATTATTTCTTGCAACCTTAAGTCCAGAGAGAGAGAGAGAAATATTTGTCACTCAATAAATATGAGAACTTGTGGCACATTCTTCACACATTCATAATTAACACGTGCAGAGGGCGTTGACAAAAAATTGCAAAGACTGACGACAAAGACGAGGACGAGGACGAGAACGAAGACAAAGATGAAGATGAAGACAACAGCGATGAGGATCGAGCAACGAAACTCATGAAAGTTGCATGCATTTTCAGAGACACACATGGCCCAAAGATACATTTGAACAGATACAAGCGAGACAATAATTATGCTGCGCTGAGTTGCAGGGCGACAGGAAGGGACACGAAGGGGAAATGGCAGAGAGGAAGAAGTTGGAAGTCATTCTTGGTCTTCTTTTCTATATTCTATGTATTTTAGAGACTTTAACGTCTGCCGCAACGTTCTACAAATTAATCCAAACGGTAGACGAGAGAGACGAGCAACTAAAACAACAACAACAACAACAGCAAAGCAACACAAAACTAAATAAAAACAGCAACAAATTACATTAATCGTGTGTCTCTTGTGTGTTTGTCTACTATCTTGGGTATATAATTTTGCATTATATTTGAAGTTCCTTGCAAATTTTATTGAGAAAAGATTTTCTTATTCTTTGGCTTTCATTGCATTAAAGGAGTAAGAGGAAAAATTTTATAAGCCAAAAGAATTTCGAATATTTTTATTAAATTAAGGATCCGATGACATTATCTATCGTAGCTAAGGGTGCAAAATTTATTTATCACTAACTTCTTAATTAACATATTTTTTGTTTAAATATTTTCATTGTCTTTCGTTTTTTCCCCTTAAATTAGAGGGTATCTTTTAGTTGCACACTGTTACGCCATTAACTTTCTTATTGTATTTGTATCTGCTGCCGTTTTGTGTGTGTTTTTGTTTTTGTAACTATATTTAGCAAAACGTTGAAAATTGTGACAGTTTTTCCTGCCAGCTTTCAAGACCTGAAAAAAAGATGCATTCACACAGCCCAATGCATTTGATGTCCCTTATGGGGTGAGGGGAGTGGGGCTGGGGTTATGGGGCGCATTGTATACCATTTGAATGCGTTGAGCAAGAGAGAGAGAGAGAGAGAGAGCGCGAGAGAGTACAATGAACGGTTTCTGTTCGCCGACTTTTCTCATTCTAATATTTATGTATTTTCAATTCAAAATACATTTTATATATACATATATAATCGTGTGTGTGTGTGTGTGTGTGTCGAGTGCAGAGTGAAGTAGTAGTCGATGCAGATTTAAGCGAAAAAGAAAAAAAAACAAAGTAAACAAACATTCGACAATTGCTACAACAACAACAGCTACAACAACAATACAAACACTATGGGTAAAAAGCTAAAAACTAATTAAATATTATTCCATTGATATAACTTGAAATGTTAAGATGTTCCTTAGTATGTATGTATGTATGTATTTATTTTTCTACAGTTTCGAAAAATATTATATGAAGTTTTTTCATCAGAATTAGTTTGAGCTATTTCAAATAATAAGAAAACCTACTCTTAGCTGATCACCCATCGATCGAACTTCCATCTAACGATGAATCCCAAGATGACGAAAGGAAACAAACTTTCATTATAAAAGTTCGACTGTTGATAGATTTGAGTAGCCTGCATGTATAGTTAATTTGTTCCACTGTGCAGTGGCAGAGACAGTGGCAGAGACAGTGGCAGAGACAGTGGCAGAGACAGCAGTTGCAGCAGTCAATGTCATTTGGCTTTTGCATTTGGCTTTGCAGCCTGTCTGGCTGCTGTCTTTATACTTGGCGGTTGTTGTTGTTGCAGTTGTCGCCCATTGTTGCTTCCGTTTGGTGTGGCAGCTTAATGAGAGCGACACCCAATAGGATTTGCCACATAAACGAGTCGCCCTCAGGCTTGTTTGTTGTGTTGTGTGTGTGTGTGTGTGTGTGTTTAATAACAAAAACCAAATGCTGCAACTGTTGAATCAGGAAAAGGCATTGACAGAACGGAGCGGGGTAAGGCGCAGGGCGGGTGGTTAGCTATGTTTTTGGCCTGTGCTCATTTTGCCTTTGAAATTGCGTGAAATTGTTGTGGCAACATTTTGTGGCTCTTAGCGCACTTATGACAGCAGCAGCAGCTCTTCGCTTTTGTTTATACTTGGAGTGAAAACAAACACACAAACACACACACGCACACACAAGCACATCAAAATGTGTTCGATTTTTCGAAAAGTCTTTGGCTGTTGAGATTCGATTTTTCACATGTCTCTGTCGAAAATGGGGAATAACAAATTTTCAATGTTTACTCATTTGCCAGAGCGACGTGTCATTTTCTCTAGCTCCTTCCTCTACCATCTCTCCCTCTCCCACCACCCCTCTGTCACCCCTGTCTACCGAATGTATCCCCAATGCATCTTTGAGGTTCACTGAATGCAGCTCGAAATTAAAGAAGAAAAAATTCAAAGTCTTCTAGCTACAAATCCCCTCGAGCCACCCTTATGGCCCCCAGAGAGAGAGAGAATGTCAAATGAGGGGAGGCCCCTCATGGATGGCCCCTTCCCTTCGCCAGACTCTCAATGCCAGAGTCGAAATAAACCCATCAACAACGAAGTGTCACCAACAATTTATATGACCTGTTGATGGATTCCAAACACAGCAACAAAAAATACCAACTCAAGCAAAAAAAAAACAAAAACATTTAGTTAAATTTTAATTTTTGTTGCTGCTTTTGGGAAATGCACTTTATTGACACATTAAACAAATTTCCATGTTAATTATAATCTGTTTTTCAAACTGCAACGGCAACCAAATTTTTTTTTTTTTTTTCATTTTTAGCATTATCACTCATCTGTCCCTAAGAAAGAATAACAAATCAGTCCCTGGTGAGTCAATTTGACACAATCAAAAAAAAATGTAAGGAAAAATATTTTTAAAATTGAAAATATTTATTTAAATAACAAAATTAAATAATAAAAACAAATACATCTATGAACCGCATGTTTCGCATAGAACAAAGCCATGCTGCGGGCAAACTTTTTTCATGCACCTATCGCATTTGGCAGAGTTGATGTTTGTATTCTTTGCCTGTGGGCATATGTGGCACCTTGCGCTCTTCCCAGTTGACGTGCGGTGCATCAAGCGACTGTTCGCAGATGCATCAGCTTCGGTTTGGACTAGCTGCTCGCCGTCCTGAATCCCACGGACTACCGTCAACGCTCTCTCGCCTCGTGGTGTTCGTTCCTGTTGGTCGATATGCAGCGTGACTAGGGAGTACCCGAGTTCAATCAAAACATGTAAGAAGGCTCTAGTCGGGAGAGCCCGACTAGAATATACCCTGAACCCAGTTGCAATAAAAAAAAAAATAAGACTTTGGTATACTGACATAACTTCAATCGATTAAATTCGATATCTCCAGTGTTTCTTAGCCGATTTGAACGAAATTTTCTGAAAAGTTCTATCGTTACCCATTTTTTCAACCCTTATTTTTACATTTTCCAAATTCGATATTTTTTTGTTATCGATTCCATGTGTATATCGGAAACCAGAATAGTGATCGATAATTTGAAGAAAACTTGTTCTGCTTATGGTATAGGAGAACTTATATACAAAATCTCTAGCTCTTGTAGTCTCTGAGATCCACGCGTTGATACAGACAGACAGACAGACAGACAGACAGACAGACAGACAGACAGATGGACAGGCGGACATGGCTATATCGTCTCGGCTTTTGATGCTGATCAAGAATATATATACTTTATGGGGTCGGAGATGCTTCCTTCTGCCTGTTACATACTTTTGCACAAAACCATTATACCCTTTTTACCCATTTTATGGGTTAAGGGTATAAAAAGGCGGCGACGAATGTCCAGTTTGGGTTCAATTCCGTGAACGAAATGAACGCATTCAACACTGATATTACTAGCATATTGCAAAATACTGCGACAGGCCATCTGTTGACTTTGCGTTTGCAGCGATAAGTGCCTACCATCTCATCCATAATGTCGACACCGCATTTCGTTCTATTATAAAAATTTATAATTTCCGGCTTTATTTTAACGTCTTTCCCTTCTATTTGTGCCGATAGATGCATTGTGCTGAGCAACGTAACGTAACGAAACGACGCGTCGTCTCTTCGTTACGTACGAAACCACTGTCGAGTTCAGCACGTGATCGAACACAAATTGAGAATGGTACAGTGGTTTGTTCTTCATGTCCAGTACCAGAGGTGGCAGCTCCTACAAATCAACAGCATACACGTAAAATGTTGATGCATCACACAGAATCCAGTGTTTGATACCGTATTTGCAGGGCTTCGACGGGATGTACTGCGTAAACGGACATCGACCACGGTATGGTAGCAACTGCTAGGAATATAGCACAATTTGAGTCGATATGCCCATTTATAAGAAATTGCTCAAACTAGAGCGAATTTGTCTCGAAAACGGAAGTGTGCTCTCTCTTCCCGATCGTCGAACCGCAAACACCGAGTGATCTGCTTACAACGCTTGAGCGACATTGTTGCTTCAAATATCGGTCGTCCACTTTTTAGATTCCACAGCTCAGTAACGCATTCACCATGCGACCGATACACTCCTGCAAGCAGCAAAACTCCATAATATGCTCGCATAGTGCAGATGTCGACATTCTTCCATTCACTTCCACATGTCCGTATGCCGTACAAATTGGTCATTTCGACAATGGTCTGCTCAATGGGTTCGAGAAATAAGATCATTGCAGAGAGCTTATCAACACAGCGTGATGCTGCGAACACTGTGGCACCTGACGACGGAAACAAGATGAATAATAAATACCCTGTTGAATACTAAGCTTGCGGCGCAAATTATTTGTACCTGAGCTTACACGCAGGTTACAAATAGCTTGTCGCATAGTTTTCGGTTGGTCCAGCGAGTACTCAATTTTTTTGTCTTTTGACAAAAATGCTAAGCTGGGCTCTGCATCCAATTCTCGTCTCACCTCCTCGCATAAAAAGTTGGTTAGTCGCTGTCATCATCATCTTATTCAAACGGATCGATCTGCTCGTACTCCTCGTTGCTCATCACTATATTTCCCGATGCAGACGCCATATTCTTGGTTTTTGATATCCTGGTATATTTTTTGAACCAGTTGTGAGTTACAAGAAGAAAAACACCCATGCCAACTATTTTGGTAGTACATAGTAGGTGACAGGCAATAAGGAAAAACCATAGTTTGCCAACTATTTAGGTATTTGTAAGAAGCAGGCAATAAGAAAAACCAAAGTGCCCGTAATTTTCCCATATGTGTCAAATTGACACGCTAGGGACTCTTTTGCAACCTTTTCATTTGCAACGAAAATAACAATGGAAATATATTTAAATTATGATTTTCGGAAAATTCGTCAAAATTCGTTCAGTGAGCCAAAACTTTATTCACATTCGAATCTCAAAATTGTGTCATATTGACACTAGGGACAGATGCGTGTTATAAAATTTAACATTTTTTGTTTTAGATTTTAGATTTTACTTCGCTGTCCCCTGGCATGTAGCATCTATTTTTGGGGTTAGGATATTCTTTTTATTATGCCAAAAACAAATCAAGTTAATCATCTTCCAAATGCACAACTCATTAAAGACTACAGATTGAGATACAACTATGTATCTGTAAGATATCAAAGCGACGCCCATGCAAAATGTCAATCGCATTTAATTATGTCAAAAACGAAATGTTGTTCTTAGTTGTTTCATTCAGAGTAGAAAATTCCATAAGCTCATAAGACATTTTTTATACTCGTTACCGTAGGTAAAGAGTATATTGGGTTTGTGCAATGTCCGTCATGGTGTCCGTCCGTCCGTCCGTCCACACCCTTCAAGCTAGAGCCTTGAAACTTTCCAATTATCTATGGGATAGTAAATTGTCAAGGTTGGGGTTCTACGATAACTGGGGGGCTGGCAAATCGATAAATTCGATAACTCAAAACCGATAAATCCACATATTTCGCACATCCTTACAGCTAGAACTACCAAATTTGGTAAGAAGATAGCTACTAGCAACCCCCAAAAAACTGCATAAAAGTTTTGGAGCCACGCCCACCCCCCTTTCCCCACTTTTTACAAACTTTGAGCTAGAGTCACCAAATTTGGTATGAAGAAAGCAATTGACGTACCACAAAGATTTGCATCAAAAATTTGGATGCCACTCCCACCCACACCGCCCCCAGCCTCCCCTTTCCCCACTTTTACAAACTTTGAGCTAGAGGCACCAAATTTGGTATGAATATAGCTGGTGGCATCCCCATCTGCATCGGTGAATCTTTAAGGCAGCGTACACCCCTGCCGCATCCGTACCCTTTTGCAATCAGGCCTCTTTTTACCGGGTTTAATACTGGTAACGCGTATACCGCAGTCGGTTGCGTCCGGCTGCAACGTTTCCACTTGTTTTTGTATTAAAAATGTCTTAAGTGTCTGCCTATCAAATGTATCTTAGTTTGAGTTCATGAAGAAAATAAATAAAAATTTAACTCGATATTAATTTTAATTTTTAAGAAGAGGAAGATAATGTTAAAAAACATTTTTTGCTTAAATTTTAAGTTTTAAAACAAGCCCTTTAAGTATATATTTTTGCAATATCTGGATAAAACTGTGTGAATATTAAGCAATGTGTCAAAAAATCTATATTTTATTACAAAAGAAGTAAAAATTATTGCATTGAAAGATTTTTGGGCCATAATCTTTTATGTTTTTTTAAACCAAATTTTTAAACACATTTTTTAATGTTTTTCATTTTTATGACCGCAATTTTATTCAAACTTTCAATTTTCATGTTAGGAAACTATTTTTAACATTTAATTTTTCTTGTTTAACATAAGAAAACATTTATTTTTAATGTTTTTTTTTGTTTTGTTGTACCAAATGATCAATTTTATTGCACAAATTGTTGAAATTTGATTATTCAAGCCTTTTCAAGCTGAACGTTGGCTTAGCTGATTTGATGAGTGTTTAACGCCTCAACTCACAATCATATGTAGGGGTTGCAACGATAAGGCGGCAGGGGTGGGGGTGTATAGATATATGATAAGGGTTTGGGAACAATCTGCTGCCATTTGGCGTTTGTGATATGATTGTGGTGCATTGACATTTGAAGCACCTTTCAATATTCTCAGGCTTTGTTTATACAAACACACAGAGCGAGCGCGAGAGGTGGAGAGGGGGAGAAAATGGAGTGTTGTGGAGTAAACAATTGACATCTGGGCATTCAACCATCCATCTATCCATCTATCCATTCATCCATTCATCCAAATGCAATCACTTATGAATAGTTTGCCACTGTTGTGACAATTGGCGTGGCGCGGGTGTTGTAAATGTATCTTTTGTTAAAATATCTCAATTTTTTGGTATCTTTGGCTGGATGGGTGGCCCACTTTCTGGCTTCTTGCAGCACTCATTGCAACAACAACAACAACAACAACAATCAGCAGTGGCAACATTCCGCTCTAGCAGATTAGGCTAGAGCAAATTGTTGTTGGAAGCCATTCAACGCCACCGCCGCATCACAAAAATATTTAATTAAATGCTTAATTACGCTCTTGCCATGCCATAAATTCATCAAATGCAACTTAAGCTCAATACACAGACACGGACACGATGCCAAACGAGGCAATACTCTTCTCCTCCTCCTCCTCCGCCTTCTCTTTTTCTCTTTCCATTCACTTGTATGCGTTAATGTGCAAGATGCAGATACAATGATACAAAAGGAAATGCCGCAATGCACAGATACAGATACAGATACAAATACATAAAGTACTTTGTGTGCGTCGCATTTGGTTATTTGCTCGTCTCTCGATTTCATTCATTAACAGAGTTCACTTAAAGCTAAGCACCCTCTCAATGCTGTCTCGCCCAGGGTTAAACGCTATGTGCCATAACTCTTTCCCCAACAACGACAACAACAACAACAACTACAAACAATCCGTATTTGCAACTTAAAGCTGAATACGATCTTTGGGCGTCTATAATAACGTTACGCTCGTGATTCGAGAGTTGCAAAAATAAATGCAAAAAAATAAATTGCAATTTCAGGTCAGAGATGCAGTTAAGAGTTCTTCTACCTTGTACGGTCTAAAATAGTACGTTGACAATGTTAATTAGCGTCTTAATGTTAACATAACATTACATTTACATAGCATACTTAATAAAATGTGCATTCGTTTGACATTTGCCATTCAAACAAGTCAAGTTATTATTGATTTCAATTTTTGTTGAAAAAAAATCATTTTCGCAGCTTTAACTCAATGGAGAATCAGTGGTCAGGTCATTGTGTGTGTGAGTCTCAATTTCCATGCCCCACATGCCACACACACACACATACAAAGTAAGAGAGCGAGATAGTTAGATAGCACATGAAATTGACAAATTGCAGTGAAAATTTAGTTGGTTTTTTGTTGTTGTTTGTTTATTTGTGAAATGAAAACGAAATGCGAGCAATTATTTTTAATTGAAAATGTCAAACATGTTGTTGTTGCTGAAAAGAGTCGGCCAAGTCGTCAAGCAGCCAGTCAGTCCGCCAAACTCACTCAAGTTGCTCAGCGAAAAAGCAAAAAGAAAATAAATAAATAAATGTATCTAACAGATACAAATACGCATCGTGCACAGTGCACAACGTTATGCTTGACAAATTGAAGAAAAACATATTTAAAAAAAAACCTATAAGAAGAGCATTGGGAGACAGAGAAAGAGCGAGAAAGCGAGAAAGCGAGAGAGCACTTGAGGGCCGTTTCATTTTTATGGGGCAAACGGGACGCAATTGTACTTATTAGTAATACCTTCGAGCGGAAATGCGATAACCCTGAGCGACGGGAAATCGAAAAGAACAGAAAGCATAGGAAACCAAAAGGGCGGAGGCAATCATATGTGTACTATGTGTACGATTTGTGTGTATGTATGTGTGCGTGTACGTTTTGGATAGATTGATTTGGAATATAATGTAAATGGGTAGAGCTTCTCTTTTAAGACAGGTACTTATAACTAATTTGTTGCAACTTGTAGATGATAGAACGCTTTTCTCAACTGCCATAAGATACAAACAAGAGCACAAATAATTTCAATAACAAAAAAACTCTTGCAAAACAAACTGGATTGAATTTATGAAAATACACAGCAATACTCAATGTATATTCGACTTGAAGTCAATTCAAGTTCTAAAGCTGAAAATTTTTAACTTGAAGTAATTGATTTTAAGTAAACAAATTTTTGATTTGAAATGAAAACCAACTTTATTCATGTAAATTAATAAACTATTTTTTTATCATTTCTAGCTTAATGCTATAAAATATGAAAAGTTCTTACCTGATAGCATGGGTGCTAATGCAATGTTATTGGACTCCTGTTGCTGCTGTTGCAGCTGTTGCTGTTGTTGTTGTTGTTGTTGTTGCTGCTGATGTTTGCTGGCTAGCTCCTGTTCCTGTTTGAGCACATTGGATTTGCCAGGCACACAGCCGCCAATGGGCTTCTTAGATTTCCACAATTTCATTTTTGGCTTTGTTATGAATGTTAAATAATTTTTGTATATTTTTGGCGATTAAATTTATATTAATTTGTTTATGGCTGACATTGTTTTGACACTCTTTATTTCTTTAATTAACTAGTACTATATAGAGGCTTGGTGCACTTGGGTTTGATTTGTACGGGCTCTGATTATTTTGATTTCGATTTGTTTCATACTCAATCTCAATCTCAAAAGGCGATGCATAATCAAAAATCCCAAACAAGAATATGCTACATATGTATAGGTACTGTATATATATATATATATGTATATATGTTAATGCACAAGTCGACAAGAGTCTCGGCCGCACAATAATCAAAAAAAAATAAATAAATAAAAGGAAATGTAGAACACACAAAAACAAAAACACACACTCGAAAACACTTTGAGATACACTTGGGGAGCGAGCGCGCGCGATGTATTCAAATATTTAAATATTGTGATGCGTTGCTGCTGTTGCGGCTGCTACTTTTTGTGGCACGTCCGGCGAACACGACGAGAAATTGCACAATGATTCAGAAGTCCGCCAGACGCCAGACGCCAGCCGCTAGCCGCCAGACATTATTCGATGAGTAGTCAGCCGGCACAGTTCGCGATCTTACAGTTAGTTGCCTCGCTTTGTGTATCTTTCAGATACGCAACGCTCTCTCTCTCTCTCTCTCTCTCTCTCTCCGTCTCTCTCTCGTTCTCACACTCTTTTGCCGCTCTCTTGCACTGTGTTGCTCTCCCACCTTAAGTTGCCCTCTCTGCCTCACTCTCTGTGTCTGCTGCCATTTGATTTGTATGTGTTTGCATTTCTCATTTTCCCTAACATGAATTTTCATTCTATGCACTCCTTAAAACTCTCTCCCACTCTCTTTGTCTCTCTCTTTCTCTCTCTCTCTCTCTCTCTCTCTCTCTCTCTCTCTTTGTCACTCCCCCTTTGCTTATGCGAGTTTTACTCTGTGCTTCACACAGAAGCACAATCCAATAAGAATTCTGCAAATAGTTCAACTAAGACTATAATATACCCTATAGTCGTTGTTGGTCTTTTAGAGTTTTCTATTCATTTCGTTTAATTGTGGAACAGTATATAATTTATGTATGTTAACGCATTGTGGTTAGTTTTATACTGCAGTCGACTGACAACTTCTTGTTTAACGAAAAATCTATTTAATGTTATGAATTTTCTCTAGCTTTCTTGAGTTCCGTTATATGTAAGATCGACTGTATCCCAACATATATTTACTTTTACGTTAAGTATTTGTATTCAATCAAAGTTTCATTTGATTTGTTCAATCCGCCCAGTTTTGGTCATATGCCACGCATTTACAGGGCATTATTAAGTTAAAGGCCCATATGGAAAAGATTTTTGGCTTTGTTACTGTTGCGCCAGACCAAAAGGAAGCATTCGTTGTATCGCATGCGAGTTTCAAATTGGAAAGCACTCAAATCACAGCTGGAAGTTAGTCAAATGACAAATGATGTCTTATTATGGCATGACAATCGAGCATCGACCATTTTAGATTTAGGCCTAACGCATCAGACCAAATTATAGTAACGAGCCTCAAAGGGTTCTGTAGTGGTGGCTAAGACATATGTTTCTGATGGCCTTTTTATACTATGTATATCTTTTTTGTAGATAAATATGTTTTGTTGGTTCGAGGCCGCCTGTCTTGTTGCAAAATTTCGCTAATTAGTCACGAAAACTTGCGGCCGAAAATGGTCGAAATGACCAAAATTGGCCAAGCAGCTGCAGCTAAAAACAAAAAACAAAATAAAGAACATCTGCTATTGATTTTAGCATTTTTTTTTTTTGTGAAATATTATGAAACTAATACACTTTATGTACTTTTCTACTTAATAATTGTTATTTCAAACTTTATTTAATAACAACTTTTAATAAAACTCTCTAAAACCATATTTATGTTATAAACATGCCATACGGTAGGTACAATGCTTGCCTTTTAATAGGGCCTGTTGGGGTCGAAGCACGAATGAATGTTCTTTGGTATTTTTGTGTTTTTATATTTTTATATTTTTACGTGATTTTAGTAGTTCTTCCTTCCGTTTGTGTCTTTCGTATCTGGCAATGAGTGGCACGCATTTAATGGCTTTAATGACCTCCACTCACGATCAAAACTGATTGACTCAACACACAAACCAAATCAATGGCATTTAACCAATTTGATTTATTTTTAGTCATCGCCTTTAAGATTTCCAGGTGTTCCAAAAGGTGTCTTTTAGTATTAGTATTGTTCCGATGGAAACATAAATAGAATCTAAACTATTTAATTATTTCCTTTCCTTTCTAAGAGATTTCGTACCAATGTGCAATCTTTAAAGCTTTAAAGCTCATTCTATCTCTCATTCTCTGTCATTCCCTCTCTCTTACCTGTTAACTGTAACGGTAAGAAGTAGAAAAAGTTAATTTGAGCAAAGCATGCGCAAAGCTTTTAAAGTGTGTGTGAATTAAGTGTAATTTGTCCAATTGTTAAGATTTGTCCAATCTTAAGATCTGATTATATATTCATATATACAATATTTGTTATCAATGGAGTTGCGTATAGTAATTTTTTGTGTGTTATTAACTCTTATGAGAAAAGTATGTGCAAATGATTATAATACATATAAAGAACGCTTTAAATTAAAGCATTTACACTCTTGTTTCAGTGTTATGGACAAGGTGCTGAACTACCTAGGCGACCGCATGGTAGCCATGCCAAATTGATTAATAGTGTTTGTCGTAAGGATGCAAATGGCACCAGTTTAAGCATGGAGATTCGTCTGCCTTTCATGGACATGGAGTTGCGACACGAGCGACCTCTTCACGTGCTGCGTGCCGAGCACCTTCTGTTGGTACTGCATGGCAATGAGGTTTTCCAGCTGCATTTGAGCAGCGGTGGTAAGCGTCTCGTGCGTTTAGGCGATCTGATGGGTCAAGTGAGTCAACAGGGTGCAACAGCTGCTGCCATAGTTATATGGCATGAATATCTGCTTTTGGCTGTTGCACTACCGGAGTCACTGGAGTTCTATCAGCTGTCGCTGCAGGCTCTTCTCAATGACATACAGCTGCACTTTGAGCCCATACAGGAGATTGAGCTAGCAGCAAATCTACAGCATCTTAAACTGCTCAAACCCAATCCGGAACAGGTTTTGCTACTGCTGACCAGCAACTATACAAAAAGTCAAGCCAGATGCAGGTGAGTGAGTGATAAGAGGTTCTCTAAATGAGACTAGAGCTATATAGTAAATATCCTTTCCTTTTTCTTCAGAACCTTTGAATGGCTGGAGACGTACTTTAATCCCGTCGAGGACCTTACTTTACCTGCCATAAAAACCTTTCAGATTGTTGGTCATCAACCTCACTATTTAGTCACAGGACGCTCACTGCGCGGACAGTCAAAGGTGAGGTTTTTTTAGTATTTTTAGTAAAAACCTTATTGTAATAAGCACCCCAACACAATGTTTCAGATACTTATACTATAATGCTTTCTCTTTTTGTCCTTTTATAGCTTGTGCTTACAATCTATGAGCTGATGACGCCCTCTCTTCGTCTACAACGCCGCCAGAGTCTAACGGTACATTCACGTCGCGTACTCGCTGTGCGTTTTCGCCATAGGAATATGTTGTTTGCCTGCGGCACCAACGCAGCAACATCATGTATCCTCTTTCGCATGGTCGAAGGCAACTTTGTGGTTTACCGAAAACATGTCCTAAGGCAACTTCAATTCAGCCAACTGGCTACATCCGAACTGGGACAGTTGCTTGTCGGTGCTCGGGCGAATGGCGAGGTGCTGGTCTTCAATAGCCATCGGCTGGACTGTTACAGTGGGTTCGGCGCCGACACCAATCCCAGTGGCGTCTACATCCATCGCAATCCGCAGAACGAGAGCTTTATACTTTTGTCGTATCAGCGCAATCGCAGCACCACATTGTTGCGAATGGTGCAACTTGGTGGTGCTGCCATCGATGTCAACGTGGAGAGTAGCAATGATGGTAAAATCTACTTTATATAGAAACAAATATCAAGTTTTTAAACTTTAACATGGTTTTTACATGATTTAAGTAGAGCTTAAGTTCATTCAAGTATAGTAAGATACAAGACTTTTACCCGAGAGAAAGAGAAAAATCGAGATATTTATTTTTAGCTTGGTTTAACTTGATTAAAGTAAAGCTTAACTTAATCTCGTATATTAGGGCTTTTTGTACTTTTTGCAATACTTATTTCTATAGTGAAGTGTTTTATACTTATTTTATGTTAAAATAATCTCGATACTTAATTTAAGAAGGAATTTATATATGTATATTTATTCTTTCCTATTATAATTTATTCTTTGTTCAATATATATTATATTAGATCTGAGCAGTGTACAACAGCATCGTCATGAGTTCGAGGAGACAATTGGTGAACTGCGCAGCTTATTGTTGCGTCGCAAGCAACATTTGGATGCAGTGCGTCAATTGACACAATCACTGCAGGGACGAGACAAAAGCACACTCAATCTGGAGCAGCCGCTACATCTGAGCAGTGGCTCACGCATTGATCAGGTGCATCTGCGCGGACGTCATTTGGCCACTCCCACCCAGCTACAGCGGCGCACTGAGCAACTGCGTCACAAATATGCCCTAAGTAGTAGTCGTGGAAGACGCTTTTCGCGTTCCTTTGGTGTGGGTTATGAGTCCCCCAATGTTGGCAAGGAGACGCTCAAAGTGCGTCGTTTGCATGTAAAGAATCTTATTTATCATGGTGAACTTTTGCCAGGTAAGACGAGTTTTAAATATTGCTCATGATAAACTTTAAATTCCAATTTTACTTGATTGAAGTAGATTCTTTTTTAGATTTAACTTGTTACTAGGTTCAGTAAGTTTTCGCTTTATTAAAGTAGAGCTTAACTTGACTCAAGTTGAGTTTAACTTCATTCGAGAGTATTTTTTTAATATTAAGATTATTCGCACTTGATTCAAGTTTTGTTATTCTTATTTCTTACACTAGGCTACTATGTAGACTCCTCGGGTCCACCCATACTCACGATCAAAGGTCAATTGCTGGCCAAACAGTTATTTACAAAAGAGCTGCTGGCTCCAAACAGTTACAATAAACAGCCCGAACGTTCAGTGGATCGACAAGAACAGCAGCAACAGTTAGTGGTGCGACATCTTCAGGTGGAACGTATCAATAATGTTTCGTGGTTTGACTTTTATGATTCGCTATTTTTGCACTCACGTGACACGGAGTTGGAGGGACGACTTGTCTTTCAATCTCGTGCACGAGTGATGAATCTGCAATCGGCTTTGTTAAATGATCTGGTGGTGCAGCAGCTCTTCAATTTGCGGCAACCTCAGGTGGTGTCATCGAACATTTTCATGTCCGCCTTCTTTGTAAACAAATTGGATGCCAAACTCATAAATGGTCTTAACTTTGCCGAGGATATTGTTTTTCGTGGTGTCAACAATACGCTGATTAAAAGTAAGCGCTTTAAGGATATTGATTGATATCTGATATACAAGGATTTCTATTTCCAGCACCCGTTCGCATTAACCAGATGAGTGTATCTGGCGACATTATCGTAGCCAACGATATAAAATGGGCGAGACAAATGGGCGATGAGCCACCGATATCAATTTTACAGCAATACTATACGGGTAGGATCGTACTAAATGGCAGCTTAACTGTTAACAACTTGCAGGGAGACACAAAGACGACACGGCTACAGCTAATTGGGGGGCAATCTCTTCGTGCACAGGATTTGCACGCTGATTTTTTGCTACTCCACAAGCCGCAGGTAGTAACTAAGAGATTCTCACTCGTTCTTCCTTTTCTATCTAATCGAATCCTGTCTGGTTGATTCCCTTAGAACCTAACGGCGCTGAGATTCGGGCATGCAAGGGTCACAATGCCTGCTTTGAATAGCAACCACATCAATGGACATCCCATAGATGAACATCTGCTCATGGGTGCAGGTCACATGGCGAATCCAGCTCACAAGCCATTTCATCTTATATTCTTGAATGTCAGTGTCGATGGAGATATCACGTGTGGCAATTATAGCTCCCGATTGGCGAAAATTGCACGGGATGCTGTGCGGCAGGGTGAGACGGCTACAATAACAGGACACAAGCTTTTTGAGGCGCGTTTAACCGTGGATATCCTAAACACTCTAAGTCTAAATGGAATACCCAGTTCGGATCTGGTGCTCAAATCGGAAATGTCACAGAAATTTACAGGCCTGAAGCAGTTTGCACGCATTGTGGTCAAGGATCAACTGGAGATTGAGGATAATTTGAATGCTCAACGGTTGAATCAACTGGCTTTAACAAAGTTGCTGCAACCAGCATTAAGCTTGCAACGATTGGAGCTATTGGAAACGCCACATTTGCAGCATTTAATATTCCAGAGACTCAATGGTCTGCCATTCGATGAGCTCTTTGGCAAACTTAGCGTTGGCAGCAATCAACAGCTATTGCTCAACAAACAGCTCATTATTGAGGGCAATGTGCGTTTTGAGAATGGACTACAGCTACAAACCCTTAATGACATCGACTGGGAGGCGTATTTAAAGCGACTTGTTAATGCTAATGAAAATTCCTTGCTGACGGGCAAAAAGACCTTTTTGGAGCAGGTTGTCATCACGGATGCTCTGCAGTCGCCAACAATAAACGATTTGGATCTCATGTCTTTATTGGACAACACTCTACTACGCACAACGCCACAAGCAATAAGTGGGGATTATAGTTTCCAGCGCATGACGGCCACAAATGTGGATGTACCGCGGGTGAATGAGGTGCCAGCTGCTAGTTTTCTCGATACTCGACTCAAGTCATTGCATTTGCAGGGTGATTTATATGTAGATGAGCTCTACATCAATGGAAGCTTGAGTTGTGTTTCCTTGCCTAACAATCCATTGCCTCATTTGGCCGCAAAGCTGACTGCACTGAAACAGCGCAATTGGCGTCATCTGGTAGTGCTCGGAGATGCCTTGTGGTCAGAGTCAAGAGAGGATGCTTTTTTCAATCAGCATCTGGACTATTTGCGTCAGCATGCTGTACGTCGTCGTGGCCCAACACAAACCATTTCCGGACATGTGATCCTAGAACAACCTAGGTTGGGCAAGATACAAGCAAGCCAAGACTTTCTCGGGAACCTCAACATCACACACTTGGCCCAGGATGCTCTGTTGCAAAAGAGTAAAGGTACACAAATCGTACATTCAACACAAACAATGCTTCAACCTGTGAGAGCGCATTCTATAAATCTTCTGAAAGATTCCCAATTCGGTTTGCTCAATAACATTGAAATTAATCGCTTTAACGATTCGCTCTATCGTCGCCCAAGCGGCTTGCCCATCAAAGCTCAGTTATACTTTCAAACACCACCTAGAATAGACAAACTACAGGTTCGAGGACAACTTAATGGCATTCATGTGGAGAATATTTTTGAGCAATCGCCGAATGCGGTTTATCCACCGTTGGCCTTAAAGCAACTCAACTTGGAAAAGGACCTTCAACTGGATGAGATAAATGGCATGAATCTTGAGTATCTGTTGCAGCAACGTGTTCCACTGCATGGCGCCACCTTGGAGCTGTTTGGCACACTGCGCTTTGAGCAACTCCAGCTGGGCAGGGATGTCCTATTGCGCAGCATCAATGGCATACCCTTGCATAGTGTCGTCTACAAGAATGGCAAGCAGCCTCAGGCCATCGGTGGTATGAAGACCTTCAATGGAGGCATTGAGCTCAAAGGCCCTGCTCATGTGATGCGCCTCAATGGCAAGGAATTGAGTGAAAGCTATCAGAGCAGCATATTCACTGATCGCGACTATAACATTGATAGTTTGCTTCTAGATGATGCCATCTTCCAGGGCGGTCTTATTTATGACGACGTTGCAGAAGTGGCTGAGTCCCGACAATCGACGACTTCTGACGATTCCAAGGAGTACAAGCTGGCAGAGCTTTCGGAAAAACTTGAAAACTTCCGCACAAATCATACCCAACGTTTGCACTACCTGGACTATGAAGACACAGATGGATTTGAGGTTAGCTGGAATGAACCTCAAGCAAATCAAACATATGACCTGGAAGCCAACTATATGCCACAACCCAGCAGCATTTGTCAGTTGAGGCAGCTGCGTGCTCGACTCTATCGGCAGCAGAAACGTGTCCATCTCAGTGAAATTGAAATCCATAATCAACTGTTTCGTGTAAGTGGAACTCGGATAGCTTTGCGAGTCAAGGCACAAAACTATTGCCATCAGCAGAAGCTGTTGCGCATTCGCAGTCGGATACACATCAATTGTCGTGGACAAGCGCATACTTTGGGCTTAGCCCATCATGTGGAGCTATTGAAGCTATTAGAGCAAGAGGATTACACTTTGCTACTTATAAGCACCATGGAGGAGTTGCGTATTTTACATGTTAATCACACAAATTGCAGTCTTAGCGATTGGCAGTCTCTACCCTCCACCGGCTCCCTGTTGCAATTGCTTCATTTGGAGCGGAATACAACACTCTTGTTGAACAGTGCACTCCATCAACACTTACCCGTTGTGACCGTTCACCGTTTGGATGCAATAAGTCAAAGATTTGAGCTGATCCAACACATCGAAGGTGACTACGATCTGGCCGTATTTCATTATCAACAGCTGCTGTTGAGCTGCCACAATTGTCGCCACATTGCTGTCCATTTGTATGGTTCGCAAAGCGAACAATTTTCACCATTGCAACAGATTCGCTTGGAGGGAAGCATTACGCAGATGCTGCCCTTTGTTGTTGCCCAGAAGCGATATTTATTGGTTTTGACCATGGCCGGATCCAAGTATTTCTATTTGTTTAACTATGCACACATTGAGGGTTGGCAACAACGCACCTATGGCAACATGGCGGACTTTCAATACTCCTTTCCACTTATACGTTTTGGTCAAGAGTTGACGGCGGCATCACAGCCTGTCTTGCTGCTTTGCGGAAAGCGTTTGTGTAGTCTGGTTAATGCACTGTTGGATTAGAAATCTTCCTCAATCTTAAGCTTAAGCTGTATATAAAACTATTTAAAACGAAGTCTGTTAAATGTAGCGAATTTCTCGAAAATTCAATGTAAATACTGTATATAAAGTTTTTCTTTATTCATTGATTAAGCTTACACCTTACCTTATTTTCTTTGCAAACACTTAAAACTAAACACACTTCGCACCTTTTATGTGCTCACAAAAGCTATTTGATATGATCTGCATGTACATGTTTGCCGCTTCTTACTCTGGTGTACTTTGATTATTGACAAAAGCTGCTCGATAAGATATTCAAGCAAAACAAAGCACCCATCTGCTGATTCTGTTCGCCGTGTTCTTTATTGATTTTTGTACTCGATGCGTAAGTTTAATGAGTTTATTGGTTTTGTGCAATGTATTGGTGTCTGTCCCCGCATGAGTAAGGACGCAACTTTTTCCGATACCCGTAAAGTTAGAGACTTAAAATTTTGCAAATATCTTTTGTCTATGGGCGGGACGCCTACTGAGGGGGGCTGGGAAATTGATAAGATCATTAAATCCTTAAAGTTACCCACATCAGTAAAAATGGAGTTGCGTTTTTTGAATTTTACCGCGTAACTATAACATCTAAAATTTATTATTCTAGTTATATAATATTAAAAAAAAGAGTATCACATTTCAAGCATTTTGTATCCTAGAAGAAATTCAATTTCTAACCAATGTAAATACCACTTAACTTCAGATAATATTCCAGCTTAGAGACTTTCGACTAAAACTGAGCACATAAATCGTGAAAACAATCAGTCCCAGAATGCCCCAAATGCAACTGTTCTGATTGCAGCCATTGCCCGTCTGGGCCAGGATCCACTCCACATGACTGGCGACATCGACAAAAGTGGACTTGCTATGCAATCCGATCAAATGATTCGACTTGGTTAATGGAGCACCTTCATCCAATTCATAGGCAGCCAGCTTTGCTTGCTCATCGAAGAGCACACAGAGCTCTGATTGTGGTTCCTGGCAGGACGATTGCTTCACACGCAACGTCAACATCTCGTGCAGCTCATGTCCCTCCTCTCCAGCTAGTCCCCAGCTGCTGATATGCAACGGTGTCGCATCCTCGTGCTCCATGTGCAGCCCATCCACTGGCAACGAAATGGGCTGAATGCGCGTCTGATGCGCCGGCACATCCCGATCCAACATTAGTATCGCAATCGATAGCTGCTTGGGTGGCATAAGGACATGCGTCACGCCATAGATCTGAGCATGTGCTGGCGCAAAACGCTGTCGGCTGCCCAACACGACACGCAGCTCAGCCGGATGATAGGAGCTCTTGCTCTCTGAACTAGTATAAGGGAAAAGATCAAAGTTTCAATTTGGTAATCCATTTGGGAAGTGCTTACTCCATTGCTTACTTGTATAGGCATTGGGCAACGGTTAGGACAACAGATGGACCCACTAATGCTCCGGAGCAAATGTGACCCTTGCCAAAGTAATCCAGCTCCTGTTTCAGCAGGCGTATCGACGCCTGATAGGGTGCTCTTTTCTGGCGTCTGTTGTTACCCGCTGTTGTTGCTGTGGATGCCCCCCCAATGCTATGATGTGTTTTCGTCAGCTCGCGATGAGTAAAGGCTACAAGCGGAACGGGAAAGAAACCGATTAAATTATGTTTATTGAAAGAGTAGTAATGGCTTATCAACTGCATTTAGTACTACTTCTTCTTCTTATTCTTATAATTATTATAAGGAATTTCCACATATAGCAAAAAGATTAGCGAAGGTAGCAACCTCTAGCCTTGGTAACAAAACCAACCAAAATGCATTTGATATGGTACGATCCATTTGCGTTATCATTATCTGAATACTGAAACGTAACGAACAAACACGAACGAATGCATTACTCAATCAGCTGATACCTTCTCGATTGACGAACTGTTGTGCTATGGTGCATTGGTTTTGTCAGTATTGCGATATGATTTGGTCTGAAAAGTACGAGACGCGTGTGTTGTGGCTTTATTAATTGAAAAGCAGTTCAACCAATAATAGTTGATCGGATTCATGCCTCAAGTTGTAAATTTACTATATTTTTTATCGTGGAATTTACTTTCCAAATCATTCATAAAAACAAAACAGCAAACCGAATTTGAGAATTTAGGAAGAGATTTATAAATGAAATGACGAAACTATGTCAAATTTTAGATTTGCTACTATAAGTTTTCAATAGACAGTTTAATATCCCAAAAAATATAATTGCTGATAGAGGTAAAGTTTTAAAATAAAATTAAAAGAACTTCAAAGACCTGCTGTGAAAGTTTCTTAGAAGTATTAGCATTTTTCTGAATTATTAATACAACTTGTAAAATAAATTTATTTTTTATTACTAAACCTAACACAAAGGTTAG
This sequence comes from Scaptomyza montana, assembly GCA_018904305.1. Taxonomy (NCBI): domain Eukaryota; kingdom Metazoa; phylum Arthropoda; class Insecta; order Diptera; family Drosophilidae; genus Scaptomyza; species Scaptomyza montana. The sequence goes on from JAEIGR010000014.1 coordinate 206,810, forward strand.
TAACAGGTCGTTTACAGTGGAGAAGGGTGTTCAAACAATATTAATATTCAAGCAAGTAAAACGGCTGTAGTTAAAAATGCTCGCGAATTCCAATTTTAAAATAAAATTTGACAAATCAAAAAACAATAATAATTTCCTGTACCCTAGAAGGAAATTTGTGCTTGAGTTACAATACGAATATATTTTTTTGAGCCCTTTGAATGAGTTCCGTTCAACTAATATCTCAAGACATTCCTTTTCTTTTTTACAAAACGTTTGAAACTTTATTCTTAACATTATTTCAACTAATATTCTCCACTTACTTGTCTGCATTTCGCTGCATAAAAATGCAAAGATCAATATTTTCATGACCTTTTTGAGATGTTCGTTAAGTTGCATTATTTAAGAATGTCAAGCTTCGGATTTGTCGAGATGAGTCTGTCACTATATTTGAACAAAAAAAACTTTATAGAGCCGTCAAGATATTTAGTGTGCACCTTTTTAGAGCTCCAAACGCTGAATGACATAGATTGCTTTTTATAAAACGCATGAAAGCAAATTTCTGGCAATGTTTATGCTTTTGTTGTTGTTTAAATGTATTAAGTAAATTCACACAAAACACACACATGCAAATTATAATCGCATATTGATAAGAGCTCTGATTATTAATTATTTTCTTTTTATATTTTTCGTCTTAATACATTGTTTGTTTATATATTCAAATTTCTCTTCGAATCACACGAGCCTATAATTAGAATAACATATCTTAAACATGCGAATGTTTTGATGTTTTGAATGAAAAGTGTCCACAATTCTTTGATCGACCTAAACTTAAGCTGCTTTATACAATATGTATTTTTTTGTAGCTTGAAAATATCAGTCACATGCAATGTGCATGTTTTTATAGTTTCTATATAGTCTACAAAATAAGTGATAGGCGAGACGATTTCATATGCATCAAAAATGCAATCAACAATGTCAAAAAGATTATACCTAAGAGTATACCCTGTAAGTGTTGTACATAAATAGATTAAACTAAAAGTATGCCAAAACATCAAGTCATTATTGTTGTGTACCTTAACGTTCTCATTCATTTATAAGTTTACAGGGTGTAAATAATTATCTTTGATGTAATCAAATTTATAACTCTGACATACTTAAAACGCTTAATTATTTATGACTAAAATAAATGGCTTTTGGCCTTTAAATTATTTGCTTCTATGCGGGGATTTTCTGTTCAAAGTTGATTAAGTATCTTTTGGATTACATTTTAATTGAGCTTTTTATTTCAGCTTTTTAACAGCAACAATCTATAAACAAAACTTGATTTTTTTTTTTTTAAACAGCTGCCGAAAATTATGTTACATTTCTTTGTTTTTGTTTTTTTTTTTTTTACCGCATTGGAATTAGAAATGCCATAAAACTAGAACTGTAACAAAAAGTAGAGGTTCATAAAATTTAGCTTGATTTAGAACAGAATCTGTTGCTTCATCTTCGGCTGTATCAGAATTGGTGCGATTCCAACGCTCTGCACTTGCAGTGTCCAAAATCCACTTGCGATAGTACAACACATTGGTATAAATTGACGGCATGCCGGGCATGATGATGTTCCAGGATTGAATGCCAACCAGTTTATCATCACAGACCAAAGGTCCACCCGAATCGGCCAAATCATCTTCAATGAGAACACACAACATGCCAGGCTTCAAATGACGGCTAAGATTGCCTCCAACCAATTTGCAAGCATTCTTCTCGATTAGCGACACATTAGAATGGAGACGTTCGTCCTCGATGCGACTCCAGCCGCTTATTTGGCAACGTTTTTTTGTTGGAAGTTTGATGTTCTCAATCAGCTTAATGGGTGTTATTAGTTTTACTGGAGCCAACCATTTGAGTACGCACAGTGCAATGTCCTTGTCGTAGGTCTTAAAATCAAACTTATCCTGCTGCGTAAGCACAGCCAGCAACTGTATGGATGTTATATTCGTTTTGCTGGCAAAGCGATGCGGGCTGCCCAACACCACTTTAAACTCTGACTCGTTCAGAAAGCTGCCATCGTATTTGGTCTGACTGTGAAAGAAGAAATGCCAACTTATTATGTGTACAAATATTTGTTTTTGTTTTTTTTATTTATTTCATTTTCACTTACTCAACAAAGCAATGCGCGGCAGTTAACACCAAATTTGGAGTTATTAAAGCACCGCCGCAAATATGACCACTTCCATAGCGTACCAAATCCTTGCGACTTCGGCGCACAGACACCATATAGGATGCATCCGGCAGCATTTCGATATCAGATGCATTGGAAGCCTGTCCCAATTGTTGCGAGTTATCACGCACCGTTTCATTATTCACAGCAAACGCTGTTGACCAGAGTAGCAGTGGCAGCATAAGAAACATTCTTAAAATCTCCGTTGAATTCAGTTCAAAAAAAATATATTTATTCGTGCGTACAAAATAAGAATATAAATATAAATTTATAGTTTCTCAGATATCTTAATGTGACATAAAAGGCTTTAAATGGTTGTTTAAAACAAATGACAAGTAAGAAATATCGATTTTATGTTTCGATAATTTTGATTGTTAGTTTCATTAGTTGAAGACAAAACACAAATTAATAGTGATGTTACTTTACGTTTAATTAGTAAACAAGACTTACATCTAAAAAGTGTGACTTAGGCCAAGTAGAACAGGAACAGCAATGCTAAGAGCATATGTAAATGTAAGCATAGCGACGCCATCATCAACGTTTTCCTCAATGCCATTATCACCACTACTTTCACCATTACCCTCACCACTACTTTCACCACTACCCTCACCACTACCTTCGCCGTTACCCTCACCGCTACCTTCACCGCTACCTTCACCACTTCCCTCACCACTACCTTCACCACTACCCTCACCACTGCCTTCGCCGTTGCCGTCGATCTGCTTGATTATCCAGTCGTAGTAGAATGATACATCGGTATAAACACCTGGTAGCCGAGGCTCAGCACAGCCAACGCCAAAGGAAACAATGCCCGCCACTTGGCTCTGACAGACGAGCGGTCCACCCGAATCGCCGCTGCAGGCATCACGCCCACCCTCCATATAGCCGGCACAGATCATGCCAGGTAATATGTATTGACCAATGTCGGTATCGCTAATGCACTGCGATTCACTGATCATCGGCACATCGACAGTCATTAGAAAATCAGAGCTATATCCCTCCTCAGTAGTGCCCCAGCCAGTTACTTGGCAAACTGTGTCCGCTGGTATGGTCGAAGCACTTAGTGCAATTGGTCGTATGGTTGGATGATTGGGTGGCACTGAATCATTTAGTATAAGCAGCGCAATGTCCTTGTCATAGTTTTGCAGATTAAAGATTTTTAGTGGCATGATCCGCTTTTCAATGTCAAAGGTCAAAGCATTTGTGTCGTTAAAACGGTCCAAATTGCCCATGACCACAATAAAATTATCCTTGGGCTCGAAGCTACCATCGTAGATATCTTGGCTAGAATTTAAGAGAAAAGAAAAATTACCTAAATGACAATTAAAATAAAAATAAAATTTTAGATATGACTCAAAATTGAGGAAACGAACACGAGAAGAATTGGTGATCAGATTATCAATGGGTTAAACCAGTTGATACCAACCCATTCATTAGTTGAAATTCAGTATTGGTGATAAGAAATGGTTATGTAGTTCCTCGATTTTTAATCTGCAAAACTTACTCGACAAAGCAATGCGCTGCGGTTAGAACAACATTGGGCCTGATCAGTGAACCGCCGCAAATGTGACCGGTGCCATAGAAGTACCCATCGTTGAGGCGACGTCGCACACTGACCTGATGCCTGGTGGCCTCCATAACGGCTTGGGTCCCATTTATGATGCGACCTGGATCTGCATTGAATCTCGCACGTATGTGTTGTGTAACCAAATTTTTAACTGAAAAAAAGTAATGCCTTTGAGATAAATGCCTACATATCAGTATGGACAATAGACTTACCATTGCTTGCTCCTAAATCTAAATAGAGGCTGAAGAACACAGCGAATATCATTAGTTTGGAAGCCATTTGTAGAGTACTTGGTTTTTACGGCACGAGCTAAGAACATCAACTAATTTTTTTGCGGACAATCAGGGCCAATGTTTGCTTGGCCATCGCTATTCAATCGATATCAAGCGAAATTAAATCTGGCAATACACAGCCGACATAATCTAATCTACGACTACGACTACACCGGCCCAACCCACTGCCACACACATTATTCTCAAAAGTATTCATTTTGGTTGATTCTTGAGAGTAGCTGGAACCTGGCTATATAGAGTGTGCTTGCTTTTTCTCTCTAGTTCGCCACTTCTCTGCATAATTTCGTAGAAATTTGATTTACCCAAAGGCACACAAAAATCAATTTAGATTTATAGCACTATATCAATTTTTACACTGAGTCTGGTATCTACCAAAAACAAATACCCAAACATCAAACGAGCAACAAATGATGACGTAACTGCAAAGCTTTCTTAAGATCTACATAGTTCTGCATAGTTAATGGCTCATATAAAATCATTATATTAATTTGTATAGAGAAATTCCTTTTTCGAATTACCCAGAACTGTCTTAACACGTTGCGCTATTCTGGGAAGTGGTTTTGCTAATTTTGTCACCATGATTTCTATTATTTTAAAATGTTTAATAATCATATTATTAATTTCGCATGAGTGTTTTTTTGTTATTGATTAGATAAATTGAATTTTTCCGTTGACCAAACACGAGGCTGGGACAATACACTTGAGATCTACTATCTACGTCTTCACGTTATGACGTTAGTATTAAGGAAGATAGTTGGGGAGGGTTTATGATACTTATTTAATACCTTGCCGCTATTAATAGTATACAAAGATTTTTTAGCCATGACATGTAATAAGAGATAACAGTTATTTGGACTGCTCCGCTTCTATAAACCGAATAATCGAAGGTGTCATTAACACGATTTAACCAATCCTGGTACTGAACAACATTTGTGTAGACACCCGGATACTTTTTCTCAGCGCACTCTCTGCCATAGGAGACGATGCCGACCAGAACGTTCAGGCACTGCATCGGACCGCCGGAATCACCTTGACAGGAGTCAACGCCTCCAATGTTAACGATCCCAGCGCATATTTGTGTATATGGTATATCGCCATAGGATTGACTGCAAGTTTTCTGTTCAATAATAAATATTTTGGCCGATTGTAACATATTGTTGGCGGAACCAGCCTAAAACCAAAATAAAAAAAAAGGGGCAAACATTAAACGATGAAGAACATTTGATACTCATGCATAACAGACATACCGTTTTACTGGCACCCCAGCCGGAGATCAGACATTCGGTTTTCGTTGCCATTTGTTTTGAGGCAATGGGCAACGGTCGAACAAATGAGTCCCACGGTATAAAGCCATTAATGAAGAACACACCAATATCGTTATGCAAATTCCTTGGATTAAAATTGGGATGCATTGTTATTTGTTGAACGTGAAAGTGAAGCGTTGCACTAGTACCACTATTTAAGTACGAGCTGCCCATGACCAGTATATATTCGCCAGCAGTGCGATATCTGTTCGTAGTAATTCTGCAAAATAATAAGTTCATTTATAACATGTAGCCAGAAGAAGCAGCAGCGGAATGAAAATAAATCTGGGATCGTAAACAATTTAAGTTAAACTAGAGAAAATATATTATAAATTTAGTATAAGCCACAAAAATTCTGATGATTAATGAAAACAGAACAGCATTTGCTCAAGACTTTTCACCAATATTATTGCATATACTGACATCATAAGTCTGCTTGCAATTGTGGAGTTCGCCCCCGGCAGGGTTGAGCACTGCGTTTCGAGATGCACGTTAGCTATCTTTCTACCAAATTTGGTGACTGTAACTCAACTAACTGGATGATATAGGGATTTTCGATGACAAAAGGTGGGCGGTATGGATGGGCGTGTCATCAAAATTATTGATGCAGATCTTTGAGGGATTTCGCTAGCTAACTACATACTAAATTTGCTAACTCTAGCTCAATAACTGTTAAAGATACAGGCGATTCCGGTTTTGAAAAGCGGCGGCGCAGCTGGGGGCGGAGGGACGCACAGACATGAAGACCGACAATGCACAAAACCTTCTGTATCGAGTATAAAAATCATCAATAATTATTATTTTTCTAAGTCCATTTTAAGTGTGTGATTTTTTATTATTTGCGGTCCCTGGAATAAGCTTAGTTCGCATGGAAACCGACAGGCTGACAGATAGACAGACAGACAGAGAGACTAACTGACTTGACTTTAATGATATCGAAGAGACATCTATATTCTCGATATGATTCGCTCAGATGTGCCACTTACCCATATAAACAGTGGGCCGCTGTACCCACCATACGCCTGCTAAGTACAACACCGCCGCAGATGTGACCGGAGCCATAGCGTTGTTTCTCCTTTTTAGTCAGACGCACAGATACCTGATATGGTACATCCCTTATGTCGGTATCGACACCGCCTACAACCTTGCCCGTAAAATTGTCATCTATAACAAAAGAAAAGAAAATTCAACATGCATAATCGTTTTTTATTACTAAATAGCTTGGCTTACCTGCACTTGCCGATAACATGGATAGTTGTAGCGTCGAGGCCAACAGAATGAACGTCGATATGAATTTCATTTAAAATTTTTAAGCGAAAAAACATTGCCTGATAAGTTAACAAATGAAATAAAATATTAACGTAACTTTGATCAAAAAATGTGTTATCAATTTTCAAAGTAATTTTGAATGTAGATCCAAATATAAATAATGTGCCTTTCCATTCCCAAACAACATAAAGCAACTTTTAAACAGATAGAAACAAGAACAAGAAACATCAAAACAAACTGTTAGCGGTTATGGTTTGTTATGGTTAGTATATATTTGATCACAAAACGTTATTTGATAACGTTAATTTTAGACATTATATACAATATAAGAAAATACAATTCTCTACATAGTATACAATAAGCACTATAAGGCACTGTAACATTAAATGCCTAAATAGTATATGCTTGAGATCTAAATATATACATTGTATGTAAAAGTGTTAATGAGTGTGTGTGTTAGTATAAATCAGTCTAAACGTGTTGCTGTTGGTTATTTGGTTATAATATCTGATGAGGTAGGGCTGCAATTATCCAAATTGCAGCTTTGTACTGAATTCTTGCAGTGCTACTTCGATATTCGATTGCTTACAAAGCATCGGTTTTGTCCTGGTTATCGATGCCATTGTCAGATGACGACTCTGTGGCCACTCCAGAATTAGCATCCTCATCATTGTTTTCACCATCGTCAGATTCAATAGTAGACGAAGTTGAATTTAACTTGTCCTTCGGCTCACTACTTTTATCTGAAGTATCTTTTTCAGATGAAGAGGAATCTGAATCCTTATCCTTTTCGGACGACTCTTTATCCTCTTCGGACGACTCTTCATCCTCTTCGGATGACTCTTTAGCCTCTTCGGATGACTCCTTAGCCTCTTCGGATGACTCTTTAGCCTCTTCGGACGACTCTTTATCCTCTTCGGATGACTCTTTAGCCTCTTCGGATGACTCTTTATCCTCTTCGGACGACTCTTTATCCTCTTCGGACGACTCTTTATCCTCTTCGGATGACTCTTTATCCTCTTCGGATGACTCTTTAGCCTCTTCGGATGACTCTTTAGCCTCTTCGGACGACTCTTTAGCCTCTTCGGAAGACTCTTTATCCTCTTCGGATGACTCTTCGGAGGACTCTTCGGACGACTTTTCGGACGACTCTTTCTCCTCTCCATCCTCTTCGTCACTGCTCACATGAAGACGAATGTCCGACAAGCTGGTATTGAAAATATCCTTGTTTGCCCCATCCTCAGCATCGGAAATACTGATATCCGGGGTATTGTCCTGATCGACATCGACTTCTAAACTGGTATTCACGCTACACCCCCCGTCGTTTTCTGCGCCATTGGCAACACATTCCTGATTATATCCATATTCATATTGCTGACCATAAGTAGATGGCTGCTTCATATTGTAGCGCTCAGACATATCGTCGCCAAATTCACTAAAGTGATCTGGCGTGATTAAAGCCGCGCAATGCTCGAGATCGTCCTCTTGACTCTGGCTCTCGGTATTCTTATATGTGAAATGTGCCTCCAAACGGCGACGCTGCCTTGCCATGCGTTCCGCATACTCTCTATCAGCTTCAGCCGCTTTGCGCTTCCTGCGAAAAGCAAAAACAAAAAATCTATAAGTTCATATTTTATACATTTATCTTTAATATAGAGCAAACCTATAGCGCGGACTCAAAGTTTTTAAGCCGCCATCATCAGTCTTGTATTTGGCGCTTGACATTTCCTGTTTCATGGCCGACGGGTTGGGTGCAAATGTGATAACCGATCCACCGAAGGCCTGAACGCATTTACCGTATGCGACAACATTGTTTAACAGCGTCTTATACTGCTTTAAATAACCGTTCACATCGAACAGCTGTGTGGCCACAGTGGCTGTAGAAAAAATTGATCGATTTATAAACGTAGATGAAAAATAAAACAAAAATGTTTGCTTATATGAAGATATTAAAATAGAAAAATAAAGTTTACTTACTTCTACGTAGAATAGCGCCTTCATTACGATATTGCTGGATCTCCTTATCCTTCTGCTCGATTATAGCCATCAAATACTCCTGACAATTACCAAGGCTGACGGTGTGGCCTAATGTCAGTGTCATCAAGCCACGATAAAACTGCAAAAAAAAAAGGTGTTGCAAAAATGTTTGACGTTTGCTGTGCTTGTGTGCGCGTGTAAATTTTGGTGCGTTTACGTGCGTGTGTGTGTGTGTAAGTGTGTGTGTATTTGCGTGTGAATGTGTGCAGGACTGCAAAAAAAAGGTAGAGTAAAAATGTTTGACGTTTGCTGTAATTGTGTTTGTGTGTGTATGTGTGTGTGAACGCTTGCTTGCATGCATGCGTGCGTGCGTGCGTTCTTTTTTTATATATATGTATTCTTTTTTCCCTGGAATAAAAAATGGCGTGTGTTTCTGTGTGTGTGTTTTTTAGTCAACTTACTATTTCACGAGACACCAATTTCAAGTTCCATTCCCACTTCAGAGATGCCGGTGCATCTTTAACCAAATACTTTAAACGAAGCACCATGTCAGCCTCAACTGGAGCTCCATTTTCCTGCTCGTCGGTTAACACGGCTTCCACCGGCTGGCACTCATGTAGAGCCTCATGCAGTGCTGACATTGGAAAATGTATGCGCTTATTTAAAGACTATTGAAAAAAGAAAAAAAAAACGCAGTCATTCTAATGTGTGCGAAAAAAAAAATGTTTTTTTACTATTAAATTTCTTACCCGCACTCTCTTTTTTAATTCGTGATCCGACAAGTGCTCCGAGTAGCTCTTGTTGGTTATTTCATCATGACAATGAAATTCATTGTCATGAATGTAGGTTAACAGTTGCAGAGAGTCAAGTGAAAAATACTTGAAAGACATTTCGGCCTAACAAGTATTTTCACAAAAGCGGAACGATATTAAGATGCAGCAGTAGATGTTGTTCAACTGAAAGACAGTATAGAAGTAGGACTTTTACGCCAATGCCGGCAAGCTAGTAAAGAACGTCTGACAGCAAACGCAGAGTTGCACTGATCAGCTGAAAGCAAAAGTAGGGCTGCATAACCAGTTGACGTTCAGTCGAACATTTCGTGAGTAGTTGCTTATCGATACTATGCCAATGCCTTTGTATCGAATTTAAATAAATGCAAACGAATAAAATTGAAACAAAATTGTTTGCGTTTTAAAAGTGCGTTTTGTTTTAATCATGTATCGTAAATATGTAATACTTTCCTATTTTGTTTTCTGATTTATTTTCTTTCTTTCTTTTTTTAATGAATATTATCAAAAAATTGTCTGTGTACTTTTCATTTTTTATTTTGTTTCCCCTGTTGGTTTTTGTATTATTTTTATTTTAATCTTTGTCTTCGAACAACTTGTTTAATTTGTGTTTTTGAATTTTACTACTGACAGAAAATAGCTAAATATTTCATTCACATTGAATGTTAGATAATACCACACTAATACAATTTAATATTTTTTTAATGTATACATATATATATATTTATATAATTAACTAATACGCATATTTTTATTTGTATAATAGTTGAACAGTTTCAGTTATAACATGAAGGAAATCAAAACGTAATTGTTTCAAGTTTTTTGTGTTTTTTTTTTTTTTGCTTTTCTTTCGTTCAGTAAAAGTTTTAGATCTCGGATCGTTAATCGTCTCTTAAACGAGTCTCGCGCTTAAATTATTAACTGTCTTTTTTTGCAAGTGCCATAAATATTTATGTATGTAAGTATCTTTATATATATAGGATATTCTATAAAATTCTGCATTTAATCTTAAGCTTAGACGTAACGCCTAGATCAATCTGTGGCGACGTTTGAGATTTTGCAACTTTTTCGTTGGTTTTCATATCTGCGGACGTGTCCACAGCTCATTTAGCTCCTTCTGTCGCAATTTGCCCAAGTCTGCAAAACAGATTTCAGTTAATTAATTACTTTGTCCTTCAAAAATAAAAATATTTAAAACAAGAGAGCAAACTTACCCAGCTGTGCTGGCAACACACTGCTACTACGGAAACTCAGATCGAAACGCGGCTGCACCGCCAATTGACTGGCTGCGGATGAGGCGGATACGGCAACGGAGTTACGAAATGTTGTGCCGCTATTCAATGATAATAAAACAAAATATATAATCTCAGTTGCAATCTCAATGACAATCAGTTGCTCAGAAGACCTGCTAGGACAGCGGCGAAGAGACGTTTGCATTGGCAAACGGTTTTCAAAAATCAGCTGTTTTTGTTTTTTCGCATTGAAATAATTTTTATGTTAAATCAGCACAGAAATATCGATACATCGGTGAAAACTAATTTCTGTATTCGCGCTAGTGAAAACAACGAGAAAATAAACGTTGTTATATACTCGCTCGGTAAATGGCGGCGCGAGTAAAAGTATTTAAATTTAAATTTAATTTTAACGGAAACATCTTGCATGGCAAATTCTACAAATTTCTGAAAACCTTAAGGCGAAATGCTGGAGACTTTGCTTGCGGCGTCAGCATAAATGCAGCATTTAAGTTTAAGTTTGAGTACTTTTCAAGATTAATCGATAAGCAATAATAAGTTTAAATCTAACGCGTTAAAAATGTTTGAGGCAACCTTTAAACTCGCAATAATGTATAAAAAAAATATATATATAAACTATATTAAATAATTTTAATGTTTACCTATATGGATGTTTAAGGCAACCATAAACCTCTCGATAGCGTCCATATAGCGTCCCGTAAGAGACGCCGAGAATGCGTGCAGCTTTTTTCATTTCAAGTCTCTTGTTCTTGATGGCATCGAGTACCTACAATGAGAATGGAACACTGATCAAATACAGGCTGGCAACTTGTCATTTTGGGCTCTTTCATTTCCTGTGTCAAACCCATTGAGGTAAGAGCTTCCCGTGGTTGTCTACATATTTTTATTGAAGAAAATGGTAAAACTAAAAAAAAAATTATTAAAAATTTATTATGTCGCCACATTGAATAGAACGGCATTTTATCAATTTGTGGTGGAACGTGCGGATAGTAATGGGGCGCTGCCTAAACAGCCGGCAAAGCGCAAGATGGTCAGCCGACCACGTAAGAAAGAAAACGGGTCTGCCAATACACCGCCGCAAGGCAGCCCAGCTGCAGGTTCTCGCAGTCGCCCAAAGGCTAATGCTATGTCCAACAATGGAACGGGTGTGACGCCGGCCAATACCATAGCGGTAGCAGGTATGGCGATAAAAATTGAGCCAACTGAGCAAACAAGAACGTCAACAGCTGTATTGGCTGGACCGTCTGGGTCCGCCAATGTCACGGCGAGTAGTAGTGTGTAGTAAGAAACGTCCAAGCAGCGTACGCTCATCAAATTCGGTGTCCCGCCGACTCCGCCCACAATTGATCAAATTGTAAGAATTGGCGAATAAGAAGTATTTAACACAACCAAAGCATCAACTCACTAACACAACACACAAAACACAACACTACACTACCGCCAAAAAACTTTAAATGTCAAGCTGATAAAAGAAAACAAGAAAGGAAACAATAAATCTTTTTCGAACTTACGCGCTTGGTAAATGGCTCCTCCCAAAACTGTGGACGTCGTCCCTTGGCCAAATAATCATCCATTTTGATGACATCCTGCCATTGTGTTAGCTCCTCATTGGTCAGACGCAACTCGGTCGCATCGTAATCCTCCAGCTTGACGTCAGCATAATCCCCTGTAGCAGCATCACTAGCAGCTACTCCTGCTACTGATTGATTGCTGCCATTTGCTGTGGCAACAACAGCCGCTGCTGCAGCTGCCGCAGCAGCCGCAACATTTGGTGCAAAATCATGGGCCAATAACATGCCATGATCGTTGATCATATAACCAGCAGCGACAGAGGCATCTCCACTCGCTGCATACTTGCTCGCCGCAAAGCTGGCAGGCAGCAGAGCTGTGGAACGCGGCGATTCGCCTCGGTTAGCCACCAAATGCTCATTCTCAATCTCTTCGACGGGCTGTGGCAACTTATAACGCTGTTCCTGCTCATCCTCATCCTCAGCATCTGGTATCTGTTGTAAGCGTGTTGCCTTTTCGGTGGATTTTTCACGCTCCCCGCCGTATAGCCGTCGCGTTGCATGACGCAACTTTCCATGACGTTCACGTCGCTCTTGCAGCTTTTCCTGTTTCTTGCTCAGCGGGCTGGCAGCTGCTGCTGCTTCTGCTTTTGCTGCTGCTTCTGCTGCTGTTGGTAAACAGCTCTCATCGTTGCTTAAGTCCAGCTCCGTTTTAAGTTTCACATCGCTTAGCTTGCTATTCTGCCAATCCGATGATGTTGCACTTAGCTCATTGCCATCGGTTTGAGGCGATGACTGCTGTTGTTGCTGTTGTTGATGTCGCAGTCTCTGGCGCTGTTTGGGAGGGCAGGCGGTGGGCGGTGAGGCCAATGTTGCGGAATGTGCACCAGATTGCGGCTCCTCAGGATAAGCACGCCCAGACGACTCCAAATATGACCGCTGCGCGGGCTCCAAATTGGCGGCATATTGAGCCAGTTTGCGTCTGCCAAACACCAAATCAAATATTCAATTATATTGCATATAGAACGTATACCTGCAACACTTACACATTGAACACATCGTATGTATCATCGAGCGGTGGACGACCGCGTTTACGCTTTGGTCCAACCGAATACGAATCAACGGGCGCTGTGCAATCCAAACTGCTGCTGTTGCTGCTGCTTACAGCCGCACTCGGCTGTGGCGTCAACGTTGGCAAACGAACACCCGAACCATTCAAGCCAAGTGCATTCTCCATGGCAGCCGGCGAATGACACTCATGTTCGGAGCAGCGATCGGAGTTGAGTTGTGGTTGATGCTGAAGATGTTGGTGGGCTGTTTGTTGTTGCTGTTGTTGTTGTTTTTGTTGTTGTTGCTGCTGCTGTTGTTGTTGTAGTAGCATGTCCTGGGCATAACTTTCAGCAAGGCTGCGCGGCGGCGAATGAAATTCAGTGGCAGCCATTGGTGGCGGTGGGCCATCCTCATCGTCACGCCATGTAACCTCGGCTAGACCCTTAATTTTGAGATCATCGGCGGTCTTAAGCAACGATGGTAAACTAGCCTGCAAAAGCGTACAAACGAATTTACAAAAATACCTCAAGGTATTTACTGGTTGCGTTTACTTACATGCTCCACATTGATCTCGCCCTTGTACATGAACTCAATGAGACACTTGACCTCGGCAAAGGTCACATCCTTCATAATAATGATAGGATCCCGTTCGCTGGCATAATTCGACAAAACAGAATCAAAGAAAGTGCTACAAGCGCAAAGAACAACACGATGCGCTCGTATTAGCTGTCCCTCACAGGCCAGTGTCACATCACAGAAGCAACCACGATCCAAAAGTTGCGAGAACATCGTCTGCAGATTGCTATGATGGTACTTCCATCTCAAACAATATTGCTGCGGTAGCATCGTGACCAATTTGATCAAGTATCTAAACGTAACAAAAGATAATCAAAACAAATTATATAAATAATATAACGATAACGATAAATATCAAAGATCAATTTTACTAGAAGATCACATGAAGAGTTATTGTTAATGATGGTACTTCCATCTCAAAAGCAGTCTTTTGAGTACCGATTAACAGTTGTCGATAAATATCGAAGATTCATTTCACTAGAAGAACCCAAAAGTAATAAGAACTTGTATTAACCTAATTCCACAATCATAATCATCATAAAAAATCGTCTGATCGGGTTGGATCTCTGTTTGGAATAAAAAAAAAGGGATATAGTTCAACGCCTATTTACCGGGTTTGGTAAATCCGCCCACAAGAAAAATGCCTGGAAAACTGTCATTATAAAAGTTTGTTTTCATCTTATTGACCTTAAATTTGAAATGCCCGGAAATTTCTCTAAAATAATATTCTTGTCCGATTTACTTCAAAATAAGTTTGTAAATAAAGTAAATAAGTTCACAATAAAATACACACACGATTCTCAGATTTTTGACATTCCGCACCCCTAGGAATGGAGAATTTTCGGAAAGATCCTATGGAAAAAATAATTTGGTCGGATTGACTTGAAACTCAGTTTGTAAATACGAAGTAACAAATAAATATTCATGTGATTTTCACATTTTTAAAAATCCACCCCAAGTGGTGGAAAATTCTCGGATTATTCTAAATGGAAAATTTGTTTTTGACCTATTAACTTGAAAAAGCGAAAGATAACCAATATTATTTTTCGATTTTGAAAAATCTGTTGAAAATTCCCGGAAAGTTATTTATACCTATAAGAGAATAGTTTGTCCATGCTAAATTCCTTACCTGCAAAGGTGGCGTCGAAATGAGGATAAAGGAATGATTAATTTCTACTCATCTGAATTAAATTTAGTCTGTTTTTAAGTTCGATGAGAGGCCGAAGCAAGAAAAAGTAACTTTTGCTGGATGGACTAATTTAATAGCGCCGAGTACTATAAAATTACACATCCTTTGTATCTGTTCAACTATAGCAAAAAAAAAAAAACAACAAAGCAAGAAAACCATAAATTTCAAGAATTTGTTTGCCCCTCTCCCCAGATGCGTTCATGCTTTTACAACTTGAGCTACCCTTGTTGGTAAAAGCGTACCCAACATTTATTTTGTCTCTTTTTCGATATTGGTGCAAAACATTTTTTTTTAGCAATAATACTAATAATACAAGAAGTAAGCATGAATAAAAAACATACAAATACAAAAACTTTGCTTTTTATGTCAAAATGCAGAAGGGAACGGAAACAAAATACACACACTCACTCAAAGAGAGAAAGAGAAAATAAGTATTAACTCAAAAGAAAACATAAGCAGACTCAACTAAACTAAAAAAGCGTTTGTTAACTTAAACTCGACCAATATGTATGGTGTAATAAGCTTTTGCTTATCGAAGTTGACTTAAATTTTAGATAATGAAAGTAATTCTGTGTTTCAATTATTATTTGCCAACACAAATTGGATAAGATACATTTGGGCTGTCAATAAATGGGGACAAGGTGTTTTAACTTGTTAGTAAATAAGGAAAAATAACTTTTAAGATGCTCAAAAGGAACTTCGAGGCAAGGGCAATTAATAAGACTATCGTGAGATAAATTAGGTTTTTATTGGCCAAGTTGGGGTATATCAAAACTGGCGATTAGGCTAAGCGAAGATCAGTCATTTATAATAAAAACATCAAATTGTACAGGGTAACAGGACAAAAACAAAAAACCTCACAACATAGGAGGGGTGAGGTTGATAAGACATGTGCGAGGGTCACAAATAAGCTTTCGACAACATTTCAAAACGACAGTAAAATAAAATCCGTTTTTTTTTCGTAAAGAAATTGACGCCACGTAAGAAGAAGAGATGGCAAACGAAAATCAGATGATAAAGGAATGCTGGCACATAAAATGCGCAAATGAAGAAATTTCTCGACACAAAAAAAAAACCTCTACTAGTATATAAAGGACAATATACATATGTAAGTAAATGTGTGTGTGTGTGTGTGTGTATATAGTTAAGGGGGTTGGGTGCGGGAAGTATAGTAAAGTGTAAAAAGAAAAAGCAATGTCCGGCTATTGGACGACTCACATCCATCCATCCATCCATCCATCCACCAACAAACAACAAGAAACGATATCCATTTTTGCCATTAGTTTTTTGTGCTGCAAAGGGTTTTTGATCCCGACACAAATACATTCTCCACTCTCCCTACCCCCACCGCCCCTTCACATATTTTATATGAGCCGTTTCAGCTCCTTAAAAAAATAAATATATAAGTATATGTACATATATATAAAACTTATGTACATGCATATAAAAATAAAATACAAATTTACAACGAGAGCGCAAAAAGAATGGCATATAAAAAATACATGTTTTATTGTAGTATATTTTTCCCGCCATTCGCTTCGTTTATTCGTTACACACGACCCAAAACGTCAGCACACTCTCCATCCTACCATCCCACCCACCCACAAAACCATCCCAACACCCCTTCGCAACCATCAACACATAACGCCCGACACCCAACCAACGCACCCCATCCCCTCAACCTCTAGCAAAAACCAACTTGAACTCAAGGCCCGCACACACACATATATAGAGACTGAGCTGACGTTGCCTTCTCTACTTCTTTTTGATTTTCTCATGGAAAATATTTTTCAGTTTTTATCACATTTTTCTTCTTCTTTGGATTTCGCTTTTTTTTTCATTTCGAATATAATTTTTTTTTTTTGTTCCTGTTGTGTTTGAGCGCGCTTTATTTTATGTTTTCTATTTAATACCCTTACCACGTGACCGACATAAATATGCCAGACAATGTGCGAACATCTTGAAAGTCTATTAAATACTATATTATATTATCTTAGTTTGAATTGGTGATATTTGCATTACTATCCGCAAGAACCTATATAAAAAGCCTTTGGGGAAAAGGATCGCAACAAATTATTCCATTTTCTCTACCTAGAAAGTTTTAATTTAGTTATGAAACTTTCAAGACGAAAGCGAAAACATATTGTTTAGGTTTAACGTTGTGTCATCACTAGGAAAACGAAGGAGAAGGTTTCAATTTTACGTAAGATGGCAGCGCCAACGATTAAAAAATGACAATGGGTTGACTGACGTACGGCGGCAACAAGTTGACAAGTTCAAATGCGTTATAGAAATCACTTTCGACTGTCAAATGCAAGATGTCTGTCAATTGAAAATGGCTGGCGTCGTCCTCGAACATAAGCCGTGCTAATCAAGCGTCAAAATATATACGGAAAAGTGTTGGATAATAAGAAATATATATGAAATATTGAGAGGCATTGTACAACTCCAACAAACACCAAAGTCAGAAAGGTTCTTTTCTTTTCTTTGTAAATGTCTTAACCAACATCTTGTCGAAGATGGTTAACCGTTTTCAAGGCCATAAATGACAATTGAACAATTATGGTTCCTATCTTATTAAAATCTTATTGGACTTTTTACCAGAGATTTAATTTTCAAAATCAAATGACAGTTCTTAAATTAACCGTTCTTTATCTTATCATTATTAAATTTTTTGCCAAAGACTTAAATTAGGGATGGCAGAATGCCATGCAGAAAATTCTTAAGCAAGAGTATATTTCTCGAGAACCAAGTGTCCAATCTATATTGCATATATCTGAAAAGTCACTTAAATAATGATTCTTGGAATTCATGGTAACTTTATGGGGAGGTCGAAACATAAGAAGAACTGCATTTTTTACTTTTCGAAAATAAGAATCGGTAAACTTATCAAACTTTAATATAAAATTCTGTAAATATTGTTTTGATATTACTAGTAACAAAAAATCGAAGAGTATTCAAAACTCGGTTATGCTTAGGAAAATGTGTGTTTTTCATATATATTTTTTTTGTTTTGTTGTTTTCTTTTTGTTTGTTTTTTTTTTTTGCAGCAAGGCAAGAAACGTCGTTGGCTCCACGAGCGTTAAAGAGGGCTAGCTGCGGGTCGAGGACGCGGGGGGGTGCCGTGACGCAAAAAGGTTGCGAGCGGAAAATGAAAAAAGACATTACAGCAGCAACGGCGACGACGACGACGACGAAAAAAAATAAATAAAAAAACGTCAGAGAACATAGCAAAGCGGAAAAAAGCATAACGACCGTTTCGTTCTTTCGTTTTTTTGTATATTTTTTTCCTTTTTTTTATTATTATTATTTTCATTTTCTGTCTTTCTCCGCTTTCTTTTGTTGTTCTTGCTGTTGCCTGTTTTTTAAGCTGTAATTTTTTTACTTGACGTTTTTTATGGTTTAATTTTTTTACATTTTTTTTGTGCAATTTTATCCTTTTTTTTAAATATCGATTTTTATGTCAACTTAAATGAAAGGTACACAGTTTTCCATATATAGCAACAAAAACAACAACAACAAAAAACCTGTATGGTATTTTATATGTGTACATATGTATGTATTTGTGTGCATGTCCACGTGTGTGCCCGCCCGAGTAATATATGCTTCTTCACTATTAATTTGTATTCACTTCCCGTCCCCCCTCTACTACACCGTTGCATTTCAAAAAAAAAAGAAAAAAGGAAAGCAAATAGTGCACGTCAGACACGTCAGTACAAGAAAAGCAGCAGTTTTCAAAAGCTTTTGCAATTTAACAGATAAAAGAGCAGCTCCTCCGCCGAACCACTTTTTGTATGATAAGAACAATAGCATATATATATGTATATATATAAGTATGTATAAATATGCATATAGACTACAGTTGATAATATAATAAATAATTGTGCAATTTGCTAGTTTTTTGTTTGTTAGGGAAGTAAAGATAGTTTAACTATCTTATAAATATGTATATTTGAAGTAAAAAGTTTTCTTATCTTAAATGACAAAATTTAGAGGGAGAGAGAGAGAAAAAGGGAGTAAGTAGCTTTCAATAAACCTAACTCCACTTTGTAAGCAATAACTGATCGATTCTACAGGAAATTGCATTCAATCAAACAAGCAAGCACTCGTACCTCATGATTGATTGATGCCTGAGGTAACTGAATATCGTAGATGAGAATATTATAAGTCCTTATTAGGTTTAGGACTTGCGGCAATGTTTTACTAACAATAAGTTAGTAAGTTGTCAAATGACAAAAAACCACGTACATCATAATTGATGTCAATTACTTAAGGAAGCTAGTTTTATAAGCAAATAAGATTGATAATATAATCTTTATGTTCTTGTTCTTATGGGTACATTATGATTGAAGGATGCTTGATGCTCATTTTTAATGATCAATTTCACAAACACCATGATTGATTGCTCATTGATGTCTTGAGTTTTAACATATTTGTACATACATCACGGTTGATTGATGCTCATATTATTAGTACATCACGATTGATGTTTGATAATTGAAGATCGCCTTAACATCAAATGAATAACTGATGATTGATGATTGATGCTACCATGATGATACGATTACATCAAGTTTTGGAATAACTATTTGGGTATTTTTCTATTCTATTGCACCATAAAACACAGACTTCAACTTAAAGCACAACACAATTTGCCAGTACATAGTTCGAAATTATATAATATGTACATATTGTATATAGTAGCATGATGTAAAAGCACGCACTCAAACACACACAAACAGAAACACACACATACGCGATGTAAAAATCCGTTTTTCCCTCTGCCATGGCAATTTTCTTTCTTTTTCCAGATGCTTTTGTAATTTGTATAATTTTTTAACGTCGTCGTTGACGTCGCTGTTTTCGTTGTTGTTGTTGTTGTTGTGTGCTGGTTGGAATTTTTTTATTTTTATTTATTTTTTTTCGTAACGTTTTTTGCTTTTGTTTCTTTATCATACGTAGCAAAAAACTGTAATATAAATTTATGTGCTAGCCGTGCAACGGCTAAAGAGGGGGTTGAAGGTGAAGGAACTACTTGTGCAGGGCGCTTCAAATGACAAAAGTGAACAACAACAAAATATCTATATATGTATATAGTATACATATATAAAAATAAAGTATTTGCAATTTTATACGCAATTTATCTGTTAATATATATACGCAATATATAATATAAAGGATTCAGATTAAATCTTACTTGAACCTTAAACATAAGAATCGTGCAATATAGCTCGAATGGGATTTTTGAAAATTGACTACAAATACTAAATCAAGCGCATTTCAATAAACTTTTCAAGAGCAAGTGAAAAGACATACTAGACCGAGACCGAAAGAAAATAACTAAGAATAAAATTTAGCTATTTAAAAGTTGGTTGCCCATTTCTTAATACGGAAGGACTCTAATGATTGAGCTAGGAAAAAGAATATTTCTTCAATTCCTTTACGGTTTGTTGTCAAAATATTCAAACTTCCACATAACGAACGAACTTTTCTATATGTATAACGAATTTTGATTCAATATTCGGTATTGTGTGAAAGTTGAACTGAAACTGCTTCTAATGTTTAATTGAGAACTGTGCAATTTCTTTAACTATTTGTTTATTCTTATTGATTATTGATTAAATTATATTAATAAATGCAAGACTCTCAAGTTCTCGTTTGCATTATAAACAAAACGCAACAAAAGTTGGCAATATGTTGGCTAAGTTTCCTTGATCTATTCGGTTCGATATTAATAGCATAATACATCTGTTAAGAGTTGGTTTTTCTTGGTACTTTTCGTTAGTTTTAAGTTTAACTGGATATTGAAACGAGGCAAGAGCTGTAAATTATACACTTATAATATTTTATGCGTTGTTAATAATCTAGAAAAATGTTAGTTTGAAATCTGTGTTAAATCTGTAAACTTTTGCGTTTTTTTCGTCTCTAAATAAACAAGCAAACACAAACGAATTAAATAAGCAGTTTCTCAACCGCTTGGTGAAAAAAATGAAATCTTAGCCCAATACGAAACGCATGTGAAATCAATTCGTTGAAAAATAAATAGATTTATATAGTTTTTGTTTGTTTACAATTTGGCGTCGTTGTTTTCATTATTTTTTTAACAAACAATACTCAAGAAGCATAAGAAGAAGAAGAAAATAACATTATCAGTTGCAGTCACAAAAGCGGGGTCTGGCTTTGAGCCCTGATTCTGTTGTTGTTTCTTTTCTGTTTCTGTTTCTCTTTTTTTTTTTTTGGGCTTTTGGAATGCGAATGTTACAAAAGTAACAGAAACAAGAGACAATGCTGGAGAGTTCGAGCTGCCTCCTAGGCCAAGGAACTGCACTCGCCGAGTCGATAGCCAAAGTGTACCGAGGAGGAGTCCAAGATCAAGTCTATCCAGCAACAGCAACAACAACTACAAGTGATGACCAAGTGCAATAACACTTATTCACTAGCGATTAGAGATGGCAGCGCATCTCTTAACGTGATTGCAAGAAAGAAAACAAAGCAGGACATCAACTAAACAAATCTTTAGTTTGTTATCCTAAACAGTAAGATGAGTGTAACTTGACTGTTTTTCGGGTTCCCTTGAAACTGCCAAGACTTATAAAATGATGAAAGAAATTTGAAGGAATGTAATTTTTCTGTTAAATTAAGAATAAAGGTTAAGCAGTTCAATTTTAGCTTAACGAACTAATCTGACCATTAAGTTGCTTCAGTTATTTATTTCCTTGTATTTGGACCTAAACATTTGCTTGCAACATGTGGATAGACAGCGATTATGAATGCAATCGTTTTGTAGCTACATATAGATAAACAAAAAACAACACAAACTTCATGAAAGTTAACAAATTATCGTTAGATGGATTGTTTATTAAACTAAAGTTGATTGTTTACCTAACTATACTCTCTCCGCTCAAATATGATATAACAAGTGCTCTTGGAAAGTATCTAAATTTTGTTAATCCTTTTAAGATGTTTTATCGTAGTATTTGTGGCATTGACTGTTACACAACTATCGTGCGGTCGAAGTAAAATGATCTTTCAGATAAAACTTGCTCATCTCTAAAGCTGGACATGGCTGCATCTTTGTGTATGTATTTAGTATCTGTATCTGTGTGTGAATCTGCAAAGCTGTTGCTGTAGCTGAAGCTGAAGCCGAGTCTGAGGCAGAGGCAGAGGCAGATACGCATGCCACCTTTTGCACAACACTGGCGACTTTAGGCAACATCATAAAATGTTTTCAAAACAACAAAAACAACAACAGAACAAGCAACAACTTGTGACTTTACGATGCTCTACAACTATTGTTGTTGTTGTTGGTTCTCCTCAAGTCCAAGTGCATTCGCCTTCCGCTTTTGCGCGCTGTCGTTTTTGTTATTATTCTTTTTTTTTTTTGTATACGTATATTTTTATATTTTTTTTATATTTATTTGTGTGTGTTGTTGTTGTTTTTCTTGCTTGCTAGTCTGCAGTTGTTGACTTATGCAGCTTCCACAAGCGGAATGTTTTTTTTGTAGTATTCTTAATGTTGTTGTTGTTGTTTTGCTGACACAAAATCTAATAATTTCCAGACACAGACACACACACACACATACACAGACGGTCCAGTTTGGCGCGCACACAGATACAGATACAAATGTATCTTTTTAGCTAGCTTGCTCCACGTAATCTGAGGTGGCTGAACCTCAAGCCCAAGTCCGGAAAAACCAAAAGGAGGGGGGGGAAGGGTGCTTGAAGTGAATGCAACACAAGTATTAAACAGGACTAACCATATATAGAGTCCTAGCTACATAACCAAAATCTGACCTAGGTCACCTCTCTTCAAAAAAGCCAAAAACTATCTTTTCCATCCAGGGATCGTTTTTACTATTTGTTATGCTATAAATATAAAAGATAATCTTTATTTTTGATCAAAAAACTATATAAAACTGATATATAATAATAATTAATTTATTTTTGCCTTTTGTTTGTCTCTGATTCTATCTCTTAACTATTGAAAAATCGCTAAATCCCGCGACTAAGCTTTTGTTTTCAATCTTACAACTCAGTATTATTTTTATATCCTAAGTCAGAAGAAAACTTTTGTATAAGATTTCTTTAGCTAACACCGCTTCTTAAATTTTCAATAATTATCGATAAATTGATCGGTCGATACATATGGCGTCTAGAAATTTTAACAAAATTAGTTAACAAACAAGAAAGTAATCTTAGATTTATTTTTACTAAAGCTCTTTAGAGCAATCTCCCGAATTCAGTCCTATATAACATAAAATTTGTTAGAAAATATATTGTTTTGTGTCTTTAGATTGAATAAAAACTTTTTCTGACTTTTTTGAGTAATTTTAAAAACTTCAATTATATGTAGTCTAAGTCTTAAAAGTAATATTCACAACCAAAAAAAAAAAACACAAAACAAGTTAAGATATAAAAACAAATATACATATGTACATACAAAACCAAGTTGTAGTTTTTTTCAACAAGAACTGAGTTGCATTGAAATTTATTTTTATTTTTTTATATATTTATAAGTATTATTTTTATTTTTTTGCAGCATTTACAAGAACATGTAACGTTGCGAGAAAATGAAAAGCTGCTGCATCAAAGCAAGAGAGAGGGGGTGGGCGGGTGGGCGAGGACGCAGTGGATAGTGAATGGGAGGGGGGAGGGGGGCTAGGTGGGGGACGTAAGCTATTGCAGGTGGCAGCGGCAGTAGGCTCTTTGCGCGTTTTGTTTGGTTGTTTTATTTTATTTTGTTTTTTTTTTTTTTGGTTTGTGGCATGAAAAGCGAAAGAGACGCTGCACACCAAGATAGAAAATGGGAAAAAACTCGCTTCAGCTGCTGTTGTTGTTATTGTTGCGGCTTAGCAGCAGCAGCAGCAGCAGCGAAAGCAGAAGCAGCAATCTTTATGTGGTCTCCCGACTTCGGGAAGGCAACGCGCACATTCATCAAGAAAACTGTCATCGTTTTTTTGTTAAGTGTGTGTGTGTGTGAGTGTGTGTGTTTTTGTATCTTGTATCTGTAAGTACGTTAGCCTCGGCCACAGATTCTAACTCATATATGCTAGGTATGCTTTTTTTTTTTAGTTTTTAACTTTTTGTGCCAAGACGCAACTTGCTTTTGCTCGTCTCTCTCTCTCTCTCTTTCTCTCTCTCTTCTGGCATTTCTGTCTTGTGTTTGTTTATGTCAACGTTTTGGCTTTTGTTTTTTTGTTGCCTTATCATATTTTTTTTTGCGCCCAATATATACACTTAACATTATTTTTGTATGTATGAAAAACAAAAAACAAAAAAATACACTGCCGGCAAAAAAGCGACACGAACTAGACATAATAATAATAAAGCAATGCCAGCTGGAAGGCGAGCGAGTCCCGAAAAAATAAAACCGAACAACAGACCAAAGTCGTCATGCTGAAGTTTTTTATACACTTTTGCGGGCATCAGAAACTGTGTTTATTAATATTCGCTACAATCTTAATTCGACGGACAACCACTTCACGTGGGCTACTATTTGTGACTGGCTTGAGACGTAGTCGAATACGCGCCAGCCGAATATGCATACAATGCCAAACATAAGGATAAATGAGAATAGAATTGCTCACAAGCAATGGTAATTTACCGTTAGGTATTTATGTATGTGCCTACTGAGACAGTCGGACAAAATGCTTTGTATGTATATATGTGCATATGTGTGTGTATGAAGGTTATTTTGTATATTTTCAAAAGTTACCGTTAGGTACATATTTATATGGTTATGCTGTATACTGCTACAAGCAAGAGAGTGACAAGAGATACAGACGGACACAATGCTTTGTATATATGTATGTATATATTTTTTTTTTGTTAACAATTGCAACAATATGCAAATTTTATTCTTATTTATGTACATACATATGTATGTACATAGTAGCTATTTAGAGATTTTTTTCTAATACTTTTCCCCGAAATTTTGGAGGCTCATTGAAATAGGGAATAAGGGACCACAGGCCTTTCTTTCTACTTTCCTAAAGGTTTTATTTTCTAACAGAAGACAAAACTGAGATACAAATGCTGGTAAGGGTATGAGAAAAATAAAACAAATAACACCAAGACTAAAGAAGGCTCCAGAGGTGAAACAGGCATAGTTACTTTGCCATTTCTTATAGTTTGCATTGTTTTTTTGCGGTTTGTCGCATCCTACATATTTATCTGTTTTTGTTCTCTTTAAATTTTTTCAATGTTTTTTCCAATTTTGTATTTTTTTATTTAGTTTTTTGTAGCTTTTTGCATTTTGCACAACCTGTTCTAACCATCTGCATCTAGCCGCAGCTTTTTGTGCACTTTGCTGAAGTTCAGAAAAAACTGGCTGAGAACGCAAAGAGGCTATGGACATTGCAGTTACATAATAAAATATACATATGTATGTATGTACTTACATGTATGTATCTATTTATGTATGTATGTTTTTATTGTAATATCCATGACCTCGGACAAAAATGGACTTTATCTCCTCACAGAACAGTCAAACTTCCATGTATCGAACTTATTATCATTTTTGTGTTCTTTTCAGTGCGTTATAACGGAATTCCCTTTAGCGAATATTTCCCTATTACGATTTCATTTGAAGCCCGTGCCTCGATTGCTCATGGCTAATGCGTTTTCATTCTCCCTACTACGAAATTTTTTTTTTTTTTTGTGTTCTTTGCTTGCTCTCCGATCTTCGTATCTCGCACAATTTGTTGTGGTTGGTTCCTTTTGAGGAAGAACCAAGACGACTTTCAATCACTACCGTTTAAGATTTTGATCGTTGGCTTTACTTTTCTAATGCGTGCAAGCAGATTTTTGCCAAACGAAAAAACGGCCACTTAATCAAACGAAAACAACACAAATTTTATCTTTAACAAAGTTTTTTCTTTTCCCGAAAGTTCGACTGTATAATTTAAATATATTTTACCAATCTTAAAAAAAACCTGAAGACATCGAATCAAGTGCAGCGACTGAGAAATATATGTAAAACACAACCAAATTAGTGGAAACCAAATAAAAAACACGCCAGTTGATGATGATGGCTTGAAAAAAGCTATTACGCTCGAACTGAGAATTTTGCAATTACCCATTTGACGTTGCGTCTCCTTGAAATTGACATTTTTTCCATAATATTTATATATGTATGTATGTATTTATGTACATATATGTATGTGTATAGACACGTACACACATTTTTATGTGGTTTTTTTTTGTAATTTATTGCATTTTTGTACAAAAGTTCAAAATAAAAAGAGATTAAAAAAAAAAGAAATGGGGAAATGTGTTCAATTTTCCTTTGACAACGCAACTGCTACGCCCCCCGCAAACCATCCCTTACGTTTTTATAGCATGCATAAAAAATATGTGTATATAAAAAAGAATTGAATGTTGAAGTTTGTTTTTTTTTTGTTTTTATACTGTCAACCGATTCGTCTGCCATTTTAAGTGATTTACTCTTTTCGTAATGTGCAACTCCGATGTGCATGCATGTAAGTCTCTCTCCCTCTCTCTTTCTTATTATCTTTCTCTCTCTCTCTCTATCTTTTGTCTTATACGTTACATATCTTCAATGTTATACTACAATATGAACAAATCTAGCCCTTTACGCTCCACGCACTCACATAGAAAACAACAAAATCATAAAAATAAAAAACGTAAGCCAACAATTGGTTGCCAAACACCGACGGCTACATAACCTTTAACCTTAAATTCAAATTTAAATTTTCGTAAAAAAAAAGAAAAAATGACAAAAAAGGATTAAAACTTAACTTAAAGGGTTTGTCATTTAATCATACTATTAAAATTCATGCTAAATCGCGCTCTAACCTTGATAGAGTCGAACTTCCATATAAGAAAGTTTTCTATTTAAACGAATTCATTTCCAATTCCACACTGCAATTTGGTTCAATCAAAAACCCATTCTGTATAATACGAGTTTTCTTGTCCCCTTGAGATTCGTTATAGGGCAGTTCGACTGTTTTTTTTTCACCGAAAGTCATATGAAAAATCTTTAAATTTGAGCATGATATTCGACTGATATTCTCAACTTTAGCAAAACCGTACAAACCTCTTAGCGTTTATGGTATACCCAATATGTGTATGATTTGTAGGATATATGTATATGTATGTAGATAACAAGACATTCAAGAGGGGCGGGTGGTTGGTAGTAGCTCAGCTCAGTTTTTGGGCTTGGAATCTGGCTCCGGCTCCAGCTCCGGCTCCAGCTCCGTCTCCAGCTCCGGCTCCGGCCACTTGTTATTTTGTTCAGTGCAAAAGTATAAATGAAGTTTTTTGCTGTTGTTCCATTCGCTTTTTTTTTGTTTTTGTTTTTTTGCGCTGCGTCTTTCCCCATTGCATGCCTTGGATGTTAAGTTCAGTTTCAGTTTAAGTTTCAGCTTTTTTTTTTTTTAGTGTTTTTTGTTTTGTGGATGTTTTTTGTGCTCATAGTTTTCTGGCCGCGCCAAAAAGGCAAAAACCGAGCAACAGTAAAACGAGATTTTTTTTTTTAGTACTTTTTTCGCTTGATGCGACGACAATGTTCGGTAGGACAAGGTGGATGGGGGATTGGGGGTGGGGTGTGGGGTGTGTGTAAGTAATAGGGGATATAGGGGGTGGCAATGGACTTTAAGCGGGGTAGGTAGTACATAGTAACTGTTGGATCTTTCTTCTTTTTTGTCAGTGGGCGGGGTAAATAAATTAAATGCTTTTTGCTCGACTTTATTTTTTGCTGGCGATGTTTGCTTTGTTTTAATATTTTCTTTACCTTCTTTCTATATAGTATACTAGTATATACACATGTATGTACACCATATACATATATGTATGTACGTGTTTTTTCAGTTTTTTGGTCAGTCATCGACTTATTGCCAGTTTGTCATGATTTATACACATCTAGATGTATGTAACATATCTACATATTTACTTATTTGCTTTTAAACACAAGCTGAGATATATATAAACAAACAAAAAAATAATAATAACTTCTTTACAGACTTGGCTGTTTATCGGAATCAAGTTTCCTGGATTTGAAGCCGCTTGAAGTGAAACCTGAAACCCTTTTGAACCAGTATCAGATCTTAAGTGAACCGATTGCAAATTCCAGCCTTAAGCAAACTTGAATCAATGCCAATTAAGCCACTTTTAAGCCATTTAAAGTAGATTTAAGCAACTACAAAGTAAAATTTCGCTGGATGTTAACCATTTTTAAGCCTCAAGACACCTTTCAACTCATTTTCAAAATCTTATACGCAAAAATCATACAAAATTTGGTTGTATTTGTCATCCGAATGGCTTCAAACGCATTTTCGAATGCTAAAAATATTAACAAAATATAAGCAAAATACACTTAAAAGGCTTAAGAAGCAGGGTGTGATTTGAAAACCGCAAGAAAAAATAATTTGTTCATAAAAGTTGATAAAAATATGCGTTTAAAACATTATTTCTATTTGAAAATCGAGTTCAAAAAAGTTTTAGGAACAAAAGAAACAAATATACATACATACATATATCTAAGAGTTGTTCTTGAGCGTTCAGATACAAGATACATATGTGTGAGTGAGTAATAAATCAAATGGAAATGTGAATGTAAAAATCACATACAACACGAAGGGCTTTGAATGTTGAGAAGGGGCTGGAAGGGGGCTAGCGGCGGATAAAACATAACGCTTCGTTTCGAACGCAGTTAAATTAAAAACAAAAAAAGAAGCGAAATGCATATAAAAAAATGCATTAAAAACAATTGCAAAGGCTTAGCGCGGGAAATGCTCGAGTTTTAAATACCCTAGATACAATGCAGGAAAAATTTAAAAAACCATTCGAAGCTATCAAAAACCTTATAATATATTGACTTCAAAGAATGTTTAACGAGAATATCGTCTTGTATATTTGCATTTTCTGAATACCCTTTGTCAAGTTTTTGTGACTTTACAGGGTATCCAAACAGTAACCGACCACAAAACGTTTTTATGATTCATAACTTTGAGTTGCAATCGTTTTATTTATTTTTCTTCTCTTTTTTCATATTATTATTCATTGTATATATGTATGTATATTACCTAATTCATAACGTTTTGAATTTGAATAGAGCATCTTTTGGTGCGGTTTCTTATCAACTTGCTAGCTTTACTTTATGATTGTAGCTCTTAAGAAGAGAAGTGCGGGAGAAGTTGAAGAAGTCCGCTTGAATTTTTCGTCTTTTTTTCTTTAATTTTATTTTATTTATGTTTTTGGTTTTTCGTTTTATTCGATTCCTATTGTTTGGTTTGCTTTCATCCAACGGAAATATGTTTTATCTATGCACACAGACATTTTGCATTTAGCTCTTGCTTTAGCTCTAGTCTACTCTACTATTGCTTTTCTTTTCTTTCTTTAGTCATGCAGCTCTTATATTTATTTTCGTGAAGTTTTTAATACCCTACAATGCAGAGGTTTTGGACCAACACTGAAAATCGAGTTATTTCCTTTAAGGTTTTAAGTTTTTCTTGAGACCAAAATTGGAATAATTGTTACAGGGTATTAGTTGGTCTATCCGGTGCTGATTAATCATTATTTTTTAGTTTATTTTTCTTCAAGTTATCAGCAAAATTGGTTTTTTACAACTTTTTTTTTTAATAATAAAAAAGCAATCATTTAAAGAATAGATAATGAAAAAGAAATGAAAATAGTATTAAATAAAAAAACAAAATTGCTCAAAAATCCCCTATTTATCGCCAAACAATAAAATCACACAATTCGGGGAATCACTTACAAATTTCATATTATATTTATTTTTACTTACTTTTTTTGCTAGAACTTTTGCTTGCCTTCATAAAGTATATGAGTCAAATTTATATGAAACTAAAGCCATATACGCACAACGTATAACCATATATACAAGTACATATTACCAAATAATACTAACATATGTATATATGTATGTTCAATTAAACACAAAACATTTTTCAGTGGAATTTTGTGGGTTTTTTTTGTGTGTTCCTTCTTTGCCCTCCTCCTTCAAAGTACCGTTTTTTTTTTGTTTTGTTTATTTCATTTATTTATTTATATTTTTTTGCGAATTCAAACACTTGTGTGGCCTCATACTCAAGCAAAGCTACAAAAATTTGTCTTAAGTTTTTTTTTTGCCAAAATTTATCGACAATAATACATAATAATAATAGCAACAAGAAGACAACTCTATTCCATGGCCATGTTGTTGTTGTTATTGCGTTTGCCTGCCTAATACAAGTCAACTCAACTCTCACTCTCTTGCTCACTCTTTCCATCATTGGTGTTGTTGTTGTGTGTGATTTGGATGAACTTGAAAAACAAAACGGCGAGGTAATTGAAATGTGTGTAAGTGTGTGAATGGAGCGCCCCTCACAGTCGCAGTCGCATTCGTGTTAAGCGGCCAACTCAACAAAACACACACACACACACACACAAGCTCTCCCACTCACACGCACACATCTAAAAGCTTGCACTCGCAGCTGCGGACAGCGGAACACCGCGCATACGAATGCCGTTATGAAAACAAAAAAAACTAATAAAGAAGCGGACAAAAACAAACAGCCAACTGACAACAACAGCAGCAGCAGCAGCGGCAGGCAATTTGCAATTTTAATTTTGCGTGCTGCTTTTTATTTATTTTTATACTGTTTTTGCACAATTAAAGTTGTAAAATGAAAAAAAAGTAAAATAAATAAATGAGCCGCAATAACAAAAACCAAAAAAAAGTCAATTGCAAATTGCTTGGCTCATTTTGCGGGCGCCTTTTTTTATACATACATACATGTACATATGTATGTATATAAATCGGCGCGCGGGAAAGGCGGAAATTGCTTATGTCTCGTTTGCGCTGCCTCTTTTTATAATTGACAAAGCCGCAAAAAAACAAAACACTAAAAACATAAAAAGATAACAACTCCAAATGAAAAAAAAAAATTAAAAAACCAAAAGCCTAGCAAAAAAATTAATTACCAACCGAACGGGGAGCTACAATACAAATAAAAAAAGCTACAATTTTTAATCTGCTTCCTTTTGTTCTGCTTTTCGTTTACGAATTTATTTTGGTTGTTTTTGTATCTTTTTTTTTGTGTGCTGTTTTTGATTTATTTTTCTTAAAAAAGTGTTTACGAGCAAGATTCTTAAAAACAATCAACAAGAAAAATATAATACATACTTGCATAAATTTTTGAATTATTATTGATGTCAATTTTAATTCCAATTCGAATCGAAACAAAAACAACAGCTGGCAAAGTCAACAAACCCGGAAAGAAACCTTTTAGCGAGAACAACGGAATTTTATCGTAATAATGCAAAAAAAAAAACAACAAATAATTAAGCGAATTTAAAAACAACAAATAAACGCAACCGCAAACATAACTTTTGTTTCTTCTTTTTTTTTGTTTTGGCTAAAAATAATACTTCCACTTTCCTGCTTTTGTTGTTATTATGGTTTTTTTTATTAGCACAACAATCAAATATTTTTGTTTTTTATGTTTGTTTCTCACCTTTTTTATATGAATTTCGCGCTATTTAAATTGTTTGTATTGTTTTGTATGTTTTTACTGCCACCTAATTTAATTCATACATATTGTGGCGTTCACAAAAAAAAATGTTTAATTGCAATTGAAACAAAAAAAAATTGCCGCGCGCGCTTTTTGCTGGTAAGCGTATAGATTTAACGGTTAATAACGCTTGTTGTTGTGTTGGCGTTGATTCTTATTAGCCGACCAACCAACCGACCGGCTTAACAGTTAAAAATCAACTGAACAGTGTTGGGCGTTAACAGCGAGAAAGTCTGCATCCCTCGCTGTGCTGCTGCTCCACAGCAACGAGTAGATGCACAGCTGCCATATGCATTAATCGAACACATGTGTATCGATAGTATTTAAAATTTGTAGTTTAACTTAATAAATGTTGCAATGATTGCAGCGGCTCAAGTTTATATTTAAGTTTTTAATTTAGTTTTATTTTATTTATCTTTTTTTGTTTCTATTCCCTAAAACAATTTAAAATGGTTATCTCTTAATATTTGATTATCGATAAGAAAAAAACAGGTGGTGTGTGTCGCTTATCAGATGTAACACAAGAATAACAAAAACCAACAAATATAAAAAAATAACATCAAAATGCAGGTCAAAGTTTATCAGCTGCAACAGATGAGCGCTAAAGTGGTCTGCCTCATTTGTCAGCTAGTTTAATTTTGGCCGCCGGACGCTTCATTTAAGAAGTTACCTGCCCAGAAAGTTACGAAATCAAATCAACGATCGATCGTCATCATGCAAAATTTTCGCTCTGCCTGCCGTCGTCTGCACACAGCCATTGTGTCACCAGCTGGAACATTTAACAGCTGTCAGCGGCGACAACAACTGCGGCCTGCTTTCTTTGCCGTAACACCAGTTAATTCGCCGTCACAAGCGACAATCACGATCAGAAACTGTTCAGGTTTAGCGGCAGTAAGTTCGAAACAAAACGAAGGTGTAAATCATTTAAAGGTATGTGCATAAATATATATATTTTAAACATGCATAAATTACAGCAAATAAGTGCCAATACAAACACTTGTATTTAATGTGCCCAAATAATTAGATGATCTTTAGCTCCATGTGTGTGCGTGTGTGAGTGTGACAAAACACGTTGTTTTTCGCCTAGCTTGTTCTGATTGCGTATTTGGGGTTGTCAACGCGTGGTTTCAAGCTGACCTTCAAAGAGTGACTTGAATCGCCCTGTGCCTGGTTTTTCACAGCGTATAAAATTCGATTAAATGCCAGCGCAAAAACCATATTTTTTTTGTGTTCGTTTTGCTGATGTTTATTGAAAGTATCGAATTTGCACATTTTCTTGCACTTGACAACTGCGTTGCGTTTTAAGAAGCGGGCGAGGGAAGTGAGAAAAGGGGCTGACATCTGGTTATGATCATTAAATTCAATTGAATTCTATTTGTGCGTAGACGCTCTATACATTAAGTGGGACTTAAGTTAAATAAATGTTCAAGAAATAGAAAAAAAAAATATACTAAAAGTTTCCAAGCCATTTTCAAAGTCTGTGCACAAATATTCCTGTTCTTGGAATTTCTATGTATGCTCCTTAAGTAATTTTCTTGGAATTTGTAAACAAAGCACATATGTAAGTTTCAATGGAAAAATGTATTTTCTTTATTTTGAATTCTTAAAAAAACATTTCTTAAACAATTTTTTGGCATAAAGCTTTATTTCTTGATAAGATTTTGGCTTTTGTGATGACCCGACACCCCATCGATGATATTTTTTTTTACCAAACGGCAACGTTCTTATCGTTCAAACTTAACTTGAACTTTTGACACTTGGTGTGCGGCGCGATAAGCAAAAATAGCTGCAGTTCACACAAGGGGGTCCATTAAATAAAAAAAAAAATAAATTGTAAGTTATGGCTTCAACTACTAGCAAAAGGCACTGGAGTGCACACGCCAAAAAGAAAAAAATAATCTTATCGTTGACAATTCCGTTTAATCATCTAATAAACATACGTAGGACGAATCTTAATCTCTTAGCAGCAGTTTTGAACCCAATGAACCGCAATCAAAACGTGCAAAAACACACAAATATTTGTTTCCAGCCTGCAATCGCATCGATTGCAATTCATTGCAACGACGATCGTTCTCCCGATCGCAACTAGAAAATCTAGAAATCGAATCAAACTCAATTAATTACTCACAATGCAGAAAATGGAAGACCAGCGAATGTTGCAGGCCACGCTTAAGGAGAGCGATCCAGAGCTTGCTGCCATCATTATGAAGGAGAAGGAACGTCAACGTGAGGGTCTGGAAATGATTGCAAGCGAGAATTTTACATCATTGGCCGTACTAGAGACTTTGGGTTCCTGTTTAACCAACAAATATTCCGAGGGTTATCCAGGCAAGCGGTAAGCATTATTTGCATAGGGGGAAGAAAATAGGAAAAATTCGTTGGATACTATTTTATGACAGCAAAACTTTGTCAGAAGCTTGAAAAAGTAGTCATATATTTCAATAAAAACTTTTTCTGAAGATTTCATCTATTAAAAAGTTAATTTCTAGTAATATTTAACAATGTGAAGCTTAGTCAGCAGCTTTTGAAGAAGTTCTATTGTAGCAAGAATTTAAATATTCTCAATAAAAGCTTTCAGACTGTAAAACTTTAGAGCTTTACAAGGAGCTTTACTCAAAATATTATTAAAAATGTTCGTTGATAAAAGTTTGAAGCTGCTCTTGAACATCATTAGAAGCTTTTTAGTGTTGTAATAAATCTGAAATCTGTTATCTCGTTTTCTAATCTAATTTGTTGACATTTTCCTTTTGATATTCATCAGCTATTATGGCGGCAATGAGTTCATTGATCAGATTGAGCTTATGGCCCAGGCCCGTGGCTTGCATCTTTTCAATTTGGAGAGCAGTGAATGGGGCGTCAATGTGCAGCCCTATTCCGGATCTCCGGCAAATATGGCTGCATATACGGGCGTGCTTAGACCGCATGATCGTATAATGGGCTTGGATTTGCCCGATGGCGGCCATTTGACGCACGGTTTCTTTACGGCGAATAAGAAAATCTCTGCCACATCGATATTTTTTGAGAGCATGCCGTACAAAGTGAACCCGGAGACGGGCATCATCGACTATGACAAACTGGCGGAAGCAGCTCGAACTTTTCGTCCGCAAATCATCATAGCGGGCATCTCGTGTTACTCACGTCTGTTGGACTATGGACGTTTCCGTCAGATATGCGATGATGTTGGTGCCTATCTAATGGCCGATATGGCGCATGTTGCCGGCCTCGTTGCCGCCGAGCAGATACCCTCACCATTCCAATATGCCGATATTGTAACGACGACAACGCACAAAACTCTGCGCGGACCACGCGCCGGTGTCATCTTCTACCGCAAGGGTGTGCGTAGCACAAAGCCCAATGGTGACAAGGTGTTGTATGATCTGGAGGATCGCATCAATGGCGCCGTATTCCCAGCACTGCAGGGTGGACCACATAATAATGCCATTGCTGGCATTGCCACCGCCTTCAAGCAGGCCAAATCGAAGGAGTTCAAAAATTATCAGGCTCAGGTCATTAAGAATGCTCAGCGACTGTGCAAGGGTCTTGTCGGTTTGGGCTATGATGTTGCCACCGGTGGCACCGATGTTCATCTCGTTTTGGTCGATTTGCGCAAAACGGGTCTAAGTGGCGCCCGGGCGGAGCTGATACTCGAAGAGATTGGCATTGCTTGCAACAAGAATACGGTGCCTGGTGACAAATCGGCAATGAATCCATCGGGCATTCGTTTGGGCACACCGGCCTTGACGACGCGTGGACTGCTCGAGCAGGACATTGATCAGGTCGTGGCGTTCATTGATTCTGCACTCAAGATTGGCGTTCAGGCCGCCAAGGCCGCTGGCAGTCCCAAATTGATTGACTTCACCAAAACGCTGGCCGAGAATAGTAGCGTCAAGCAACAGTTGCATGATCTGCATAGGCATGTCATTACATTTAGTTCCAGTTTCCCACTACCCGGCCATGATACCCTGTAAAACTTGCAATACATTTTATCTAAATACTTTCTTCTTGCTTTTTTTTGCTGTCTAATTATTCGAAAATATTCATTCTATATACAGTTTATTGTGTGTCTTTAGTTATTTTGCTAAGCGCACTAAAATTATGTTTCAACTAAAGTTAAGTAAATAAATAAAATCACAACATTATAAACATTTATATTTGAGAATGATTTTTTTTCGATTGGCTATTCGATTGGTCCAGTTTTGTTGATCAAATTAAATATATATTTGTAGGTACACAAGTAGAAATACAACTAACATTAAGCTTACAAAACACTTATTCCAAACACATCGACTCAAAGTACATTAAGTTTTATATACATTTCAAAATTGATCGTCTTTACATGCTTAATTGAATTCAATTTAAACCTGATCATTTATAATACTTTACTTTCACAAATCTTAACATTAAAACAATTACATAGAAAATTTACTACAGATCTAAAAGTGACAAATTTTGAAAGCAATGTGCTTGTACCTGGAAATCTATGTATATATATCCCTTAAACTTGGGATTTATTTAAATTTCCATCTTTTGTTGAAGAGATTTCTATAGCAAATATGTATATAAGTAGCCTTATTGATTTTTATATAGTATTTGTATTATATATTCGTGGAACGAATTGCATTTTTCTTTCAAAAATTGTAGTGTTCCGCAAAAATTGTGTACATCAACTTCTCCGAATCACTTGGTTCGTTCTAAATCGAAAGACTGATGAACTTTAATCAGGGATTATTGAGTCTTATGACGTAACATTTATATTAGTTTCATAGAATTATCCCATGCTTATCATATTCAAATTGTTCATGTACATAGTATGTGTATATAAATGTCTTAGTTTCTCTCTCACTCTCTTTCGCTCTCACTCTCGCTTTAGTGCAATGCTTGATCTGAAAATTCGATTTTGGTCAACTCCTTGCTCTGGCGTGCATCGCGATGAAAACGTGAATTGTGCGTCGATAGCGACCATTTGGTCTTGAAACTCTTCATGCATATGAAGCACTCGTGCTCCTTGCTTTGAATCTCCGAGTGCCTGGAGGCAATGTGTCGCCTTAACGAGTTCATCGATTGGAGACGTCGCTTGCAGAAACTACAAATGAGCGCAACGCCAGTTGAAGCACTCTCCTCGATTGTGGCAACGGCTCCAGAGACGGGTGCTAAAAAACAACAACAACAAAAAGAGGTTATTATTATTATCTTTTTAAGCTGGAAATGCGAGTTGTTTTTGGCTTTAATTGTTGGTGTACTTTTGTTAGTTTTTATGTTGCAATCCCTTCCAAAAATGATTTGGTTTTTTTTTATCAAAAAGGAGCAGAAAATTTTCATTTTTTTCTTTTTGTATATATATAGATATATTTTTATACTATTTATGTACATGCATATTTGGTTCACTTCACAATCTTTTTGTATGTTTTTTTTTATTATTATTAAATTACATAAACACGAGACACAAAGTTTTAAATTGGATTTTTTTGTTTTAGTTTTTTAACCCTTGCAGTTGTTGCAGGTCTTAAGAGTTTTTGTTTTTATTAAAAGTTTATAAATTGCGTCGATATTTGTTTAGTGGGCTGTTCGATTCGATTTTGTTGAAGTTTAACTGGCAGGCTTAAATATCGTTACGTATCTCAACTTGAGCAAATATATAGTTTCAACGTTCCATTTTCATGCGTTCTGGTTAGAGTTGCCAATGTAGTTTCGTCTGTTTCATTTCGTTTCGTTCCATTTTACTGTATTGGCAGGTTTCGACAGCATTTAACACATTAAATATAAAAACTTTTTCTTTATGCAAAAGCTACAATAAACTTGTTTACAGTTATAAGTACAGACATTTCTCTATATAATTTTATATATATATATATATATATATATTTATTTATTTATCATATGGCTGGCAATGACTTTTTTGTTATCGAGACTGCAAGGGTAAACAAACTTCGGCATGCCGAAGGCACTTTCTTATACTTTCTGTTTTGCTATTTTCAGTATATGTCTGGTAAACATTATACATATATTTAGAAGTACGTATATATATATGTGTGTGTGTTTTTCTATATATAATACGTATGAGTTGTTCAAAAAACATTTAGCCTTTCAATTAACTATTTATATATGTGTATATATAAGTATATATTAGCTATAGTATGTGTTTACAGTTTGGTTTACAATTTATGAATATGTGTAATTTATTTTGTTATAATTTATATAACATTTTTAAATATTAACTTAAGAAATAGATAAATTAAATATGTTAGTATAGTTTAAACTGTATTTAAGTGTATGCTAAATAACTAGATTGGACTTTTAAGTTTTAACAAAAACTAAACAAAAATATACAACATTTTGCTTAAGCTAAGAAAAAAATAAAATAAAATATTGAAATGGTTTCTTTAATGTTTGTACAATTTGTTTGTCTAAAGAGTGTGTGTGTGTGTGTGTGTGTTGAGCAAAGTACATAAATCTTTATTTAAAAAGAAACAAAAAAGAAAAGTTGACTACTTCTTGTTAATTTTAAGCCTGCTCCGGGCTTTAGCTTTAGCTCTAGCTCTCTCTCTCTCTCTCTCTATAAATGATAAAACAAACATCAATTTTGTATATGTATATATACTTAGCATATAGATAAATTAATAATTATGATTAATGTATGATACTATATATGTATGTACAATTTCGTGATGTACGCAACGCACTTGGGCTAGCTAATTAACTAAAGTATATAAATTAATTTTAAATATTTTTTTGTTTTTCTAATATGTTCAGGAATATAAATATGTATATATGTAAGTAACTCTATATGACATGGCTTGGTCAATATGGGATATACCAGCTCCACTAGCTTGACTAAAACGATTTGACAAAAAAAAAATATTAGACAAGAGAAAGAAAAAAAGAAATAAATATAATTATATATATAAGTGTACTAAATATCTATGTTTATGGATAGATATTGTGAATCTCGTTTAAGCTTAAGCATTTTGTAAATTAATAAATAGTTTAGGAGTTCTTATCAAAAGTTTAAGAGCTTTGAATTATTTTTGTTCTCTTTTGTAAACAATTAAAATGCTAGCAAAATAAGTGCTAATGACTGGAGAAGTGTGTTTGATTTTGATCTAATATAAATATACATTAATGTATGTATATATATCATCCTTGGTTTGTCTATACTCTTCTTCTTGTTGTATGCAGTATTGCATTTTTATTGGACGTTATGTTCTATCTGTTTCTATCTTTGGTGGCAAGTGCTGCGAATTATGTAAGTTCCATCCATCCACTGTGATCAAGCAACCAATTTTTATTGCACGCCATGCTGCACCTGAAACATTGTCGATCAGTTCTCCGTTTTGATGGCGACCTTCTGCTCGTGAGAGATGCGTATGTGTTCGCGCAGACTGTATTTGTTTTTGAAATTCTTATTGCAGAGATCGCATTTGCGCGGTGGTTGGGGCGTATGTTGGGTGCGAATATGTCTCCAAAGATTCACTGTGGTAATAACCATTTTGCAAAACTGACATTCTGTCCATTTATTATTGGGTGAATCTAAAAATATACAGAAAAAACAGGACAACAATTATTGAATATTTGCATTTGCTTTTTACATTTTTACTATCGTTTTTTCTTTTTCTTTTCATTTTGTTCCTTTTCTGTTTTCTTTTTCATTTTTTTTTTTTCTTTTTGAATTTTACAATCCAAATATATACAATACACAAACGAGCACTAACAAAAACACTTCGGAGACATATTCGACGCCAAAAACACAATAAATATAGCATAAAAACATAATTAAAAATACACACAAAATATACTATATACAGCTTTTAGCACATTTAAGCTTAATAAAACATGGTACAAACAATTAATACAAATAAAGAATAATCAAAAATTATCGATAATTTCTAAAAATTTAGATTAAACTAAATATTCATTAGCATTTTATAATTTATATATATTTTGAAATATAATATGAATTTTTTGTAACTTCAATTCAATTTTATATTCAAGCAACTAAGAAACAGTTTCGACTTGATAGTTAATATCTTATCTTTGACAACTTGGTAACTCTAGCATTTTTGAAAATATTAACTGTGAAACTAGTAACAAGAAACTTGAAACTTGCGAGTTGGTGTTGTCAGAAGACTAAAACGCCGGACATTTAAGGATCTGATCTGATTCAGTAGGCAATGGGAAGACGCTCCAAAGTCCCCCTAAGCCACCAGACTCGAGCACGAACTCTAATAACGCCTGGAGTCCATTTTTTCACATATAAATATTGTGTTATAAAAATGATATATGATAAATATACATACATATATATTTAGCTTTAGCTTGAAGAACACTAATATCAAAATAGATAAACAAAAACATTCAAATATTAAATAATTCACAATGTAAATGATTACTGATAAAATAAAAACAAATTCAAGTCAAGCATACATTTTTTGGGATCTTGTGCAGGATTAAGTGGATATGGAAATGCTAGAACCATTAAATATACTTAGTATATAATTATTATATAGAAGTATAGGATTGTTTCCTAAGATTGCAGTGGAGCAAGTCTTGTTTAACTAAGTTCTAGTTATACTCAATGAATTCTAAGGATCTGAATTAGCATAGCACGTCAAGAGGATCTAAACATATTAAACGTAAGTATAATGCTTACCAATTGTGGTGGTACTGGATGATTTAAGATCAGCTTTCACTGGCGATATTGTGACTGTTGTTGTGCCACCTGTTACTGCAACATTCGCATCCTCGAGCACCGCTTGGGTGGTTGTTGCCGTTGTCGCGCCACTTGCGGTGCCCAGCAAGCGTGCTATCAATTTGCAACAAAAATATCGATTAGTACAAGTGTGTTTTTGAGTTTCGTTTCATGCACAACCAAATGAAAACTCACTCATTTCGATGGCGATTTCAGCGTTTTCTGGATCCGCTTGATATTTCTCTTCTATTTCCGATTCGGTAAGGATTTCGTATTCGGATGAATATTGTGCAACTGTTTGTGCCGCGGCTGTTGCGTCCTGCGATGTTTGCGGCGTTGCACCATCCGATAGTCGATCGTCGACCTCGCTAACTATATAATCGGGTATATCCATTTTGACAGTGCCGCGCAAAAATGTCATCTCAGCAGCTAAAAAAATAATAAAAACAAAAACCAAATAAGACAATTTTAGTTACATATAATTTGATCGAAACTAAAATCGAATGTTTCGGCGCACATCAAATACAGTCGAACTTCGCGTTGCACAGAAGTTCGTTAAATGGAAGTTCGACTGTAACTGTAACTTCAACAGCCCATTTTCTCCCCATTTTTGTCATCCCTTTTGCGCTTACTTTTCACAATTGTCTGTTCGTCTTTGACGGCATAGTCAACTGTTTCGGTGGTATAAATGTTGTCGTCATCGTCGGAGAAGGTTATTTTGCGTTTCTTAACTTGATTCGTTGTGGGCAATGATACCGTATTGGTAATTGTCAGGTGTTGCGCCTGCGCTGTCCCCTGTTGTTGTTGTTGCTGTGGTTGTTGCACCTGCTGCTGCTGCTGTTGTTGCGGCGCTGCTTGCACCTGTATATGCTGAATCTGAGTGCTTTGTACATGATGATGTTGTTGCTGTTGTTGGGTTTGTTGCACTTGCAGCTGAGCTGCA
Source organism: Scaptomyza montana (assembly GCA_018904305.1). Lineage (NCBI taxonomy): Eukaryota > Metazoa > Arthropoda > Insecta > Diptera > Drosophilidae > Scaptomyza > Scaptomyza montana. The sequence continues at coordinate 247,936 of JAEIGR010000014.1, forward strand.
GTAACAGCAGCAACTTGACTTTGTACTTGCGTTGCCGTTGCCTGCAACAGCGTTGCCGTTGGTATTTCGATGGTTTGTTGTTGTTGCTGTTGGGTGCTGCTCTGCGTTTGTGCCACACTTGCTATTGCCACTTGCTGCTGCTGCTGTTCGTTGACGGCACGTATTGTGCTGGGTATCGTTTTGATAAGCTTATGCTCGCTTATCAATGGAGCCACCGGCAGCTGCGGCTTCTCCTTTTCCTCAGCGGTTAAACCTTGCACAGCCAAAAGTTCAGCGGTTTGTAAAAACGATTGCAGCGCCTCCTGTTGCACATTTACTTCGCCCTGAAAAACGCAAAAATATAACTTTTAAGTATAAGAATATAAAGCAAACATAATAGTTGAACTTTTTGAGGAATTTCTTAATTCCAATCATAAATGCTTGTTCGTATGACTAAAAACTCGCCATTGAATTCGACTTAGTAAAGTTCAACACATACATTAACATACATATATAGTTTACCTGGTACATAAACTCCACAATGGAATTGAGATCTTCGAATTTGATAAACTTAAATATGATGACGGGATGCGGATGTGGATTCTCTTTAAAGATCTCCTTAAAATACGATGAGCATGAAGAGAGCACAACTTTGTGTGCTTTGATTTTTCTACCATCCACACAGAGGCTAACATCGACAAAATCATCGTTTAACCTATGGTTATCCAATGAGTAGGTCAAATGCCGCAAATAGTTGTTCCAACGCAACGAATATTGCTGTGTTGTGGCCATCTCTTAAGCCGCCTTCGCCACACTCGCTCTCTCGCTTACACACTCTCTCTCTCTCTCTAGCTGTAGCTGTAGCTGTGTGTATTCTCGCTACAGCCTAATCCAATTAAGTGTTTTACAGTTTTCCTTTCGTTTTACGTATTTTTTGGCAGCGCCACCCGCGCGCTGTTTTTGTTGCTGTACGTCCGACCAGTTCCCAAAAATTGCAACTGAGCTATTCAATTAGAAGTAATGCCTTTGGCTGTCGTATTTATACAAATTTTGTTAGCTGTCCAAAAATTTGTTTGTGTTTTGCTTCTGTGCACTTTGTTTTGTTTTGTTCTAAGTGTAGTTTTCATTAGCGAAAATCCGCACAAATCCGCAAATCTTTAAATAATACACATAGACTTGTATTTGTCCACATTACACACACATTAACTTATAATGTTTTGCTCATTAATTGATGCATATTTATTTATTTATTTATTAGGGTTTTGTAGGTATTCATTTTCTTAAAATCTTTTTTTTCATTTTTCACGGCAAATTTAGTTGCTTTTTGGCTGGCGAATGTTTTGCTCAAAATGTGCGTGGTATCGTTTTGCTATCGATAGTGTGCTCTGTTAAAAACTAACAGCAGCAACTGCTGTTAAGTGTCGCTTGGTGCTATCGCGCGCTAGATGGCGCCTGCCAAGTTTGAAAGATTTATTAAAAATCACATTTTCAGGTTCATTTTTTTTATTGACCAGCCATATTATTATAATTAAAAAAAAAAACAAAAAAAATGTATTAAATAGAATGCCTATGTCAGGAAAATGCGAACAGCCAATTTGTAGACAAGACTCAATAAAAATCCATAAACAATGGCACGGCATAAACAATCAAGAACATAGAAGATCTTAATTCGTAACCTTGCCCCACTGCTGCTCTCGGGACTCTCGTTCAACAGGTACTCCTTGGCACCTCGTATACCATTCTTGAAGAATTCCACATAATTGATATTCGAGTGCTGCAGAAACCCAAAAATATTCCTAAACAAAAATCATATATTTTAGATGTTAGTTTTTCAAAAGGAAAATGTTTATCGGGTATCGGCTCGAACTTACACTTCATTTTCGGGCACTGCGGCATGAAGAGCCTTAAAGTTGTCATTCTGAAAATGCCATTCGGTAACAGCAAAAACTTGAACAGCCCGAAAAGCGGCAAAAATGCGACGTTGTAGCTTTAAAAGGCTGTCAAAGATAAATAATGTTTTATTTGTTAAGGTGCCGTACGTAAGTAAAGGGTGCTAGTGTCTCTCTACAACTTACAATGGCTTCTCATTGGTCAAACGTAGCAAGGAGTCCACCACAATGGCCATCATTATGTGCATCGTAATAAACTACACAAATAGATAAAAAGACTTAAATATAGAAAGCGATACTAAATAACACCCTCTAACTCACCCTCACAAAATGCAGAACTGGGCAAAGAGTAATGCTGCCACCCGGCAGCCATAAGGTCTTCTCAAATGGATTTTTCCTAATATACGTTTTACCAATCTCAATAACTTGACCCATTGTAATTGGTGCTATATTTGCGGTAGCACAATTGATCACATCGATGGGTTTACCCTTGGAGGGTGCCTGTTGCAAGTATTTGTGTGCAGCTATGACTAGACCGCGCACCACAATATCGGCCGGCACAAAGTCGGCCACGATATACGGATTGCAGTTTTGGGAACGTAAAATGCCAAGGCCACAGGCAACCAACATGCCGGTAGGTCCATTGAAATTATCTGCCCATCCTGGTACGGGTTCCTCTAGAGTTAAGATCACTATAAAAATGATAGGGTTGATAGGTTTAAGTCTTTATAAGTTGGTTTCAGGTTGTTTTTAGTGTGGGATAAATTTGGTTAAGCATCCGGTAGTATCTTTAGTTAATTTGCTGTTTTCATTATTCAATAACTAACAGTACCTGGCAGTACCAAGCAGAGCCTCAGAATGCTAGGGAATACCGAGGAATACGAGGTAAAACCGGGAATCAACCTCTAGCCATATCTTACCGATTGATGGTCTAAATATTAAAATAGGCAACTGATCCTTGTAATCATTGGCCACATGCTCCGCCAGACTCTTGGTGAAGGTGTACGTATTTGGCTGAAAGTTGCCGTACCTAAAAAAAAATATTACTTATTAGTCCAGTTGACATAATCAGATAGCATTCCACTTAGGACCCACTTCAAATTGAAAACATCGAGTGTTTCCTCATCGTATGTCTCCGCAAGCTTTATAGAAGTCCGCCAATCCGCATACGGTGGATAAATACGTTCCTCCACCTCCAGTTCAGTGGGATTCGAGTACGTCGTGGAAACATGTACAAAGGCCTTTAGTTTTTTCCAGCCCAATGCTAACTTGATTAGCTCGTGGGTGCCGCGGGTGTTCATAAAAATTGCAGAACGCAGCGGATCATCAAATCTGGTGAGAAATTAAGTAAGTTGAGATCGATCAGATTGATCAGATGGTGGCGCCACCTACCGCACAGAGGCTGCCGAGTGATAAACAATGTTTACATTGCGTAAACGCTTCAAATCCACCTCACTTATGCCCAGCCCCAGTTCGGAAACATCACCAGCAATGGGAACTACCTTTGCAAGATTCTGGGGCTGCTCCCGTCTCAGGCGTTCATAGAGCTTGCAGTTGAGTAACGCTTCACAACGTTGCTCAATGCAAACACCCTTTTTAGGACGTAGCAATAAATAAATTGTTCCCAACGTTGGGCACGAACGGAGCAGCTTCTCTATGAGCCCCTTGCCAACGAAACCTTTTAATTTAAAAATGGATTTTTCCTAGTAATTTTTCAACAAAAAAAAAACAATAAAAATATTCTTTTGAATATACGTACCCGTGCCGCCAGTCACGAAGATTTCCTGATCCTTGAATGCCGCAGCAATTGACATGTTTGTTACGAACAGCGATCGCCAACTAAACGCAATCTAAAACCACCTTGAGAACATTTTTGAAAAGTGGAAGTGTCCGAAGTACGGCTGCTTCGGCACATTGTAATACGATTTGATTAGCCTCGCCGAGGGTCAGTTCAATGAATATGCAATGCTTTTGGAAACAAATGCGACAACAATGAAGCGTTTTCGACCAATATGTATGTACATACATAAATAGTACTCAACGGGAGGTCAACTCTTTGCCTTGACAAACAAATGAGTGGTGCGGGGGGAGTGGTTTCGAAGAGAAAGTTTCGTAACCAACAGAAGCTTGTCTGCTTCTTTTAATTTTATTTGTGGGTTAGGGTGTCTTTTTAATTAAGCTTATTCTTAAGTTCCCTTTATGAACCAATTAATTAAATAAAAAACACGTGACAAACGCGTGCCAACAAAAACATTCATGTGACGTTTTGTTCGCTACACACGCACACACAAATACACATATGCAAACGCGCATGCAAACAGCGCACTATGGGAAATTTTGCCAAAAAACTGGCATTAATTAATAACTCGAGAACCACGCAAGATATTTTGGTTTGGTTTTTTGCGTTAAGTTTTTAAGAACGAAAGGAAAATGTTTTTTATAAAATGGGCGTGTCACCGCCCCTTTTAAAAAATATAGGTTACGTATTTTTTTGTTTTATAGCATATCAAGTCCAAATCTGGGAGTTAAACTTTTTTTATAATACAAATATTGTTGCAAAATATGATCGACATTGGTTAATCACATAATATAGTTCCCATAGAAAAAATCGGTAAAAATGTGATTTCTCGTATTAACGCAAGCGCCTCCTCTGTGGGACATCGTATGGGCTGTTGGTATGTATTTGTTAACACGTTTCTAAGGGCTTTGGCTTTTCTGGGATTAAGGGATAAGGTTTTAAGCACAGCAGTAAGATCCACAAGTCCACGCTTACGGGCAGCCATGCTGCGATTTGGCCAGATCGCCTGCTTTCTTTCTTTTCCCTCTTGCGCCTTTTAAAACAAACAAGATCTTTGGGCGACCCCCTGATTTCACTTTTGAAGGGCTTTTTATACTTTTTGCATTGAAGGCTAAGCACAGTTTACCTTCCAGCCAGTTCTTATGCTTGCTAACAAACAATTTTGTATTTCTTTTACATTTAACCCAGTTTGTTAATAAATTTCTGCAAAACATTCGGACTCTTTCATTCAAAAAGCTTTCATTACTTTCCATAATGCTTTTATCAACATATCCACTTACATAGTTAAATACCGCCTTATTTTTATCAAACGGCACTTCATGCGTTGCCACACTACAAACAAGTCCGCATGGGGAATCGCGAGGTTGGTCCCTATAAAATCAAATATCTTGAAAAGTGCGCAAAAGTGCACATTGAGACTACACGCATTGGATTAGGAATTAATAGATCTTTAAAACGACATCAAACTTACAGCAAACACTCGCAAACATTTTTGTTAAAATGTTAAAGTAAGTATATGTAAAAAATGAATAAATGCCAGTTTTTTGGCAAAATTTCCCATAGTGCAGCGTATGCAAAATAAAAAAAGAGAATAAAGTTTGCCTACTTAGCTGCTGCTGCTGCGCTTGGTACTTAAGAGAGCGAGATTGATCCTTTGACGTTGAAAAGTTACAATGATTTAAGTGTGGGCGTGGCAATCAGTCGGTCAAATTGATCAAGCGGTGTGCTTCGGTAACTTCTAAGTATTATTTTATGCATGCATTTTTTTATCAAGCCGTAAAAAACGCGCAAAGCTTGTTATAGCGCTGCAGCATTAGTGAAATTGCTGCTGCGAAGTGAGTTGCAGCCACAACTAAAGAGAGATGATTATTCTGATGTTGGTGAGTTTTTTCTTAAATTTCATTTTACACTTTAATATGTCCATTTAGAAAATGTTAGCGACTGCGTTTTTAGCAATTAACAGCTAACAGCGCATGAAGATGACAGAAGAAAGGACTATAAATATATAAACTATTGATCAGCATTAAAATTAAATAAGATATAGAAACCAGTTGACAAAACGTCATGTGTTCTAAAAACGGTAATAAATATAGCAAACAAATATATGTATGTACATACATATGTACAACTTGTTTGAAGTGCAGCGATACACAAACTTGCTAGAGAATTGAGAAGAACCAACTCGAGTCAAACATAGTTGCTGTATTTGTTAAGTAACAACAAACAGTTGTGAAAAGCATTAGGATAAGCGGCACTTTAATCGCAGCGATGGGCCTGTCATCTCTCTCTCTCCTCTGATTATTTGGTTTTATGAATGGATTGAATGGTCCACATTATAAATTTAAGGTCATTAGCATATGCATGTGTGTGTGCCAGCCACTGCACTTGACAGAGTGCGAGAGAGAAAAAGAGATAGAACAGATTTACAGCAAGCTTCAACCAGCTGTGTGCGTCTGTTTGCATTTTAAGAGCGACAAAAGCTCAAAAAGTTCGCTGACCTCCTCACACACACACTAAATTACACACCACCAATAACACCATTAGCAGCCGCTTGAAAACGGTATCTTTCCAGTAATGGAACTACAAATTATTTTTAACTTGTTTGCATTTCACATTTTAATTAACATTTCCAGGCGTAAATTTATCGTCAATTCAATACGCATGCAATAAGAAAAGTGTGTGTACAAAATACAAATATTAATACGAAACACAAAAATTTTAACTTAAAATTTATAATTTCAATGGGGTTTGCAGTTAGAAAACGACGTCGACGACGACGAGAGCCGCAGTTGATGCTGCTGTGCTGCTTTGCTCAACGTTCTCATTTTAACTCCCCTCTCTAGCTTTACACTCATGTACATGTGCATTTTCGTGTGCGTTTTAGTGTGTGTGTGTTATTGCATTTGCCGGCCGGCAAAAGGTTAGAGCGAGAAAAATGAGCAAAAAAGTTAGGCAAAGTCACAAAGAGAGTGGATAGAACGAGCGCAGTAAAGTGGGTGATGGCGGTAATCAGCATAGTGAGGGAGACAGAAGTGTTGAGACAAAGTGAGGCCAGAGGTAACAGAAACAGAGTTGCTTAAGTTTTTTTTTCCATCATATTTTTGTTTCACTTTTGTTTATAATTACATCATAATTAAAAAATAATACATAAGGTTGCGTTTGAAATTGTACAAAACTCGCAGTTGGATTTTGATGTTTTGTTGTCTTTTACTTGCTTTTCATTGTTGTTGCTGTTGATTTTTTTTTTTTGATTTTTCATCGCATGCGTGTTTTTTGTTGGTATGTGTGTGTGTGTGTGTGTTATAAGATTTATCAAGTGGAATGGCAGAAAGAGAATATATATAATATATAGTAGATCTTGTTGTTCTCAAATTTTTTTGTTATATTAAGGGGTATATAAAAAAAAAAACAAAAATATATAAGTAATTAATTAATTATGCATGTTTTTATAATCATATATATCTCCATGTGAAATAAATTAAATTAATGCTAGAACACAACATATGACGACAATTGATGACGTTTGAATGATGATTGTGTGGATAACATTTTGCAGCTCTGCTTTTATTCTTCTTCTTCGTCTGCATCTTTTTCTTCTTCTTGTAGTTGGTGTTGATTGTTGCCACTCCACTCTTAGTTGTTGTTGTTTGTGTTGTTGTTGCTGATGGCGCTTAGAAGCACTTGCGGTGAACAATGGATGGACCAGACTCATCATACTCCTGCTTGGAGATCCACATCTGCTGGAAGGTGGAGAGGGATGCCAGAATGGAACCACCGATCCATACAGAGTATTTGCGCTCTGGTGGTGCAATGATCTTGATCTTCATGGTCGATGGGGCCAATGCGGTGATCTCCTTCTGCATACGATCAGCAATGCCTGGGTACATGGTGGTACCACCGGACAGCACTGTGTTGGCATACAGATCCTTACGGATATCGACATCGCACTTCATGATCGAATTGTAGGTAGTCTCATGGATGCCGCACGCCTCCATACCCAGGAATGAGGGCTGGAATAGGGCTTCGGGGCAACGGAAACGCTCATTGCCAATGGTAATGACCTGTCCATCGGGAAGCTCATAGGATTTCTCCAACGAGGAGCTGGATGCAGCTGTTGCCATCTCCTGCTCGAAATCAAGAGCAACATAGCACAACTTCTCCTTGATGTCACGCACAATTTCACGCTCAGCGGTTGTGGTGAACGAGTAGCCACGCTCGGTAAGGATCTTCATCAGATAGTCGGTCAAATCGCGACCGGCCAAATCCAGACGCAGAATGGCATGGGGCAGTGCATAACCCTCATAGATGGGCACAGTGTGGGAGACACCATCACCAGAATCGAGGACAATACCAGTGGTACGACCGGAAGCGTACAGCGACAGGACAGCCTGAATGGCCACATACATGGCGGGTGTGTTGAAGGTCTCAAACATGATCTGTGTCATCTTCTCGCGATTGGCCTTGGGGTTCAAGGGTGCCTCAGTGAGCAGCACTGGGTGCTCCTCGGGCGCCACACGCAGCTCATTGTAGAAGGTGTGATGCCAGATTTTCTCCATATCATCCCAGTTGGTCACAATACCGTGCTCAATTGGATACTTGAGGGTAAGGATACCACGTTTGCTTTGTGCCTCATCACCGACATACGAGTCCTTTTGGCCCATGCCGACCATCACGCCCTGATGACGTGGACGGCCCACAATCGATGGGAAGACGGCGCGGGGCGCATCATCACCAGCAAAGCCAGCCTTGCACATGCCGGAGCCATTGTCGACAACCAATGCAGCAACTTCTTCGTCACACATTTTGTAAGCTACAATCGCAAAGAGAATGGAAAAATAGACAAATTAATTTTTTATTTTGTCGAAACTGAAAATATTCAATTTTTTTTTCAAAATTTTTGAATTCACAAATCGTCAAAAAGCTCAAAACTACTGTAATCGTCGAATAGCACAAAATACTAAATGAACAAAAAAATTTTGTACTTAAATATGGCCAACTTAGATTTATCGTTTGTTCTTTTCTTTTTTCTTAAAACAGAGGGGCAACACCCTGCACATAATAAATCAACAACTTCACAGCAAAGACGAAAAAAAAAAAGCTCAAGAGCATTGAGACATGCCGGTGCACAAAAGGCAAGTGAAGAACCACTCAATTGCCCTTGTCTGTGTGTGTGTGTATACACAGGCGCTTAAAATGGCCGCCACGAAGAAAAAAATAGTTGAAAAAAAGTACACTGATGCCGGCACCTAAACACGTATGTATGTACATACATACATATGTATGTCGAGAACTTTTTTCAATATACACTTGATTTTACCTTTTTGTTTTAATTTAACAAACGACGAAAATTTGTATTAGAAAAACTGAATTGTAACTTTGCAATTCGAGTTGAATAATTTGAAACCACACTTGGTTGTTGGTAAGAGTCGACGAGGCGATAGAGTGACTGAAATGCAACCGCACCGTTTGACTGCCGAAAGAGGAATGAACAGACAGGCGAATGCCAGTTAACAGCTATTTCAAGCGCTGCTTTCAGTCAGTCATCGGCGACGACGTCGTCGTCATCGTTTTGGTATCTATACGAGCGCAATCGCTGACTCTGTCGGCTCGCTCGCACGCAACGAATGTTGGCGCATGCGTGCGAAAGAGAGCGCACCACTAGCTAGCTTCGTTTGCCAACTTTTGTGACCATATATGGTCATGTTTGGAAGCAAATCGTTGTCGTCGTCGAGAGAGAACAACGATTGAGAGTTGAAAATCGTCGCCGCTTTCGCTCTCTCACGCTCTGAGCTCTGTGTGTGTGTGTGTGTGTTCGTGTATGCGACGACGCTTGACAATGTTGAAGGTTTTCTCCAATTTTGCGCGGCTCATAAAAAAAAAAAAACCGGCATTTTTGCATTGAAGAAACACCGAATAACTCTAATGACGTGATTCTTTAACTATTTCTGGCCAACTTGCTTGGTCGTCGTCTACGTCACGTGCACTGTGGGCTGCTTGCGCACACACACATGTACAAACATTACAATTAGTGCATTTGTACATATGTATGTATGTATGCATGTTAAATTTTTATGCATGAATTCAGCAGCTATGTACATATATGTACATAATTTTCAAATGGAGCTCGAAAGCTTGAAAGTTAATTGAAGCGTGGGAAAAATAGAAAGTGTTTTTGCGAATTGAATTTGCAAAAATGGCAAAAAAAAAAAAAAACTGTCACCAGTTCTTCCTTTTCGCTTCTGTTTCTTCTTTTCTTTGTTGTTGGCCTTGTCTTAGTTGGGAAATTCACATTGGGCACCGCCCCATCGCTAGATCGAAACACACACACACAAACACACATGCATAAATAAATAAGTATTTAAATTTGTGTATGTATGTCTTCTTTAAGCGATTATAAAATAATAAGCTCCATATCTTATCGATCCACAAATTCAGAGATAACAAAACTTTTTGCGTGGTTTTTTTTTTTTATATTTCACTTAAGTCAGCGCGTGACTTGTTTGTTGTTATTGTTGATTGATTAGGTTTTGGTATTTCGGTATTTTTTGAATTTTTTCTTATCAAGAATGTCATTAATCGACTCTTGGATATTATCACAAATACATTATATTTCACAAGCACGTTAAGAAAAAAATTGTTTAAAAAAAAATATATACATATATAAAAACATATACATATATTCGCTATTCACGATTCGATTAGATTTTTGAGAGTTTTTGATAATTTGTTCGGTTGGATTGGATTTTTGATTTGTTTGCTGGCATAGAAGATACTTACATTTGGTCTGTTTTGTTTAAAAGTAATTAAATAAATATAAATTAAGTCTTTCGGTTTGTGTGTGTCTTTTGTTTAGACGACTTAAGCTGGCTGCTTTTAGCGGTTTTGTGTCGGGAGGAGTATCCACACAGCACAAGAACTCAAACTGTAATGACATGAAAACTGGTCGCCGTTTGTCGTTTTATAAAGCCCGTGTCCGTCCGTCCGTCAGCCGGCAAACCGTATTTTAGCGCCTTATCAGCGGCCACTTACACACTTCTCCAGGCTGCCGCCAAGCGTTTTACCATATATGGTATGAATTCAATTTTTACCCCGTTTTTGCCCACCGTCTGTATGTGTGAGTGAGAGAGTGACTGCGTCGTATCTGTGTGTGAATCATACATGAGTCTTTGCAAGTGTGTAAGAGTATAAAAAGAGTATATCGTAGCATAATCCCCTGTTACGGGTGTGACTTGCTCAAAGGTTGCGTCACTATTGGGTACGTTTTGCACGGTTTTTGAATCAAATTTGATCAAGTGTTTGTTTTTTTTTTTAATCGTATCAGAATCAGTTTGAATAATTTCTCACATGTTGAATTTTCTATTTGGAGAGTTGTCACTTAGCTTTAAAGAGCGATAAGGGTTGAAGTATGTACTTAAAATTGTTAAATCGAAATAAACTACAGTGTGCTTCCAGGGAGTTGAGGTTAAACTTGAACAATAATTTTTTCAAGACTTAATTTAGATTTTTAAATATTACTATCAAATCAACAAATATTATACTTTAAACCAGAGAGCAACACATAATAATCAAACATACATATACATATGTATATTCCAGTAACAATTGTTGTTTATGTATGAACATGTGAGTAAAAGTGCAGAGCATACATTGGTCAACATGATTTTGAAATTTAAAGCTCGGTTTGCAGCAATAACGGCTCCAGCCTAAAACAGCTGTCAGTTGATGCGTCAACCACGCGTTTGCGCAAAAGAGATAGAGGCACACACAATCACACACACACAGCAATCAAATGAGAGCGCACACTTGCTGCGCTCAGCGAAATGCTGACTCAACTCAGTTCATAAGCGCAGGGGGTTTGTTGTTTTTTTTTTGTGCGATTCTAAAACACATTTATTTTGAAAAAATACGTTATACATTATCAAATTTTTTGGTTTTATAAAAGATGTTTTTGATGGTTGAAACAGACATTGCAAAGTCTCGCTCCCTCCCAATCTCTCTCTTTCTCTCTCTCTCTCTCTCTCTCTGTCTCTCTATCAGCAGTGAAAAAGTGAAAGAGTGCAGTGCGAGCGCGATTGTCAGTCAGACTCAAAAGAGAGGGGAAAGTTGCACACAGGCGTGCAGCACCAGCATATGCATATGTTTGTGTGTGTGAGTGAGTAGTGAGTGTATGTGTGTGTGTGTGCGTGCATCGTTGTGTTTTTGTAACGGCGACTGTTCATAAATGGCCAACGAACACATTCCATCGACAATCGTGATTTTTACAATTGCCGGTTGACTAATCATTGTTTAAATAATTGCCTATTTTGAATTAAAATGACGCACAAAATAGCCAGCAACATTTTAAAAATCAACCGCAAGCAATCTATGTTTGTATGCATGTGTGTTTGTACAAACACAAGCATAAAATACATAAATACACAAACACACACACACAACAACAGTCGCGACGAGCATCAAACCAAACCAAAAAGAAATAAAAACGAGACAGCGCTAGCCGGAATGAGAGAGGCTTACGCAGGCGTCGTGCTCTCTCACTGCGAACAGCACAAAAAACAAACCAACAACAAGGAGTGGCAAAAATGACGTTGCTCCCATACACCAGCGCCAAACTTTATTCGATCGCAATGCATTTCTATGTACATATGTATGTATGAGTATGTTTGTGTTTTTGCAGTTAACTGCAGTTACTTGATTTTGTGAAGAAATCGAATGCAGGCAGCATTCAGCTGATTGTTTAGCTACCATTCGTGGAATTATTATTGTTCAAGGCAGGCGCTAAATTGGAAATGGAAGCTTTACAGTCGCCGTCGCCGTTGCCGTTGCCTTTGGTTGTTTGTCTTAAGTTTCATATAATTTAGTCAAGCAAAAAAAACTATAGTAATTCTCATGGTGTTAACAGTTATTTGCAAGCGTCAGCTATCGCATTCCATTCTGCCTGTCTTTTCTTCTTCTTATTGTTCAGCTTTCGTAGTTAAATTTTACATACACACTCACTGTTATATGTACTATTAGCCGGTTTTGACGGCTTTTCAAAGTATTTTTTATTGAGAAAATGAATAAAGCTTTAAACAGAAAAAGAAATTATTTTATAGTAAATTTTGTTAGCTAATGCAAACAATTTATAAAAATATAATACTAAACCGAAAACGTAACCAAAGCTCTTGTAAACAATAATAGCATTTTTCCAACGACTTTTGTGTACAGAACCCAAACTTTGGAATGACAATATCACAATTTCATGCGTAAATATCATAGAAAACTTTTTATTTGATTTTTAAGAGAATTCAATGAATTTGTTTACCAGACCACTGTTGACTAAATCAAGTTAATTAACATGAAATGGAAATTGAAATAAAAACCCATTTGTTTCTTGGGTATAAGGTTCTCGTCACGCTGGAATGCAAATAAAATGACTTCACAGTAATTAAAGTAAATACATATGTATATGTGTTAATGTATGTACATACATATGTATATATGTACATATGTATGTCAAATGAGCTATGACAACCTTGTCGGGAGTTGTCAAGGGAGAGCCAAGTGTGGATCTTGATCGAAACTAGAAACAATTGAAATGGCCAAAAACGTCGCATTAACGTCGCTTTGATGACTTTGAAACCGCTATGCGTTGATGAAACAACAACAACATCAGCATAAGCCATGATCAACGACCTTTCTCCAAAAAAAAAAGTTCGTAGCTCGTCACGTTTTCTACACACAAACAAACAAACACACACGCTAACGATGAGGGAGATGAAGACGGAGACAAGGAGGCAATTTACAAGCGCAGACCCACTTGTTTCACAACATCCAAAACGGCATAAGTACGTACATACAAATGTACATATGTATGTACATATGTGCACTAAGCACGCATACACACAGAGAGAACATTGTGAGCACAAAGAGCGCACACTTTGTTTTTGCTGCTGCTGCAGCTGCTGCTTAGTCTTCAAGACTTAAAGCTAACGAGTCGAAGCCAAAGCCATTGTCAAGGTCATTGAATGAGAAAATTTTTACATTTTTCACAATTAATTTGGCATTTTACACGCGTATGCGTATTTGGTATTAACATGCAAGTATGTACATATGTATGTATGTATGTATGTTTATGCCCGCCTCTCCTTCGTCACCATCATCAGTACTAGCACTTGTTTTTGGTTTGGTTTGAAAACAGAAAAGTTGCACATTTTCACTACAACTTTTTTATGTTTTTGGACACACTTTGGATTTCAGGTACAACCAGTTTTGACCATGATAATCGTATACCAAAATCTCATTAATTGTTTTCTTAATTAGAGTGTGATCGTATAATTGCCAAACTAGGCGCAATTTCCAGTTGAGTTGACTTGAAAAGTCCCATTTTTGATTGGTCTAAGAAAAACTAAAAAATCTGACGTTAACCTAATCTGTTTAAAACTGAAACTCATTGAGCTATTAGTAAAATTTAAATTGGGATAAAAAAAAGATCATCATCTTTGATTTTAGAAGCGTGATTCAATTTAATTTTGATAGTAATAAAGATATATTTTAGGATTTTCCTTATTTCCAAATAAGATAAGTTAAGAAAAAGCTACATATGTTACTCCTATCTGTTTATAAAATCGTCTTTCTATCTCTTTCTTATAAATATAAACATACACAAATCCTAAAAAAAAAAAATACCCATTTAATAAGCTAAATGATTTTGAAGTCCAATCTTGGTTCAAGTCTGATGATTACAATGTATTAAATGTAAACGAGGCGGTGCATGGTGCGGAAAATGAGAGAGGGAATACAACATTTAAGCACCTCTTTAGGAATTAAGATGCGTGCCCACATTAAATGCAATGCCATTAATATCGGCATGAACATGTTAATACAAACTAATGAAAATGCCTTAATAATAAAAAGTTGTTAATTGCTTGCCTAATTGATGCCGTAGGCGCTAGAGATGTGCACATATTTTGTATGTTATCGATAACTTAAGTTTAGAAAGTTGCTGGAAACTAGTTCACACTTATCACAATTAAATGGATCAACTGTGTTTGAACTAGCTCAACATATTCAGTTTTTATTTTGTCCCATCTCTAGATTGTTAGCGTTAGTGTAACGGGTCTTATTGCGTGATGCCGAAGAAGAAGACGCAGACTTAAAAAGCGGCTTTTGGGAAAGGAAAAAAAGTGAAAAATGATTTTTTTTTTTTTTCGTTTTTATTGTTGAGCGGGCGGCAATTTTTCACAATTTCACTTTAATGCCAATGTACGGCTAAATTTGTGCGTGCTTCATCCATTTGCCATCCATCCTCTCCAACCCACTCTTACCCTCTCGCCAAGCTGTTGCTATCTCTTTTAAGTTAACGGGGTCCATCCATTTCGATTTCTGTGGGTGCGCATATCCACATGAAGAAAATAATTAGCCAATTCCAACAACAAATAAAACAACAACAACAGCAGCATCATCAATAGCAACGCATTTGTGAGCATCAAAACAAGAGTTGAAAGAGAGAGAGAGAGAGAGGTTTTAATAGCGTTAACCCAGCTAACAAAATTGACAGCAATTAAATTACATTTGCCAAAAAGAAAACCAATAAATATACATATACATGTGTACATTGTATGTATGTATGTACAGTGAACAGACTCTGCAAAACTTAAACCACCTTATCCAAGCATGAATGTACATGGTATGTATGTATATGCTTACTAAGTATATATTCCATATTGTATATAATGATGCACTTTCAGCCAAACTTGTTTGCTTGGCAAAGCTTTAGGGAAAAATTTTATTGAGTCACTTTAGTTTTGTCACAGCAAGGATGAGGGGATTGGTTTAGCGAGGGGGGATGAAGGGGTCTAGACATTTCTTTTAGCTCGTCGTCTTGACTAACTGCTAACCGGCTGTGTGTGTGTGTGTGTGCAGCCGAAGGTGTTATAGCAAATGTATGTATGTACGTGATACTTGTATAAACATAAACACATGTTTTTGTTTGTCTCCATCATATACAAATACATATGTACATACATATGTATGTACATTGTACGAGACGCCAGGCACTCTAGACAAAACTTTTCTTCACATCTGTATTTATATATGTATGTGTGTTTATATTTTTGCTATTTTATTTATTGCCGAACCTGAGATGCCTTGAGCCGCCATCTGTCTGGACAGAAATTTCCAATCAAAGAATCAAGAAAATAGCAACTGGAAACTGATTATTTTATATGTAACATACCAGTACATTTCCAGGGGATGGAAGTCGTTGGAAAGATTATAACATATATGTATGTACATATGTAATAAAAAAAATAAAAATCACTCTTAACATAATAATAATAAATCCATGCTTCTCTTATGGATGGCAACCCTAACCTTACCCCACTCAACTCGTATTGTAAATTATTCAAATTCAAGATTCACCAACATTTTGTGCATTACTTCAACTGGTTTTCCTTATGATGATTGACTATTATAAGCTTAAATCAACACACCGCCCCCTCCCCACCCCTCCCTCACAAACATTTACACGTCTACACATATTTTAAATACATACTATTTACTATATTGACGTTTCATTTTATATATGGCTAAAGCAACATATTTGCATGGTGAAGTAACTGTGACAACATACATATGTACATATAAAAAAAAAAAACAACTACTATAAATTGAAGCACAAAGTCAACACTCGCTAAATGTGACAACAAATGCTTGAATTCATCAGTTTTTAAATATCTATTTCGAAATAAAAATATTATTAATTATTAAAGCAAGCCTAGATTTAGGCTGTAGATGGCGCCAGTTTGTTCCTTATTGGAGAGTGAGCGGATTATTGCATTCCACTTGTGGAGAGTCTGCACTTTAACAGCAACAAAATAAATCTAAAGAAGGCCGCAGCCAGCAAGAATGTGGGTTGCAAAAACAAAACCTAAAGTGGTTTTTAATGAAAATGAGTGACGCCTATGTGTGTGTGTAGATACATATGTATGTGTGTAGCGTGTGCTAGGCACATGCAAACGTAAGTATAGAACGTCGCCCACACAAACAAACACACACACGTTCTCATTCCCATTTCTATTCCCACTCATAAAGCTGACGTTCCCATTCCAGGTGACTTTTGGGTCGAGCCAGCTTTTTCTGCAGGGTTGGCTCGTTACGGTTCAGCAGAAACAACAGCGTAAACAGCTGGGCGTGCGTATGACTGTGTGTGTGTGTGTGTGTGTGTGTGTGCGTGTGAACAAGAACAACATCAATTAAGTAGACAAGAAATTCAAAATATAAAATGCACCGCCGCGCAATTACACAAATTGAAATAAAACCAGAAGAATAAGAAGAGGAGAAAAAATATATGTACATATATGTGTACATATGAATGTACATACATATATGTATATTTACGCACGTGTCTTTTAATGCGTGGGATTCGTATGTGCGATTTAGTATGCGTATGAATGTGTGGGTTTGTATGTTGATGCGCGTGACAAACAATGCTTAATGTGCGTGCAACAGGAGTCACAAAATGGTCACACCCAAAAACAAAAAAATAAAATGAAAAACACAAAATTTATATTATTTTTTTAATTCTGAAGTTCATATCACAAATTGAGTCAGTTGCTTGTTGAGTGATCTTCTTCTTGGAAAGTTGAGATTTGAGTGCAGCTGTTAAAGTATTTTTCCAATCAGCGGATATGACGCTCATCTTTAACGGAACTGAGAGTTACATACATACTTGAAAAAAATACTCATGCGGGCAGGAAAACAAAAAGGAAAATTCATAGCAGCATGGCGAAGTTGAAATGCTCTTTCTGTTAAACAAATTGTTATTTTATTCTTCTTAATTTAAACTTTAACACAAATCTCATGACAAAACTGTAATCTCTTAACAATGGGTAAAGGGTATATCACTTGACAATATCGATTACAAAATTCCACTTTAATAATACACAATACTTTAAGATATGGTTATGCACTTAAGCTAACGCTAGGGGCGCCTTGTTGCTGTTATCATGGCTATTAATATGTTTAAACACTCACAACGCACCAAACAGCCCATAAATAATAATATAGTCGAACTTATCTATGTTTTTGTATGGAGGTTCGACTGTAGTTACACCAACACATTGCGATTAACTAAAGTAACTGATAACTGTTGTATTTGTTTTTTTTTTTTCAAGTGACTAAATGAGCATATAAAATAAATTCATAAATTAATATGAATTTCATTTATTTACTGATAAAAATAACGCACTTAAATTAAGCAATGACTGCAACTGAAAAATATTTACATGCAAACATGTGTATGTATGTACAAACATATGTACATATATTTTTTGGCTTTGGGGTGCTACATAGAGAGAGAGAGAGAGAGGGCGATTGAGTACGGTCGAATCGTGCTTATCATTGGAATTAGACATTGACCATGGGAGCAGCTCGCCGCTCAAAATGAGTCACAATTCGTTCATCCCACACGGACGTGGACGACAAGCTCGCCTTACACACACACACACACACACACGCACACACACAGAGAGACAAGCATGCAGGCACAAATTCTCGCAGATGAAACTTCGCGCTGGGGCGGCTTGAGGGTCGGCATTGAAAACATGACGCGGCAACTTATTTCCATGTTATTGAAATGATTCATCCCGCTGAAATGAAAAGTACAAAATTTCATTTAAACTATTTGCATACATAGTATGTTCATATGTATGAAACATCGCTAAGCACCGCATCATCACGTCAACACAACAATAACGATAAAAATAACAATAACACAATAATATAACATGTTGAAGATGACGACGAGATGAAATAAAGCGCTTGCCGTTTGTTTTTCTACTTCGTTTTTTTTACAATAGCAGCAAAAACTAGGTGAACGGTAAACAAAATAAATGCGAAATCCTACAACAAAAAAACAAACACATACATATGTATGTACATATGTATCTACCTCTCTGTGTACATATGTTTGATAATTGAGCATATTTAACATACAAACACACATTAAAGGCCACGGCTTATGCTAAAAAGAACAAGTGTGCGAACGAGATGGCAAATGTTCCCGTTGCCCGCCCGACAGTTGAGTTGAGAAATCAACTGCGAAAAAGAGCGTCTGTGCAGTCGCAAACACGAGCACCTGTAGCCGTATTAGCTAGAACAGCAATAACAACTACAAAAACAACAACAACAGCAACGCTGGCTTTGATTTGATGGCAACGTCTTCTTCATCTCGAATTGTTGACAGTTACGTTTGAAATGTTAAGAAAAACAGAAGTCCAAGCGGCACAAAATACGATAAACTTGTTTTTTCAAGCAACGGAAAAAACTGGCTGCTAGAAGTAAACAAAACCACAACAATATAACTAATGTTACAGCACCAAACAGCAATGTAGAACCATTCTCTAGATACTATCTTGGGGTGTTTGTGTGTGTGTGCTCTGCTTGTGTCCAAGATCTTGTTTATTTTACGATAAACTAAACTATTTTTGTATAATTTCTTATAATAAATTATAACAGATAGGATTTTGCAATCACATTTCATATTAATCGCATACATTTTAATGTCCCACATTGTGCACAGTTATTTCTAATGGTCTCAACAACGGTGCTTAGGCAGCTGGAAATGGGAGACACATACATACATACATACACATTTAGACATGTCTCTATCGTAAGCATGTGCTTGCCATACATTCTTTTGCAAGTTGCGCAGCGGCTGTTTTGTGTCTGTAAGCCGCGGTCCTCAAATGATCACAAGAGAATTAGCATTAAAAAAGCTTGCGTCATGTTTATTCCTGCTTCCTTTGCTCACGCAATGATCCCTCGTGTGAGATTTTCGCTTAGCTTTGAGCAGCGACGCGTGCGCTACTTCCACTGCGCAAGTGTATATGTATGTATGTATAAAGAAGATGTACAGGTAGACTTAAAATACAGTAACTTATGCTTTCTTTCTATCTGCGCACTTTTCACTTTCTAGTCTAGGCATATTATAAAGCTTGACAAAAATAAAAGACACAGGCGCCAATAACAATAAACAATGACAATGACAATAAATTTGACAAATGTTTGGAAATGTATGTATGTATGTGTGTATTTATTTTTGTGATTTTGCAGTTGACAGTTGACTGTGTGGATATGTATGTATATACATACATATACATATGTATATATGAGTATTAAAATTTGTGTTAAAAACAGAAAAAACAAGAAACAGCACAAAACAAGTCAACGTTTTTGGAGTTTTTTGTTTGTTTTGTACATTTTGTTTTAATTTGGAATTTAATTTTTACTTTGCATAATTTATTTGCCATATTTTTTTGCGCTTTCAGCCGCACACTTTCGCACTCACACACACACGCACAAGCCGAAGCCATTGACATTGAGCTGTCTCTAGCCAGCGTCGCTGTCTCTGTCGACGTCGACTTCGCGGCCTTTGCTGGTGCCATTTTGAACGAAAAGTTATATTTTCGCTCTTTTTTTTTTTATTGTGATTTATATTGAATTTTAACCCAAAATGAACATGTCGCGCAGTCGCAGTTACAGCTGCGTATGTGTGTGTGTGTATTTTGGTGTACATATATTTTATTTTATGGACTTCAAAATGTAACGATCTTCGAATTTCGAACAACGGAAATTGTCAATGTTGCCATATTTTGAGTATGATTTAAGCTAGAGATGACACCCCGGCTTCAATGGAGTCTCAATCGACTCCCCTCTTTCTCTCTCTCTCTCTCTCTCTTTCCCTCTCTCTCACTTTATAAGGCATTGCATCCGGCGTTTAACTATCGGCAGCTTTATTATTGAGCCGCAGGAAACCGACGCAATTCAAAGCAATCCATTTTTGGAATGCACAAAGTTTTTGTAGCCTTTTTCGTTTTTGACGACAACAAAAATGTTTAGGTAGAACAATTAATGTGTATTTGTGTTTATTATATGTTTTTTGTGTTTTTGTTTTTTTCTGTTGAAATTTATTGCAATTTCGACATCCATTTATGCATTATATTTTCTAGTTTAACTACTTCTATGAGATAAGCTTACAAATCAATTGCTTAAAATTCTTAATAAAGATATTAATATAAACTTAATACTTAAAGCCATGCAACATTAAATTATTTAAAAACAAAAACATAATGTTATTTAAATTTAGAATAGTTTTCACTTTTTGATTTATTTTTTTGTTAATTTATAAAACTAAGACAAACTTAATAGCAAACAATTAGCTAAATATACCTAAAACGTTTTTGAAACAATAAAAATTTTGCTTAAAAATGACAACAAAAACGTTGACACAAAGAGATTGAACTAAAGTGTTAACGGAGTTTGTTTTGTTTGTTGAAAAAGAAAGACTTTCACAACAAAACAAGATGAGCCAGAAAAATTCAATTTTTAGTCAAATTTTTGCGAAAGTCAAACTTGTTTGTTTTGAATACCGTTCGATTAAAATTTCGGATTCCAAACAGCTGCAGCAGTCAAAGTATCCATGTAAAGTCAAAAGATAAAGATACTTTGACTATTAAGATTTCTCTCTTTTGTTTTTCTTCTTTGATTTACTTAATTTAAACAACTTTGGAATATTAGAAATTGTCTTCTTTGGAGCAAAACTGGAAAATTTGGTTTTGTTTCTGAAGAAAATATTGCAAGTTGAAAACATTAAACAATTAACAAAACTTAAACAACAATTAACCCAGTAATAACATGAAAAAATTGATTCACTACAAAAAACCAAATGACAAACTTTTTTTCTAGTCTAAAAACTATAATATGTATGTCCAATGTGTTAAGTTGCATTAATATAAAGTTGTATATCATAAAAAACAAGTAAGAAGGCTCTAGTCGGGACAGCCCGACTAGAAGATACCCTGAACCCAGTTCCAACAAATATACTAAATTTATTAAAGACTTTGGTATACTGATTTAACTTCAATCGATTAAATTCGATATCTCCGGTGTTTCTTAACCGATTTGGACGAAATTTTCAGAAAAGATCTATCGTTACCCATTCTTTCAACCCTTTTTACATTTTCCAAATTCGATATTTTTTTGTTATCGATCACATGTGTATATCGGAAACCAGAATAGTTATCGATAATTTGAAGCAAACTTGTTCTGCTCATGGTATAGGAGAACTTATATTCAAAATCTGAAGTCTCTAGCTCTTGTAGTCTCTGAGATCCACGCGTTCATACAGACAGACAGACGGACAGACAGACGGACATGGCTATATCGTCTCGGCTGTTGATGCTGATCAAGAATATATATACTTTATAGGGTCGGAGATGCTTCCTTCTGCCTAATACATACTTTTGCACAAAACCATTATACCCTTTTTACCCATTTTATGGGTTAAGGGTATAAAAATTAATGTGAGCCCGATCAAACGGGAGATGTGTAAACATCTTGAAATTAAATATTTTGTATAGTTCCAAGTACTTATGCTTTCAAAATTTTCTTAACAATTCTCATATTGACAGCAGAGCTGCGCGGCTCGACCGTCTCAAGGCTCATTTTCCCGAACTTAACTTAACGTGAACTCAACTTGAACGTGAACGTAAACTTCAAATTCAAGCGATTACCGAAAGCGTGAACTTATCGAACAGCTGTTGCCTTCAAATAGAATAGAACAATATTAGAATTTATTATAATTCATACCCAAGCAGCCTGTTTTTTGCTGGATCTTTATAATGTTTGCTAGCATTATTATATAAATAATCTTTTCCTTGAACCAAACAAATTAGCTTATGTTCATCCATTTTAAAAACAACTGCTTAAACTTGAACTTGAAATTCAGTTTTCTACTTGATTTTTAGTCAAAATTAATGTTAAAATACTATGCCAAAAAATCGACGTGGGCATTGGTAAAATCTTTTGACTTCCATAACTTTGTCAAACTGACCCGATTTTCAAAAGCAATATCTTAAAAGTCATGGTTTGGCTTCTAGAATAAACTGCATTTAATTAAAACTGGATTTTTGGTCAGAATGCATGTCAAAGTTTTATGCCAAAAAATCGACTTGGGCATTGGGAAAATCTTTCGACGTTCATAACTGACCCGATTTTCAAAAGCAATATCTTAAAACTCATGGTTGGACCCCTAGAATAAAACGTCATTGTAAGTTAACAATGTCAAGTCAAGTTTAGTTGAGGGTAGCCACCAAGCAGTGTTTTTCCTTAAGTTGAATAAATCAGCTTGTTTTTAAGTTCACGTAGAGTCAAGTACACGTTATCTTAAGGTAGGGTATCTGAGCCTCCAGTCGGCTGCTTCTCTGTATCTAAGCGCAAACAAGTCGAATGCAATGCAATGCTGTCATAATTGTTCGAGTAAAAATGCTAGAAAAGCAAAATATAACGCTAAAATAGCTATTAACCTATAAATTTAATCACACTTATACCAGTTGACTCATACAGAAAGAAGCTTTATTTTGATGATCCTGTTTTTTCCGCAATCGCGATTTAAAAACAGTCAGATCTAGCGGGAAAAAATGGCAGCACTGACACATATGTTCGTTAGCTTACTTCTTTTACGACAACACTAATACAATAGCAAATAGACCGATTTGATCTTACTTCTTACGTAAGACTATTTGTATGTATTTGAAACAATATTTTCACCCCCCGAGCCTATAGACATTTACACATCAAAAAATAAAGAAAACTTGATAGGCTTAAGGTTTCAATCATCATCGAGCGATGAATGAACATATATATGTATATACTTATTCAACATTTGGGCATTTAAGACATGGTATGTTTTATCTCTTGGTATGTTTAATCTCTTGGTATTTTTTATCTCTTGGTATGTTTTGTTTCTTTTTTTTTTTTTTTCGAATTTTCGAGAATCAGTGTTAAACAGAGCGTGACTGCATTGCATTTCCATTTCAGAGGCCTGAGGAAAAGTGCTTTCTGCACCGTCGCATCCCATTGCATCTCTATTGTGAATGATGCGAAAAAAAAGAAAAAAAAAACGTATGCCCGACTAGCCAAAATCGGATGAATTATTTATGAGTAGCCAATGTTGATGCGAATATATATAAAAGTATATGTATAAAATCAATGCTCAATGCTCTGTGTGTTTGTGTTGCACGTATGACTCATGAGGCACACAAAGTGTCTGGGTTGCAAGACACTTTTTATCACCCTGCTCTTACCCCATTTTCATTGTGAAAGTGACACGCGCATAAAGTCGCAAAAAAAAGGCCTCTTTCGCCGTTTTTTGTTTGTATATAATACTAATATGCTCTTGAAAATGTAAATTGGTTAAAAAGGGTTAACGTAACAAGCTGAAATTTCCCATTCGGTTTAATTCAAAACGTTCTAAATCTATTTATGCAGGCAATGTCAAAAACTAAGATTATGGAAAATGGGATTCAAAAGGGTCTTCTTTCCCCGCTAATTAGTCCAAGCCCGTTTCTCTAGACAGTGGGAATCGCGTTAAGAAATTTTTACTTAGAGAATTTTACAGGGCATTATTTGGTTTGGCATAGTTCTTACTTGTTTTTTGAATTGTTTCCTACTTTGTATTTTATATTTCGGTAATTTTTGCAAGTTTTTGGCAAAAAAACACAACAAAATTGTTAAGCTTCGCTGTGTATACCCTTATAGGGGTGATCGGAACCACCCCGTACACAATCACAAACACACACACACACACACATGCATACATGCAAAGAGGGTGGTAACTCTGACTACTAGCCAAAAAATGAGGGTCGACTCACTGCGAGGCGCAACCTTGAGCCGCTCACGAGTTTGAGGTTAAGGGTAACAAATGGTTGTGTGCGGGGGTGAGTAAGCAAGGATGAGGTGCAATGGTACACCCTGTGCGTGCGTGCAACGGAAACGGTCCTGGGTTAACAGTACAATAACAAGGGATTCCTATTTCTTTTTTTTTTTCGTGGGCGTTGTGAACAACCACCACAAATATAATTTGCAAGCAGAGCGAGAGGTGGCTCAGGGTGGCTATCGGTTTTTGTGTGAATCAGCTGTTGCCCGCCGCAGGGTGTACAGGGTGAAAACCATCAATGAATAATGCAGACAAAGTAGAAAATAAATATTTCAAACTAAAAGCCATTAGAAAATAATGATAATTAAGATTTACTATTAGACCAGCTTAAGACCAAAACTCAATTATTATTTTACAATTATTAAATAAAAGAGCTGGGAATAAGTTAATAATTTTGTTTAGTTGTTAGAAATCAAACCATAAATGATATAAATATACATATGTATGTATGTATGCATGTACACACATTTGTACAGGCATAAAATCAAAATATTCAAGTGGCTTGCTGAAAAAATATAAGATATCAATTCTTTGTATTGTAACATATGTATGCTTTTGGTAAGGAAGTTTGTTCTGATTACAAATACAATCTCAACTCACTAAATCGTGTCGTTCTTCTTCTTCCGCTGATAAACTCTACATATCACACGAACGAACGAAAGAACAAGACGAAAAAAATGCACTCTCGCCTTGTGAGGCTCGACTTGACTCGGCTCGCCTCTCGCCTCTCTAAGAGCAATCGCATTGATGCCGTTGGTGTTGTTGTTCTTGTTTTTATTTCTGTTGTCACGCGGGGCCTTGGCCTCGGGGTGTTAATTTATGGCAGTTCGAATGGCGTGGCGCCGCCGCCGACACTCAACTGTGAGAAACGCTTCCGTTGGCTGCCAAAAAAGAAATAATGCAAGACACCAAAAAAAGATATGCAGAAAGGGTAAAGAATAAGACACAACCGCTGCAATATGCGGGTGTGCAATATACAATCACACACATACATACATACAAACAGACATGTGTACATACAGGGTGTCACTGCTCAAAAAAAGCAAACAAACAAACAAACAGCAGACGACACATCACACAGCAAGAGCAAATTTGTTGATGAGTCATAAAAGGAATTGCACAAAGAAAAATAAAAAATCTACACAAATGGCAGGCAGGGCACAACTTCGCCGGAAAACTTCAGGTTTCATTATTTATAAGCACTTTTGTGTGAATTAGCTGCGCAGGTGTTTGCATATCAAAAAAAAAAAAAACTATTTACATATGTACATAGCTGCTTATAAATAAACAAAAACAATTAAATAAAAATATAATGACCGTCTGGGCTCAATATTCATCACATACAAAGATTATCATCGATCCACTCTTCTTGAAAAAACTGTTGTTTTAGCTTCAAGTTTTTAAGCAAAGAGAATTAATAAAGAGAGAGTCGAATTACCAGACAACAAATGTCTGTGATCCACTCACAGCAAGCTTTCGTAAATAGTCCTCTAAACCAAGAGTTCTTAATCTGCAGTGTGTAGGGGAGGCAGCGACTTATGATCCACAGGCAGGCAATAATATATATGTATGTATATATGTAAGTACATACATATGTAAATGCATTAGTGTTTGTGTGTGCTTGCTGCGGAAACGGAGGCGCATTAAAAAGGCCAAACACGTTCACAGCACAGCAAAACAGAGGAGTCAGAAGAAGAAGATATTAAAAAGGGAAAAGCTGCATAAAATGAAGCTGAAGACCGGCAAAACAAATTACATACATTCACAACGTGAAATTCGTTAATATTCAACTGGCATAGCAAACCAGACGACCCGAAGGCTCCAACGACAGAGGTTTACAGAGAGAGGATATGAAGAGTGGTTGCGTGCGTCTGCTTGTATGTATGTACATATGTGTAGGTGTGTTTTAGGATGCCGGCAGGTAGACAGCAATGTCCGCATATAATCGATTTGCATACATATATGTATGCGTGTGTGTGTGTATGTGTGTGTGCTTACTATGCAATAATGAACAGCAACTCAAAAGTGGACAAAGATTAAGTTGATGATGACGACGCACTCATGTGACATGATTTAATAAACATGTACATATGTATGTATGTACATAAGCACAATTGAGTTGGGTGTGTATTTTCCGGCATTTTAGGTAATTTGCGCACACACACACACACACACACACACAAGAAGCCGCGAAGACGAAGAAACGTGCATAGATAGAGTCAATTGTGGAGTGGGAGTGTATGAAAGAGATGGAGAGCAGGTCGCGGTAAGTTCAAGTTCATATTTATTTGTATCATTTTTCTGGGTTTCGCCTTTTGAGCGTTTTCCGGTTTCTGTGTGTGTTTTGTCCATGCGAGTGAGTGAAAGAGCGTTTTACTTTACTTTACTAGCAAACATTCGCACAGTGTGTCGAGAGTAGATTTTAATAATTTTTTTGTTGTTTAGGTATTTACTTGTTAGAAATACATATGTACAGGAATAATGTAAGTAAGAATGTTTTTTTAAAACAACAGTTTAAAGAAATTATACAGATGCATTGCATACGATAATATGTATTTTTATAACGTTTTATAACCTTTGTACTTATTTGCTAGCTTTTTGCATAATTTATTTGCCAGAATTAACTTAAATATCTTGCAAAATATTTATTTTTCAGTATTCATAGTTTTGCCTTACTGTGCACTTTGCAGAGAGCAACTTCTAAGCTTAGCTTATGCACATGCGCTTACCTTTCGCCCTCTCTTTCTGTCTGCGCGATTCTCTCTTCGCTCTCAGGGAGCAGTGGATTGCAGCATAACAAATGCAACGCCAAATATGGTTATGCTACATACATGTATCAATTGGCTAAAGTGTTCATTAACACTCTTTCACTCTTTCGCAGTCAACGCATCTTTAAATCCTCCTCCTACTCCCCCAATCAACTTAGACAATTGTTGAATGAATAGTTAATGCTTTCGGTCATGGGCAGTTTAAGCTATTTGCTATTTTGCAATCGAGATGTGCTTGATTGAATGTTAACTAAAGAGAAGAGATGAGATCAATTGTTTGACCTTTAGTGCGACTTTAAACAAATATGTGGAGCACAAATACTTACATACATACAAACAAACATAGATCACACACTCGTTTCGCAGCAACGACAATTCTTCATATGGTCTGCCAAACAACATCAGCTCAATCTATCGTCCTATCTCTTTCCCTCGTGCACACACATTTTGTCTTGCTTACGCTCATTTGTATGGTTAAAGTGGATTTTATCTAACGCAACATAAAAAGTGAAAACCATTTGGATTGTGACTAAAAAAGGGCATGAAACATTTTGAGCTACCAAAAATGAAAGATGGAAAAATAAAACGAATGCACAAAGAAACAAGTGGAAACGTTTGCAGTCGGACGCAACCGACTGCGGTATACTCGACACCTGTATTAAAACTGGTAAAAAAAGGGCCTGATTGCAAAAGGGTATGGATGCGGGAGGGGTTTACGATGTCTCAAAGATTGTCTGATGCGGATGGGGATGCCACCAGCTGTCTTCCTTCCAAATTTGGTGACTCTAGCTCAACGTTTGTAAAAGGTGTGGGAAGGGGGGCTGGGGGCAGTTTGGATGGGCGTCTTGGCACCAATTTTGGTGGCTATAGCTCAAAATTGTGGAAGTTGTAGGCGTTTCTGATTTCAAACTGCGGGGCGTGGTGGCGAAATGGGTGGTGGTGGAATCCAAGTTTTTGATCGAGTTTTTCTGGGGTTTCTAGTAGCTATCTTCGCACCAAATTTGGTAGTTCTAGCTGTGAGGATGTGTGAAATAGGTTTATTTATCGATTTTGAGTTCTCGAATTTATCGATTTGCCAGCCACCCAGTTATCGTAGAACCCCAATCTTCCCGGCCATAGAAAAAGATATTTGCAAAGTTTCAACACTCTAGCTTGAAGGGTGTCGAAAAATTGCGCACATACGGACGGACAGATGGACAAACGGACAGACACCATGACGGACATTGCACAAACCGAATATACTCTTTACCTTCGGTATCGAGTATAAAAATAAAAGTAAAAGCTACACTAACTAAGTTTGTTAGTTATAACGGCAGTGCAAGCCAGCTGTCTACATACATACATACATACAAACATGACTTACATACATCTCTATTTACCGTTAAATATCAAATGCAGCTGTCAAATTTGTAAATGCTCTGGCGCCGCATTTACATACATATGCGCGCGCACGCTCTCTTGCTCACTGTTGTAAAGTCTCTTCTTTTTCTTCTTCTTTGATTGTAAGTGGGGTTGGGCGGGCAACAATTCGCCGCAAAGTTATTGCCCAAATAGGGGCAGCTTTAGTTGTGAGGGGAAATTAACTACAAAAAGGAGGGGAACAAAAGAATGTTTTCTTTTTTTTCGGAGCACTCATGACGCCTGCGCTTTTCAAGACACTCAATTTTTCTCTCTCTTTGAGTTTGTTTTATTTACATATGTTGCACGTGCAACTTTACACATGTGCTTGATTCGCTCGATTTACCGGCAAATTACAAACTTTGTATCATACATACATATGTACATATGTATGTACGAATGTTTGTGTGTATTTATTTATATAGTATGTGTTTCATTGTCATTGGTGTTAAGCAAAGGTATTATGAAGGTTATCGGGCAATATGAATAGTTTCTAACGGTTGTTTTTCCCTTTTGTCATGATAAGCGAAATAACTTTACCAATATCATTCATTTATGAACATTTTCATTTCGTGCAATGTTCATGTTCCGATAACACATACGACCTATCGATTTATCTGATATCGAAAACAGCTACAACACTACAAATAGAAGAACTGGAAGGTTTTGGTAACATTACATAATACTTAAATAACAATTAAAAACAGTTAAGGGATTTTTTGTATGCTTTCAGAAAATGATTTATTATGTTTATACCCTTCACATGTGAATCAGGGTATATTGACTTTGTCATGAATCTGTAACACCTTAAAGGAATGATGGGAGACCCCATAAACTATATATCAAAATGATCAGGACGAGCTCAGGAATTGATTTCCGTCCGTCCGTCCGTCTGTCCGTCTGTCTGTTTCAACACGATTTCCGGCCAAACTGCTGAACCGATCTTGATGAAACTTTCACAGATTGCTTAGATCATGTCGGGTTTGTTCACTATGAAATTTCATTTCGATCGGAGCATTCTACGACATAGCCACCATACAAATTTACCATATCGTACTATCAATTGTTGTCTCTGTCGTGCACTTTCAAGTACCTACATGTCAAATTGTTGTTGTTGCACACGAACAAGTAAATGACGCTCAAGAGTAAAAATATTACCGAAAAATTACCAACAACTGCACAGAAACATAAGAGGGGGGAGCATTGATTTGGCTGTGTGAAGGGTATCATAGTCTTGGCATAGCCAAAATTAACTATTATTATGAAAAAGGAGGTTAGTGCACTGCGACCACCTGGGTCTATTGTGCCCTCATCCTATTGTATGAGCTACAGCTCCCCGTACAGTGCAATCGATCGCAGAAACGCGATGATGTCGCTTGGACGGAGAGCCCTCATCTCCTCAGTGTTTAGTGTGACCCGCCCGAGCTGAGATAATCTCAGCCGACCTATGGCAGGGCACTCCACTAGTAGGTGTTCTGGAGTTTCGTCCCCAGACAGAGCCTGCATGTAGCCTCGTTCCCTATGCGTATCCTATGTAAATGCCTACGCAATCTGCAGTGTCCCGTCAAGAAGCCTGTGACAATCCGAAGAGAGACCTTGCTCAGCTTCAGACAGTCCTCAGTCCTCGTCTTGTTGTAGTTGCCTAAAAGCCTTTTACTTTGTCTCGCCCCCTGCGAACACAACCAGAAGTTCGTACTATCGGACCAAAGGTCAGAGCGGCTGCTCTGCTCGATGACCCCAGGGCCCAACCCACAGAAGGGTTCCGGCCCGCAGAAAGGAGTGCTTGCCCCCTTCCTGGCCATTTGGTCCGCTACCTCATTACCCGGGATTCCCGCGTGCCCAGGGACCCAATAGATGGTGACTCTATTATTAGTCCCCAACCTGTTTAATGTTTCTATACATTTCCAAACCAGCCTGGAAGCTATTTTATAAGCACCTAGTGCTTTTATAGCTGCCTGACTGTCTGAAAAGCTGGCTATGTCTCTGCGATCGTACCCTCTGTCGATGTTGAAAGCGGCACATCTCTCTATCGCGTGTATTTCCCCTTGGAAGATACTGGCGAACTTGCCAAGGGGTTCATGGTAATTGAGTCGAGGTCCGCAGACTCCGGCCCCGGCCCCCTCCTCTGTAAGCGAACCATCTGTGTACCACCTAATAGCATGTGTTTTCACATTATAGGTAGTTGACAGGTTGGTCCATTCTGCCTTATTGCTAAGCTCTATGTTAAAGAGCTTACTGAAGCTAAATTGCGCCAACTGCGCATCCTGTGGGTATTCTAACAGTGAGCCTGTGGCTCCTGCAGCCGATCCGGTTGCTAATGCCCGGTCATATGACTTCTGCTTGCGTTGTGTTTTATGTATATGTGCAGCGGTGGAAGCCCTAGTAGAACGTCTAGAGCCGTGGAGGGGCAGGTGCGCATTGCGCCCGAGATGCACGAGCATGCAAGCCTCTGGAGTTTACCCAGTTGCTTTCTCGCACCTTCCTGGTCCATGCGTCCAGCCCAGACCACAGCTCCGTAGCACACCATGGGCCTTACCATAGCAGTATATCATCCACATCAGAATCTTAGGTGAAAGCCCCCAGTTTTTCCCCGCAAGAGTTCTGCAGCTCATCAGGGCTAAAGTGCCCTTCCGAACAGCGTGCTCCATCTGCTGTTTCCAGAGGAGTCTTTTATCTAGTATAACCCCCAGATATTTGACCTCCGTGGACACTGGTATACTTGTACCTCCAATGACTATGGGTCTCATAGATTTAAGCTTGTACCGATTTGTGAAGGCGACAATCGTGGTCTTTGCTGGGTTGATGTTCAGCCCCACGTCCCTACACCAGTCCAGGCTTAGTCGAAGGCCCAGGGTGACTCTATCACATAATTTGCTCTCAAAATTCCCTTTGCAGATAATAGTTATGTCATCGGCATATCCTAGACATCGAAAGCCATTATCCGTTAGCTTAGATAAGAGATCATCCACCACCAGACTCCAAAGGAGAGGTGATAGGACACCTCCTTGAGGACAGCCTCTGGTGGTTTGTGCTCTAATCGTCGAGTTGCTGAAGGTTACTTCTGCTATGCGAGAGTCCAGGAGTTTGCTTAACCAAGACGTGAGTCCTGATTCAACTCCTCTACTCTCAAGAGCTCTGACCACCACGTCATGCGCCGTGTTGTCAAAAGCACCTTCTATGTCCATAAAGGCGCAGAGTGCAACCTCTTTTGCTTTCACAGCCTTCTGGAGAGTGTTCACTAGGTCAAGCAGAGCTGACTCCGTTGACATCCCTGCCCTATACGCATGCTGATGTGCATGTAGTGGCTTGGCCACTAGGTGCACAGATCTAATGTGATTGTCTACTATCTTTTCGAGGGTTTTTAGCAGGAATGAGGTAAGGCTGATTGGCCTGAAGGATTTAGGAAGAAAAATTAACTATGCGCCATTATGTTTTTCTTGTCTGTTTTGTTTTTCGATCTTGATTCCTCGCTTATGCTACTTGATAAGAAAACAGTTAAACAATGAATAGAATCGTAATTGCCAGAAAAAAAGCCCATATCTAGATCTAGCCATGACCATAACTTGATAAGAGAGCACTTTAATATTACGAACGATGTTATTAGAATTGTTTATCTTAGCACTGTTATGACAGATGACAAAGTATAAAACTAAGGTAGTATTAACTGTAACTCTGATAGCATATAGTATGACATCATCCGAATGTATTTGTTTATTTCCATAATATCATACTAAACTAACTTAAGAGAGTTTCCGAGTTCTTTGACGAATAAAGAGCAAAGAAAATACAAAAAAAATAAGAATAAAACCTTGAAAAAGTTTGAAAGTATCGCCAACTTTTTGCTACCATATTTTGTTGTTATCTTTTTTTTTACGTTTTTACCAGGAATAATGTGGTAATCATAATTGGCATTGGTCAGCTAATCGTACGGGTTTGTTGCCCCGATAAGATTCCAACCAATAAAGTGTTCAGGTGTGAAAGAGGAGAATCGGAAAGAGGGCTCAACAGAGGGGTAACCGCTGCCGAATCACATCGAGCAGATGCCATAAATTAATGATAAAAATATAATAATAATAATATTGATATTGAAATTGTTCCACTCGCAATAAATGATCAAATGAATTTTTTCTTCTTTTTTTACTGAGATTTTAGGGAAATTTGGCATTTGGTCCGATATCCGATTGAACGTGTATCGAGAAAAGCTTAAGAAGCTCTTTAAAGCTTAGCTGCTTTAATCTGAGAGTTTTTATCATTCGAATATTCGGAAATTTTCGTATTTAGCCTTGGCAACTTACTTAAATGATTTGAATTAATCACCAAATTGTATTTTTATTGAGCTCACAAATCAATCTAATCAATGTCACATCGAAAAAACTTTATCTCAAACGCACTAGCTAGAAGGCTTCTCAGGCAACGCTCAAGAAGACGTCTTAGAAGGGTGCACCCCATCGACTTGCCCAACAGAGTCATAGCTTAAATTTGTACACCACAAACACCAAACTTATATTGTATTATAAATTGCTAAGCACATGTAATTTTAAGTTTAATTTGAGTTGTTAAAAATTATAATAACAGAAAAATTATATGGCAAAAAAAAAAAAAAAAAAAAAAATCTTTCAACTCTATTCAAAAACTGTCAAAGAAAATATGAAAATTTAAAGCATACTTTTAGGATAGTTGAAAGTGTCTCGAAAATTTATGGAAATTTAAAGTTTCTGTATTGATTTTTATTTAAGATCTACCCGTGTGGGCATTAGTTAAATTGTCAGCTTGAGTACTTGGCAATTAAGATTAGGTGTCTTTACTTGTGTAAGAGCTGGTGTGGTGGGAGGATCAGTCGTCTTCCAGGTGTGGGAGATCGAGCGGGTGGGTCCTTAGAAGTCTTCTCGTTGTCTGACTGTTGTCCAGGAGGGATAGGGCAAGATTGCTGGGGTGATTCTGCAGTCTGGCAGTCTAGCTGGCACTCATCTTTGAGATAATCTCCTTGACCAGTGGCATGCGCAGTTGGCTGTGGTTGGTTGTCATGGTACACGTGAGCACCGGCTCCCAAAATGAAACATTTTTTGTTGTTTTTTTTTTTTTTTATATATAATATATATAAGTTTTTCGGAGCTTTTATTTGCTTATTAAATTGTTGTTAATAGAAGTTCGACATTAAGAAAACTTTTTGGTTTTAAGTTTTTATTTATTTTTTTGTTTTTGGAAAATGCACGCAATGGAAGTTCCGAGCGCTTATACCAAAATATTATTCTCATATCTATTTTTGCTATTACATAATGTGTATTATTTCACTTAAATAGATAGACAACTGAACATTCTCATGTTTCAGTCAATGCAAAGCACACAAAAATTTGTATAATTAATATAGAATAATTGAAAATAAGAATTATAGTATTAGTTAATTGTTTTCACTTTCTGATTTCTTAAGTTCCTGTCCAGCAGCTGTGTTCAAAGTGTTTGTAGAACTCTTAACATATTTATATTCTTGTTTTCTTGGTGGAATTGGGAAGTGGTAAAAATGTAGTCAATGCACAATGGATTTGAAATTGTATTTTTGTTTGCTTTTGCAGTAATGCTCATATCTAAATATATATGGTATTTATTTTTCACATAAATACCAAAAATATGTATGTATAAATGTTTTCTTTTTTTCTTTCTCTTTTGTGTAAAAATAGTTTTCCTTTCGACTGTATATTTTTATTGGAGCTTTATAATGTATATGGATATGTTTTTATGTACGTAAATGGTTCGATTTTGGAATGGTAAATAATATTTTATTAATTTTGTTTTGTTTTCTTTTTTCATTATAATGTTTTTAGTGAATAAAAAAGTTGTGTACAAAAAGTTTTACTTTAAAAATCTTAAAACTGCAAAAAAAGCAAAATATTTTAAGACAAATTATGAACAAAAAACTTCAAGGATAGCTCCCAACATGCCCTCGCTTACACACAAGTTATATAAGTATATAGTATTTATATGTATTGGTGTATAATATATATTTATATATGTGTATTGTATTTTTTCTCACTTTTTTAATGTTTATTTTATTTTTTTATAGTGTATTTGCTCATTTCTTTGCTTGCACTTTTGTTTTGTGTGTGTATTTTACTTTTTTATTTATTTTTTGTTTGTTTAAATTTTAATTTAAATATCACGGCATTCAGCTGAGGTCTGATCTGATCTATGTATTGTTTTATATTTGTATTTTTTTTGTAATTCTCATACTTTTTTATTGAATTCTTTTCATTTTATGGCTTTTTGCTATGCGTTTTGTCAACAATTATTTTTATGATGATGATTAAAAAAAATTAAATTAAAAAACATTTAAAACCAACTAAAGAAACTAAATGAACTATTTAATGCATTTGTAGACTGTAAAATGACACAAGCTTCAACTGACACGTTAAGCCTACGATTAATCAAGAGCTTATGGTATTTTTCATTGAGCTTTTAGCTTAAAGCGAGCTTTAATAAAGTTGTTAACTGTTTCTTTTTATACTGTGTCTTGAATGGATAGAACACAAAACAAGCTGCAGACTGCAAAGTTGTGAAGAATATTTAATTGCACCAAAAAAAAAGCACTTGTGAAGACAAAACTATTTCGCGATACATTTCGAAAAGCTTTGAATAAGCTTTATAAATATTTTGTAAGCTTTCAAAGCTGCCTTAACTTAACTGTATATCCCATTTAGTTGTGGTAATAAACTAAAAGCTCTGATAATAATATTTATTTGATTTTGCTAAAGTGTCATTCGAAGCACCCGTATCATTTGTACTTAAAAATAAAAAATGTATTGTGTAAAGAAACTGATAAAAACAACCACCTAACGAATTTGTATGTTTTTTTTTTTGTTTTTTTGTGGGGATTGGGACAAAGCTTAATTAATTTTCTTATTTCTTAAGGATAATCGCTTCACAACGAATTCGAAAGCTGCGCATAAATGCGTCGCAGCTTCCAAAATGCCGTCAACGTTGGCAACTCTATTGATTCTCACAAACTTTGCATGCCTGCCGTGGTAGCAAGGTCGGCTTGCATTTCGCCATCGTTGCGATCGGCTTCAATAGCGGCATAGCTATCGATGGCGACAGCTGCAGCGCTCTCGCTAAAATGCATTAGGTTTGTGTCCATTAAACCGTTCGTTAAGCTGAGCGGCGGCGACGACTGCGACGGCGGCCCATCCAAAGAGAGTCGACTATTTGTGCTGATGCTGCTCAAGCTAAGCTGATCGTCAAAACAATCGATATTCACCACAGTCGCAAGTTCACCATCAATGCCAACAGCGGCTGTATTGCTTTGCGGCTTTGTTGCCAATACACTTTGTGGACTAGTACAGTTAAATTGTACTCTTGTTGGTATTTCTGTTTCTGGTGGTGGTGGAGGTGGTGGTGTAGTGCTCATCGGCTTTACTATTTCACGAGTATCCCTGTGCTCCTTCGCTGGTTTAGCATTCGCATTGGGTTTGGTGTTTCTTATGTTGTTGGACTTAATCGGCTTGTTGTTGCCTTTGCTGGCAATGCTATTATTATTGTTGTTGTTGTTGGTAAAAGATAGTCCATCCATTTGATCGTTGCCAAAGAAGTTCGCTGGCAAAAAAGAATAGAAAACAAATTGATTTTTCAAAAAATTGAATGAGATCTGTAAAAATACAAAAAAAAAATAACTTATGAAGTTTAGATTTCTTGGACAAGCAATAAAAACAACAACATTTTATGGTAGTTTTAACTAAATTGTATTTATATAATTATACATATATTTAAATTAAATAATTTGTATATTTATTTGATTTTTGTTTCGTTCCTTTTCTCAATATTTTTGCTTTCTCGTTAGTTGAAAATCATAAATACTGCAAGTTATTTATATATACAGAAAACTAATTTATTTTTTTTTTTTTACATTATATTTCCAAACTTTTTAACAATTCAAAAAGTACAATTCTTAAAATAAAAGAGAAAAAGAATAAATTTAAATTTAATGCAACGGAAATAAAGAAATAAAAAATTTGGTTTTTTTTTTAAATATTTTTTTTGAGAACTTTTCAGTTGGGCTTGGTTGTGGTGCAGTTGTTGTTTGTGGGGGCGGCGTTATAAAAACTTAACGAAACTTAACGAAAGCAGGTCTTGCAGCTCTGTGTAAAGTGCAGAGCAGACAGCAGCGACCAGCTTTTGTGTGTTTTGTGTTGTTCTCTCGTTCACTCGTTCGAATGCTGAGAGAGGAAAACTGTATATGGGTGTGTATTTGTGTGTATAAGTGTGAAAATATGCAGCTCTTCTGACCGCTCTGCTGCTGCGGCACTTTGACAAAGCTTTTACAACGATTGTGGCATTGGACAGTATTTATTTATTTAATATTATATATTATCTTAAGCAGGGTTCACAAAGCTGAGCAATCAGATTTTTTTTTATTATTTAATTTTTTACAATTTATTTTTTGACTTGTCAAACATTTCTGGTATATACACATTTATTTTAGAATTTTTTTGTTTATTTTTTTTTAATTTCCACAATTCTCTTAAATATTTTTTTTTGTGTGTATATAAGAGTTTTAATCGCTAATAATATAATTTTTGCACTTAACACGTTTTAAGCATTATACATTTATATATGTATCATTTTTTTTATAATTTTATATGCGTTTTATGTAGTTTTTT
This sequence comes from Scaptomyza montana, assembly GCA_018904305.1. NCBI lineage: Eukaryota > Metazoa > Arthropoda > Insecta > Diptera > Drosophilidae > Scaptomyza > Scaptomyza montana. Next base: position 285,171 of record JAEIGR010000014.1, read on the forward strand.
TTCATGCACACTTTCAAAAATTGGGTTGTATATTTTACTGTATAGAGAGAGAGAGAGAGAGAGTCAGACAGGCAGATGGATAGAGAGGCATGGGGAATTGTATGGTAAGTTTATACAGTGGTTGCTTGGCAATTGAAACTGTTCAAAAAAAAAAGTATTTGACAACATAAAATTACAAAAAACAATTTGAATTTTTACATGCACTTTTTTGTAGTATTTATGCTTGGTATTTTATTTAGTATTTAAGTTATTGGTGTTTTAAATTTTGCTTATGATTTTGTCATATATTTTTTTTATATGTATAAATTCAGCTTGGTTTTTGCATATATCGTTGATGATATTTATATATTTTCTTTCACAATTTTTATACCCTGAACCCATAAAGTGGGTAAAAGGGTATAATGGTTTTGTGCAAAAGTATGTTACAGGCAGAAGGAAGCATCTCCGACCCCATAAAATATATATATTCTTGATCAGCATCAACAGCCGAGAGGATATAGCCATGTCCGTCTTTCCGTCCGTCTGTCTGTCTGTATGAACGCGTTGATCGAATTTGGAAAATGTAAAAATGGGGGTTGAAATAATGGGTAACGATAGAACTTTTCTGAAAATTTCGTCCAAATCGGCTAAGAAACACCGGAGATATCGAATTTAATCGATTGAAGTTAAGTCAGTATACCAAAGTCTTTAATAAATTTAGTATATTTGTTGGAACTGGGTTCAGGGTATCTTCTAGTCGGGCTCTCCCGACTAGAGCCTTCTTACATGTTTTTTTTTTTTTTGTAAATTATATAATTTTTAATTAACAAATTAACGCAAGCAACCACTGTAGCGCGTGTGTGTGTGTGTGTGTGTGTTTTGCTGTTGTTGTGTTGAAACGCAAAAAAATGTTTGTTGCGCTGTTTTATTTATTAATTTTTGTTGTTTTTATTTTTGTTTTTTGCTATTGAGCAGGCAACAATTGTTGTTGCTCCTCCTGTTGCTCTGGCAATTGTTGATCCTGTTGCGGAAGTTGTTGCTGTTGCAGTTGTTGTTGTTGGTTACGCACTGTTGTTGTTGCCGGATTTGCGTATAAATGCCAGAGCACAACAAGACTGAAAACGCACAACAAACATATTGCTAATTCTTATCTTTTGCGACGCTTCGTCTTCTTCTTTGTGCCACTCGGCTGCACATTGACACCAACGCCCAGATTTAAGCTCAATGTGGGCGTGGCATTAGCGGCCAATGGCAATAGTTGTTGTTGTTGTCGCTGCTGCTGCTGTACGGCAGTTGTCGTTGAAGTAGCCGTTGTTGTTGCATCCGTTGTTATTGCAGCTGCTGCTACTGCTGTTGTCGTTGTCTCAACGCTGCTGTCCTCAGCAGAGCTGGTTGAGGTCGACGATGATGTTGTTGCCTCAATGGCGGCAATCAAATTGATTTTATGCTCCAGCTTTTTGGTTTTTAATTTCAATGTTGCATGCGAGTTGCTCGGATAATGCATTTTATCATCGGATGTTGTTGATGTTGCTGTTGTTGTTGCTGGCATTGGACCTTCACTGTCTGTGGTTGTGCCACCATTGCTGCTTCTGCCAAAATGCAACAAATCATCTTCGGGCAATGTGCGACAACATTTAACATTATCATCATCTCGATCATCATCATCATCGTCATCATCTCGATCAGCATCAGCATCATCATCATCATCATCGTGATCCTTGTTGAGAACATCCTGTTCACACATTATCAATGGACGCAACTCCTCATCCTCATCCTGTTGGGCGGCAACAATGGTTGACACCACCGATTTCTTATTGATTCTTTTGTGCTTTTTGCTTTGCTTTTTCGGTTCGTCCTGCATAAGCATTAGCTCCTCCGAACCGGATGAGCTGCACAGCGACGACTTATCCATTGCCTTCGCCGTGGCCTTCACCGTCGCGTTCGCCTTCTTCTCGGCCATTAGCTGTGCATATTCGTGCTCCGAGTGCAGCGAACCGCACAGAGCCAAAATAAGATTCTGTTCCGTAAAGCCGCGCGGTGGTGGCGTTATTTTCCTTGGCATTGCGGCATTTTCCTGCAACGGACTCTCGAAATTGATGAGACTACGTTCGGAAGGAACAACTCCTCCGCTCGCTAGCTTATCGGGCGCTTCGAGCGGTTCAAGTGCCGGCAGTGGTAGCAGAGTTTCCAACGGTTGCATTGTGCTCAACAGGAAATCTTCAAATGTTGACGAGTTTTGCTTGAACCTGCTGCTAGACTGATCCTTCAGTGGTGTTAGCAACTCTGGCAGTAGTTTCTCCCTGCGGCTGTTCAAACTGGGAAAATCATTTATTTTCGATGTTGTTGTTGTTGGTTTTGTTGCTGCGGTTGTTGTTGTTTTCCAAGCATTGCTGCTCGTTGGCGTTAAATCGAGCACTTTGACCAAATAGTTGGAAGTGTTGTTTGGGTTAGGATTTGGTTCAACCTTATCCGCTCCCGGTTCGGTTTCCACTTGTAAATTGAGTCCTTGCGCATTGGCGCTGCTTTTCATAACGGCTGCAATGGTTTCTCTTTTGGCTAACAGCTGATCGGCATGATCGTTTCGTTCCTGCTGTTCCTGTTCCAGTTCCGAATCGGTTTCTTGTGCCTCTTGTTCCTCTTGCCATTCGGCGTCTGCTTCTTGCTCCCAATCCTGTTGCTCTTCTTCCTTTGTGACTTTCTGTTTCTGTTTCTTTTCCAACTCCTGCTTAAGCTTTTCCTCTCTATCCTGCTCTCTCTTTAGTGTCTGCATCTCATTTTCCCACTGTTTCTTTCTGTTGCTTGAGTTCTAGCTCTTTTTTCAGCTTTAGCTCCTGTTCCTGTTTTTCCTTTCGTTCCTGCTCTTGCCTTTCTTTTTCTTTTTCCTTTTCTCGTTCTCGTTCCCGTTCCCGTTCCCGTTCAAGCTCTTGCTGTTTCTTGTCTTTTTTATTGCTGTTGCTTTTCAGCAATTGTTGCTGTTGCTGTTGCATTGCTGCTGCTGCTGCTTTATTAGCCTTGTGCTTGGCCGCTTTGGACTTTTTGTTGCTTGTTGCTGTTGCTTTTTGCGAGAACGTTGAGCTTATCGATGTTTGCAGTTCATCATCGAGCAGCGTTTCATCCTCGCTGCTGGCAGTTGTTGTTGTTGTTGCATGCATTGTTGCTGGTTTGGCAGTTATTGTTGTTGTTGGCGCAATTGTATTTGCAATTGGTTTATTTAGATGCGAAAGCTGCGCAAAACGCAAAGCTTGTGCCGCATCCTCGGCAGCTGCTTGAGATTTCAATGATTTCTGTCTCTTCTCCTTCAGTATTATAACCTCATCCACTTCCTTGGCTATAACAGGGACAATCAGTTGATTGGCCAACACAGCTGGCGGTTTATTCAGTTGCTGGCGCTGTTGCTGCTCGACATCGTTGTTCTGCTCCTGTTCGCGCTGCAATTGCAGCTCATGTTTTCGCTGCTCGGCGAGATCGTCGCAAAAGATTGCAACAACCGGACGAAACAATGCCTCGTCACAGTTCTCATGGATAATGCAATCCTCGGCAGCCAACTGGCCCACAACCTCGTCCAGCATATCCGTTTGCAGTTCACAACTGATGCCGGCGTGAACATCGGTTACAGTTCCCAATGGATTAACAATTTTCTCAATGCGCGGCGTTGTTGCACTACCAGTTGCAGTTGCCGTTGCTGTTGCAGTTCCAGTTACAGTTGCTGTCTTGTTGCGTTCTATTGTTGTTGGGGCGGTTAGCTCATAGCTACATATGTTGGGCAGGACACTGGCCAAGGCAGCGAGCGTGGCAGCACTGTGTGGCAAATCCAATTGCTGATGATGTTGCTGTTGTTGCAACTGCAAATGCTCCTCATCCGCTTCATGTTCGGCCAAAGCGTCATAATAGCAGGCATTGTCATAGGCTGCCGTTGTTGTTGGTGTTGTTTTTGCTTGTGCTGCAGTTGCAACTTTAGTTGCTGTTGCACATGTAGAAACATTTGATATCGTTTCTGTGGCAACATCCGCGGTACGCTGCTGCTGTTGCACACAGCAACCAGCTGTACAGAATCAAGTTGATTGTTGTTGCACAAGAGGGAAATTTGGTTGTTGTTGTTGGTGTTGTTGTTGTTGTGGTGGAGGCGTTCGGTTCGTTTATCGTCGCGCAGAGAACAGAGAAGAGAAGAGAAAACAAATTTTTTTATGAGAAAAGCGCAATTTGCCAAAGTAATTTTTTCTTTTTTTTTTTAAACTATTTTTCTTCTTTTTTTTTAATGTCTCTAGTATGCGTGTTACAAAAAAGAAATAAAGTAGAAACAGTAACATAAAAAAGAAACTGTATAATGTTATAATGCATAAACAGCAAAAAAAAAAAAAAAAAAAAATAATCTTAAGGCTTTAATGCAAAACGCCACAATAAGATTTTTTTTTTTTGCTGTACAATTATTTTTTTCTTTGCTTTGTGAAAAATGTTTTTTGTGACTTTTTTTTGCTAGTGTTTTTCTTTTTTTGTATAGCATTTTAAGTGAGCTTTGATTTAGGCGCAAGAAATTGAAAGCTTTTTCTTTTTTGAAGAATTATGAAAAAACAAAATGAAACGTTAAAAATATAATACATAAATATTTTTAAGCAAAAGATGAAGTTTTCGTATTTTTTAACGATTTTTTTTTTATATTTTTAATTTTTAGCATTTTTTGTACTTTTCCTTTCAACGAAATTGTATGAAGTTGGCTTTTTTTTTTTTAGTCAAGAATTCATGTGCTCTTTTTCTTCTCAACTGTTCTCTATCTCTTTCGCTCCCTCGCTTGCTTGCTCTCTCTGTATCTCTTTCTCTCTCTCTCTCTCTCTCTATTGCTTTCTCTGTGTTTTTTCTTTCACTGTTTCACTCGCACTCGTTGTTTAATTTTGCGGTTTAATTTTTATTTTATGGTTTTTGTTTTTCGAAATTTTGTAAATCGACGAAAGTAAAGAAACGAGGGGAATGCCCAATATACACACTTTAAGCAGTAGAATAAGTTGGAGAAGAAGCAGAACTAGATGAAGAAGAAGAAGAACAAGACCGAGATTATAAAGAAGAAGAAGACACAGCATCCCTTTACTATTCAATTTCACTTTGCCGAAAAACAAACACCATGAAGTGGTGCGAAATTTTTGAATAGACATCAGAAAAGAAGAAAAGGGTCAAGGAAATTGTGCACAAGTTAGATAGAAAAGCCAATTAATGTGTGGTGTGTGTGTGTGCGTGTGCGAGTGGATAAATTTGGAATCGTTTCTTTTTTTTTTTAAATGCTGTGGTTATAAAAAAGTTTGGTTAGTTTAATTTTTGGTTCATATTTTTAGAATATAGAATTATATGTTGTACAAGGGTGAAGTACAGTCGAACTCGCATTTAACGAAGATTACTATTTTACGAACTCAATTACACAACCCAGCAATTTAGTTCTATGCAAAACAGAATTTTCTATATAACGAAGTTTATCATCTGTTCTTGAGATTCGTTTTATGGAAGTTCGACTGTAATTATATAATTGAGAAATGTTTAAAGCCTTTGCCAAATATAATCACAATACACAATAAGAAGAAAAAAAAAAAAAAAAAAAACAGACCTCAAACTAGATGAATTAGCTAAAAGTTTTTGACCATAGAAAAGTGATGATTTTGATTTGGTTTTGAAATTTTGTGAATGTTAATAAGGCACACACTATGATGATGATGATGAAGATGATTATGTTGAAGGGTTATTGAAAGGTAAGAAAAAAATATCACTGAAATTTTCAACGCGTTTATAAACATATTTATTTCAAAAACTTAGGAGAGAAGAACCAATGCCAATTTTGTGTTTTTTTTTTACGTTATCCAATATTAATTATTCAATGATTAATTTATTCGGTAATATTTGAATGCCAGAAATATAAATAATCGAAATACAATTGAAATTAACAAAACAAAATAACCAAAAAGGTAAATATAGTATGTAACATTTTTGCATTAAGCACAAAACAACATTCACTTCAATCACATTTAAACATATAAAATCGAAATCTAAGTTCGACTTACCCGTCTCGCGACGTGCTGCTGCCGTTGATGGCGATTCTCGCATGGCATCAGCCAAATCCTCTTTCAAACGCATATCGCCATGTCCATAATCCGAATCCAAATGTCCATGCCGAAATCGATCCATCAACTTTGGGCTCTGTTCAATGCTGCCTGTAGCAACAAAAATTTAAGTATACTTATATATATAATATATATTCAGATATCAATTAACTTACTATATGATCCGGATTCAATGAGCACTGGCAAACCGGGACGTTGTCCAGTTGCTGTAACTGTAGAGCCAACAACAACTCCACCCAGCGGCATACTCAATGGACTCGAATGATCAACGGCTGTCGAAATGATGCTCGGTTGATTGGTGGATGTTGATCCAACGCCAACGCCACCGCCACCGCCACCGCCACCAACACCGCCACCAGCTGATGCTGATGATGCTGGCAACGCAGCAGTTGTTGTCTTTGTCACACCAATTTCCACAGCTTCCGCATCGACATGATTCAAGTTGGAACTAAAACAAAACAATCGATTCAAAAAGCTTAGTTTCCAAACGTGATTATTTGTTTGATTTGTTTACCCGCTGGGCGTATTATAGTTTTTAAAAACAAACTGCGGTCCCATCCAGAGACGTCGATGCGGTCCCGCATGTGTTATAATCTCGACCTGGGCCAACCAGCTTTCGGCACGCTCATCGATCTCATCAAATTGATTGCCACTGTCCATTAGAAGGCTGGCATGTCGATCTTTGATTAGCCAATTGTCTAGAGCCAGCGGTGGCATGATTTCTTGAGATCCATCCTTGCGTCGACCCAGATTCCACTGTGCCTTCGCCTCCACTTCCAATTCAATGGGTGTATCATCACAAATCTTCTCTTTGGCAACATCTAAACAAGAATTTATCAAAACGGTTTTATAAATGGAATAAATCTAACTCTTAACAATAAACATGATTCATCACAATAAAATTGTGATTCCCTTAGAAGTTTAAACTCGGTTTCCTCGATTTGACTTAATATTTAATCTTCCCTCGCTGCTAAACCCTAGAACACTGCATGGCGTATTACCAATCTACTTAATGGTGAAATCGATTCATCCATTCTTTCCGTAACCCTTAGTCGTTGCTTGAGGAACTACTATTTAACAACTATATAAAGTTTTATTCCGTTGTCTAATGTAAGGCCTCAATTCTCTACCTATTCTAAAGCATCGACACTATATATTATCCTTCTACTCACTTGAAGCTAACTTTGTGTCCAGATCGTATTGTATGAGAGCACCGTGTCCGGCCATAACGAATAGCGAATCGACAGCTTTGCGTTGAATGCGATGTGGAGCCTCACGAGTTGCTGTCGGTGGCTCCAGGAGCCACGAGCGTGATTTGGCAAAGGTGGCGCAAACGCTTAAGGGTTTGCCACTATCATCCGATAGGGAGGATAAACGTTGACGTTGTGTACCCATGCCATGATGCTGATGATGATGATGATGATGATGATGTCCACTCGAATGATGATGATGATTCATGCCACCACCGGCGGCAGCAGCAGCACCACCACCACCACTAATACCACCAGCACCACCAACCAAGCTAGCACTGCCTGGCGGTGAACCCAAGACAAATGGTTGACGCAATTGTGCCAAGGGCTGAACAACCGAAGGTCGGGGAAATGGTGGTAGCGTTGGATTATGATACGGTTGCAACGATTGCACAAATGTGGTGCTCTCCGAATGCGAGATGGGTGAACTGGAACGTCCATCAGCGCCAAGGCCGGCGCTGCGATGAAAGCGCGACAACTTGTTCACCACATGCAGCGAGGTGTGCGTCCGGACGCCCATTGCGCCGCCATAGGGTGTTATGGGGAAGACATGGGTGGTGCCGCGCAACGTGGAGACGGCTGCCCAGCGTGAGTCCAGCGAGAAGGCAATGTGTTGAACCTTGGCACTTGTGTCGCCACGATGCAGCACATACAAATGATGCACTGCCGCCAAACTGGAACCAACCGGATGCGGTTGTATGCGAAATACATGAAAATCATGACCACGACGATCCGCTGTCAATAGCAACATGCCCGAGCTATCGAATTCCATGGCAACAAGTGCCTCGCTGTGTGCCACAAAGTGTGCAACAATCTGTTCACCGCTATTGCCAAGTGGTGTACCAGTTGTTGGACTATATTCCTTAACGGTGTGCTGTGTGTGTGTGTGAGTGAGAAAAAGAAGTTAAGTTGTTAAGGCTTAATTGCAAAAGGAATTTTCAGGGTTTACCTTCACATCGATAATGGTCACAATACCCGATTGTCGAGCTTCGACACTTCCGGTTGATGAATCAAAACTGCTGCTTTTTGAACTGTTGCCACTGGCCGTGCTACCCGTTAAGCCCGCCGCAACCTGTTCACCCAGTTCACGTAGACCCTTGCCAAACGATTTGGCAGCATTGAGCACCGTTGCCGTATAACTGGGAACACCTTCACCATCACAACCGCCACCGCTGCGCTTTGCATGAAGCAATTTTATCTCCGCATATGCCAGCCAGCGTGGTCCGAGAGCAATCGGATTTGGATTGATGCTGCCGGCGGATACGAAATGAGAGGGAAATTATAGTTAACAAAAATGGGAAAAAACCAAGGGTCGGTGGTCCTTCACTTCTGACTTACCCGGGACTTGGAAAGCAGGTAGTTATCGTTTGTCGATCCTCGAGCGTTCGTGCATCAAAGACAGCCAAACGTTCGTGGAAACTAATGACGACTGCCGATCGATTTGCTTGGATATCCAATACGGCGTTCTTGAATTTGATGGTTTTGACCTGGGCGCCCGTTTTCAAGCTAACAAAATTGACGGCACTAAAGTGTGCTGATGAGGCAACAGAGGTATGATGACCATAGCCGCCAGTGCCACCACCACCACCTGAACCTGATCCTCCCGAGCTATGAAGATGACCGCCGACGCCACCACCAGATAAAAGGCTATTGGCTGCAGCACTACCACCATCGACGAGAGCGACAAGCGGTCGTTTCTCAGCAAAGGCATCAACTGGCTCATCCGCACGACCATTGTCATCCAGGGCACTGGACGCTGTTGTCGGAGTGGGCAGGACACGGAGAGCGGTGACAACGCCATGACGCCAAGAGAGAACTTCACAAGCTTCACCATTGGCAGGTATGGCCCAGACCTGAACACCCAATCCATAGCCAAGGATCAAGAGTAGAGGCGGTGCTGCATTTCCCTCCAATTCCCAATCATCGCCAAAACGTGGATCGCTCACATCGGCGCCCGTCTCAAAGCGAGCCCAGGTAATGGTATCTTTGGGATCCTGCACCGGTTGATGCACTAGCGTTACATCATTTATGAATCCTATGGCCGAATCCAAGATCGAGCGATCGCTAACTGCTTGTGGTGGAACAATTGCTGGCATTGCACCGCTAGAACTGTTACCTCCAGCTCCGCTTCCGCTGCCGCCAGACGACGACGATGACGACTGCTGTTGCTGCTGTTGTTGTTGTTGATGTTGATGCTGATGATGATGAAGGCTGTGTTGATGGCGTCGTGGCGAATCAGCGGACATTATGTGTTGTTCCACCTGTCCGGATTCGGAGTCGACGACGACAACGTCTCCAGCTGCTCCGTTCAGGCAACGGCAACGGCAACGGCAACGACAAAGGCAAAGGCAAAGGCAAAGAAAGACAAAGAACAGTTAGCGATACGCTCTCTCGCTCGCACAGCAAATGCAGACAACGGTGACAGACTGTCTGTCTGCTTGTCTGTGTCCGTGTGTGTGTGTACTAGCTGTTGTCAACTGCAAAATAGAAAGCAACAAAATAAATAAACAAACTGCAAGTTCTCCCTCTCACTCTCTTTGATTTTCACTCTCTCAATCAGTGTTGCCATTAATTGCGTTTTGGCTTGCGTTATATCTAGCTATTTTTAAGAATTTCTCATGTTTTTAATTGCTAACTCAAAGTTTTAATTAGCAATTTATAAAAATACCAATGTACATATTTAATTATTATGCATATATATGCTTTAGCTTTTTTTTTAACTTTATCTCTAACTACAACTAGCTGTTTCTGTTCACAACACTACTCTTGCTCTCTCTTTTTCTCTCTCTTCCTCTCGTTTCCAATTCCACATGTTTGCTTTGTCTCAATCAAATACTTTTAATCTTTGCACGCTCGTGCCAGGCCCTTCACTCCCCATCATACACACAGCCCGCACCCCTTTTATAAGTTTTATTAGCGCATTACGTATTTTTTTTTCTTTCTGCTTTGCTCTTTGCACACACACATACAAAAGGGGTGAGAGCGATTCCATGGGGCGTAAATTAAGTGCAATAAAACAATACATATAAACAAACACATACATATGAGTAGTTATTACACTGTACGCTACGCAATTGAACACAAAAACAATAAATAATAATAAACAACGTAAATAACAACAGTCATCAAAGTTAGAAAAGAATAACAACAACAGGTAAACAGCAAACTAAGCTCATTTGGTAAACAAAGTTTTTGTTTTGTATAACAATAACAATAGTTATTATCATCATCAGGCCATCAGCAGAAGCAGAAGCAGAAGCTAAAGTAAAAACGAAAACGAAATAATCACAAAGCAAAAGAAACGGCAACAAAAACACAAAGCCACGCTTTCAATCAGAGCAAGAGAGAGCGAGGGAGAGCAACAGCTGTCCGCATAGAATGCAAAATATCCATGTGTGAGCAATGTGTTTGTTTTTGACCCGTGGTTCCTTAGTTAAACTGTTGGTTAAGCAAAATTGTGTTTGCTTTTAAAAGATCGCTTGATAAGCAAACATGACGAATAAGTGAATAAGTAATATGTATTAATAGTATGAGCCAGAGATCAACGCGCATAGCTAATAAGCGATAAATATCGAATAATTCTTAAAGGGGGAAATTACAAATTATACACAGCACAATAAAATTGCGAACAAACGTTCCAATTGTTGTTTCAAACAAATCAAATTAACAATTTTCTGTACAAGGTATGTATGTACATATGTATAAAACACTCGGCAAGATAATATTGTTGTGCACAACAATGGGAGAAGTTAAGGTTGAGCGATAAAATCAAACTATTTCACAAAGCGCATGACGTATTGCAAAAGTTAATTTCGAGCTGGTGCACTACGGTAAATACGAAGAAGAAGAATATGAATATTTGTAGTGTTTTGCAGTTATACAGCTAGGTACAAAAAAAAAAAAAAACGAAAAGGAAGGGGGCATACCATATGAACATATGATGAATACATACGATCATAAGCATGAGATAACAGGCGATCAGCCCAAAAAACAAGGGTCTGCGCGCTAGAAAATCACTGGCATACGAGCGTATACACATAAAATGGCAGGTTAAGAAGACTACTACGAAAGAACATGTCGTAATGGAGTCAGCAAGCAGAATGACTTGCATTTCTCTCACGACTCGCTAGTCCAGCAAAAATCGCTCTCTGAGCGAGTGGTAGCCACGATTTCAAGTTCCAACTCTGTATCAGAATTTCGCCATTTGAACTTTTAATTTGAATACATTCTTATTGAGTCCATTTGTTTCCATTCTTTTTGATTGTATTCCCGAAACAATAGCAACAGTTACTAAAAACCAATCGCACAACTACACAATAGACATTTGAACTTTTGCATATGTGTGTAACAAAGTTATATATGTATGTACTATGTGTGTATGTACCTGCAGGCAACATGAGAAACAGTTACCCTTTCCCATAAACAACCAATTCTATTCCATTCCTCCCCTCCAACCGAGAACGCAACGCATTTTGTCTTTGTTTTGCAATAGACAACAAAAACAACAGTTATCGCTACGAGAGAGAACGAGAGACGTGAGTGCAAAATGTGTATGTATGTATGTGTGTTTGTATGTAAGTAAATTGGTATGTCAATGTTAATAAGCCAGCTAGCTAGTCAGCAAGTTGAGCCAATGGTTCCGTTCGTTTCGCTCGTTCGTTTGATTTCTTTGTCCGCACGCAAAAAGGCTAAAAACCAAACAACAACTACTGTGTGCGTCTGTGTTAGTATGTATGTAATTGTTTATGCTGTTCATTGCCATAGCCACTTGACAAAACAAAATCTACGCCAAGCGCTTTTGGGGTGGACAAAGTAAATCACAACAAAACGCAAAGCACAACCATACATACATACAAGCACACACTGCTGTGAACAGGTGTTACTGTAAATACTTACACACATTATTTCAAAAGCGCACGCAATTTAGTGAAAATGAGGCAGAGAGATAAAGAGAGTCGCACTAAACAAACATCAAAAACCCTCCAATGCAATTTGAAGCCAATTAAATGAACACTTGTACCCCTGCGTGTGGGGCCGAAAAAATAGATTCAACAATGGAGGGGGGGATAAATTGCTATGCGTCATAGGAAAAAGTATTCCATAATGGTATACGTTTGTCCAATCATACGTTGAAGGTCCTTTTGTAATTTAATAATCAATATGGTGGTGCGTTGCACAATACTACAACAAATTGTTACAAAATTGTGGAATTATTTTCAAAATCATTCCCGCTTGCCAACAATCAAACAAATTGTCTAATTGCCAGATTATTGTCACCAAATTGCATGTACATAATAGAGAATCAATAATAAATAAATAATAAATAAGAAACAAATCAAAAGTACACTTTTTTACGACTTGCACTTGACTTTGCTATGATTTATTCAGCATTTATTTAATGTTAAAGTCAATAACAATAATTACATATTAAGTTTTGGTCATTTCTTCCACTTTTATGATTTTTAGATTTTTAATTGACATTAATCATACCAAAACGATAATAATAAAATTGTTCGCTAAAAAAAATTAATATAATATACAAGCCAATCATTCTGCATAACAATATTTTCATTTATCTTTCAATTGTTGCTTTGAAAATATATATGTATATATATATTCACAACTAGTTGGGTTAGTATTAAGTTAATTTTCTGATCACGTACACCCCCTACAGATATAAAGGAGAACGTTTAAAAAGCCAGGCGCACTCGAGAGCATTTTAAAGGTACATTTGTACGTGATTTATTACAGATGCAGGTGTACGCATACTTATGCACTTGAGTATATGTATGTATGTTGTACATGACTATGAAAATTGGCAACATGGTAGTTTACTCATGTTTGTTTATTTCATTTTACTAAGCACAAAAATATTTGGCAAACATTTTTGCAGTCAACGATGGCGAGAGGTGGTGGGTGGATTGGTATCGAAATATCTTTGTGCTTTGCAATTTTTAATAACAAATGAAATACATTCTGTAATATTAAACAGTAAAAACAAGAATAGTTGTCAATAAATAATTTGTTGTCGTATCTTTTTCATGGTTTTTTTAAATGCTGAATTCTTAGTTAGTTGCTGCTTGTTGTAATGCATGATTTTTGGAAACAAAGACCCCCACAAGCAATTATCAAAATAAGTAAAGCAAGAAAACGAAAAAAAAACAACACACACACACACAACACGACTACAAAAATAACAAACAACAACGGTCAGCTGCAACGAGCTTTTTTTTTTTTGGTCTTCTCTTTTGTATCATCACACACTCGATCTCACTCTCTCTCTCTCTCTCTCTCTGTCTCAGTTTAAGCTAGAAGAGCATTGTGCACAGTGGTTTAAATGCGGCCATGAAAGTAAATAGTACAATCATTTGCAATAATGAATTTTAGTATTATATTATTATTATTATTATTTAATCACTGACACTTTTATTATTTCACGTTCATAAACAACTGATGCGTTTTTCTTGTACATTTAAAAGAGTTTTACAACTTTATGTTAACTGTGCTAACCACTGTGCCAAAGTGTTTCACTATCAGTTCGTTTCATTTGGTCGCTGTTATGTTGTTGCTATCGCTTTCTGTCTAACAGCGCAGCGTTTGCTTCTCTTCTGTCTTAATAACTGTATGTGTTGTGTGTGTAAGTGTGTTGTTTGTGAATGTGTGTGTATATGCTTCGTATCTGTGTCGGGCGCGTTGCGAATGTATTTGTATGTGATTGTCTGTATTTTGAAAAAGGCAAAGCGAGTTGCGAGAAAAACAAAATATTCACTGCTTTTACAAAAGAATTATACATAAATTTTACGAATACACATAAATTAATATATATGAATATATATGTATACATATAACTGTGCTTACATAGTCTTCACTGACATATACAAATTGCGTGGGTGTTTTCTTTTTGTGTACTTGAAATAGTTTCGAAGTGCAAACAACACAAAAACAATAAACAAAACAAAAAAATTGCATAAAGTATACATTCTAGTTTTAATTATGGACATGCGTTTGTTTTCGGTTTTGCACGTCAACAGACACAACACAAAGTAATAAAAAAAACAACAGAACTATAACAAATAGCGAAAACAACAAACTTACCACTTGACGCTGCTGCGTTGTTGTTACGACGTCAAGAAACGGTTGAGAATTGGTAAACGAAGACGACGACAGAAGCAGAAGCAGCAGCAGCAACAGCAGCAGCAACAACACAGCACGGCAGTTATTCGTTTCTCTCGTTCCAGTTCCGTTTCGTTTTGTTTCGTTTCGTTTCACACTCTGCTCAGTTGCTAGTTGCGAGTGATTGCTGCTGCTGAGGGCTGAGGAGGACAACACAGTGGAAGAAGAAGCAGAGCACAAACAACAACACAAACAAAAATCATATGGTTTCAGCTGTTGGCGTCGTCGTTTTATTTTCTTTTTCTCGTTGCTTATTCTGTTTGTTGTCTTATTGCTGTTTATAGTTGTTGACGTTGTAGTTGTTGCAGTCGGCAGCAGCAGCAACAGTAAAATGTTAAGTAATTTTGCTTTTTTAGTTGGCAACAAACTGCGTCTTGAGTTTTTTGCTGGCTGCACGCACCAATACAGTGACACGCCCACACACAAAAAACACACAACCTCTCGCACAAGAGGGCAACACACAAAGTCGAGCTTGGAAACAAACTTTCAAGTGCAAAGCTTTCGCTTGCGCTCGAGTTTGTTTGAATTGTGTCAAAATAAAAACAAAATTTAACACAGACGTCGTTGTTGTTCTCCTTTGTTGTTGAAATTTCTACTTGTACTACTGCTGCTGCTGCTGCCTCGCTCGCTCCCACGCACACGCACACACGAACACGAACAAACGGCTGAAAGAACGTCGGTCTGCGACGGCTGCGTCGTACGTTCTTTTCTTTTCTTTACTCTTCGTTTTCGGTTTTTGTTTTGCGTTCAGATTCTGCCTCAGCTGCTGCTGCTACTGCTGATGGTGCTGCTGTTGTTGCTGCTGTTGTCGTTTTTGCTGTTGCTGCTGCTTCTTGCTAGCACACAAATTAACTGCGACATTAAAATTAAATCTCTGCGTTTTGTTTTTTTCTTTTTTCTGCTTTCCCGTATATTATTTATTACTTTCAACTCTGCTTCACTCTTGTATTATTTTGTTTTTCAATTTTTTATTTTTTTTCACAAAATCTTGTTGCTGCTGCTGCTGCCTATTGCGCCTATTAATCGATTTCACTTTTCTTCTGCGTTGTAACTGCTGCAGCCAAACTGCAACACACAAAAACAACGAACGAAAAAAATAAGCTTTCGAACAATAACAAAAATGTATTTTCATGCAACTTGTATTTGTTGTTTATGTTTTTTTTTTGTGTGTTATTTGATAATGTGTTTTGCACACTTTTACACACAAAATTAATTTTATGTTCTGTGATGTTGTGGCGCTGTCGTCGTTTCTGTTGCTATTGCTCAAAACGCGTCCGCGACGTCGAGCTAAAAGACCATGGTCGATAGACTATCGATAGCGCAGCGACCATAACTGCTATCGATAGGGCACAAATCTCTTCAGCAATATAATGTACAATTTCAAAATAAATGCTGTCTGTTGCCAACATTTGTCGCCATTGGTCTTTTATATTTTTTTGCATCTCCTGGGATCTTATTATAATTTGTGTAATCATAACTTGTTTATTGCCTTCTATCGATATTGAAATGAATGAGAGCGGGCGCGGTTGGATACAGAGAGAAGCGCAGTGAAATTGATATGCAAATGTTGCTCTGCATTGGAAATGTGGCGCTTTATGCTGCTTGTATTCAAAATCGATTGCCATTATCGATACCAAACGCAATGTTCAGCTCGTATGCGCAAAAAAGAGCCAACAGCTGTTGACCTTTTTGAGTAAAATCAGAAAATTAATAAACTGTTTGATTGAATGATTGTTGATTTGTTTTTTAAAGCAATGATCTTTTGCTCAAAGAAAGAAAAAACTAAAAAATCCATATTCTAAGAAAATGCTGCTACCGTTCAGTTATCAAGCGGTTAACGTTTTAGTGCTGACAAGCACATTGCTTGAGTGCTGGAAAATTCAACAATTGTTTACATTTGAAATGCGCGCAAAGCAATTTGATAAGTTGTAAAACAAAACCTGTTTGAAAGATTTAACTTGACAATTAAAAATCACATAGCAAATATTTGTTTTTACTTTATTTCTTATATGCAATAATTCTAAAAAGCCCATTTAGTTTCAATTATAATTTTTACAGGAAAAATATGTTTATATAAATTCCTTAAAACTTACTATTATCATTTTAAACTGTTATCCTAATAGCTAAGCAACAATTTTTATATAATAAGCCAGTTTAACACAAAAGAAACACTTTATAAAAATAATAATCATTTACAAAAATAATTTAAATTTATGAGATTGGCTTAAAGATGCATTTAAAAAGTGTTATACGAGGCGCCAGAAATGGGTAGCACTGTTTAAGGACTGCAAATGTTAAGAACAGATATTGTCTCACAGCTGCGAGAGTTCAGATCTGTTAATTAAAATAAGCAGTGCGACTTCAGTGCTAAACATATGTTATTATCCTGTAACAGCTGTAATTAGCAATGTTCTGAATTTCACATGCGTCCTTAAAACGTTTCAATTACCCAAAACGCATAAATCAACACGTTAAGTGACTTGTAAATAAATGATTTGGCAGCAAACGCAACACAAAATATAATGACATACGAAAATTAAACGATTGACTTGACAGGCTGCAATTAAATGAAGTTAATGCAATGCAATCCACTGTGCGACACTGTAAACGGGAACATGGCCGACTAACAACCATTCTGATTGGGTTTGTGTCCATGCGTTCTCATTGCCAGTTGGACGGCGTAAGAGTTAACGTCAGTAGGCAGCAAGACGTAGACGACAATGGTTGTGTTTTTGTTGTTACGTGAACGTTGATTTTATTTATGCATAATAATAATCATTTTTTTGCGATTTTTTTTTGTGTGTGCGTGTGCGACAACAACAATCGGAACAACTTAATATAAAATCAAAATCAAAAAAAAAAGGAAAAGAAATAATTATTAATAATGTTAGTGGAAAAGTGTTTGGTAAATGTTTATCGAAAAAAATTACAAAAGATAATTAAGTAAAAAACGAAAGCAAACTACAACAACAGTTAATGCGGCTACAACAACAACACCACGTAAATATATATGTATATTTGATAAATATTATTTTATCCGGCATTTTTGTTGCATTTACCAATTTCGAACGCTTGTTTCTTGTTATGGTTTTTGGCCCCAACGCATTTACGTTACGTTGTTTGTTATTTATTATGCATTTCGTGCTCTTTCCAATTTACTACCATTTGTATAGTTTTTTTTGGGTAATGCCAATTAGTATTTTGTGTGTGTGTGTGTGTGTGTTAGCGCTGCTTATAGGAATCGAAAAATAATAGAACGAATATAACAAAGCGGTGCAAAATAACAAGATAAAAAAAAATTGTACATAGCAAGAAGCAGAAAAAGCCGCAACGCTGACGTTGACATCCAACACACACGCTACGCCACGCTCTCGCTCTGTATGTATGTGTGTGTGTGTGTTTGTTTTGTGAGAGCAACGAGCAAACGAGATGAGCGCAAGAACGCGTGTGTGTGTGTGTGTTTATGTGGTAGAACGTGGTAGCTGGCAAAGCAACCTAATAAGAATAAGTTAACAAACTGACGACGTGTGTTTCAGGTTCGTGTGCGTTGAGCAGGTGGTGTTAGGCAGGGTGACGGGAAGCAGGACGCGAGCGCTCTCTTGAGCGCGCTCTCTTTGCCATTGTCTGTCGCTCGCTCTCGCTCTGTAACGCACTGACATTCATTGATTTTTCCGCTTTGTCACAGTGGAAGGATGAATTTGTTGGGGGTGGGGAGCTAAAAAAGGCGTATGAGCGAGCCAAGGTGAACTGTGCAAGAGCCTTACAAACATAGAGAGAGAGAGAGAGAACGAGGCAGAGAAAGAGAGCGAGAGAGCCGCATCGTAAAAGGAAAACAAAGGGAATTAACTTTGGCGTGTGTGTGTAATTCGCTGTTAGTCACATTTGGAGGTTATGTTAGGCTAAAGTGTAAATAAAATAGTCCATAACAGCAACAGCTTGCGTAATTTGTTTAACGTTTTTTGGCTATACTTTTTTTCTTAGTTTTTTTGGTTTTTTGTTAAGTTATTTGGTTAGTTTAAGCACTGAGACAGAACGAGGCAAAGCCAACGCCACTTTTGGCCGCCACTAACAACAGCAACAACAACAACAGCAACAACAACAACAGCAACAAAGTTTAACATCAAACCAAAAACAGCAACAACAATAACAGGCAAAGAGCGCAACCAACAGCAAAAGAGAGACACAGAGAGAGAGAGAGAGAGACCCAATGGCAAAGTTGTTGGTTTAAAAAGAAAATGAACAAAAAAATGTACACTCTGCCTTGTTCCAAAGACTCTAATTGCTTAAGCTAAACAATTTGCACACAGATAACATTTATTGAACAATATTTTAGATAAATAGTTAGAAATTGCATAATTGACACTAGCTGATGCTCAAAATTCAAGTTCAACTGCTGATCAGCTCTCGCTCCCGCTCTCTATCTCTCTCTGATGCCGAACCAAATATTTAATGCAATTGCCAAAATGTGCATAGCTCAAAATGAGCACGCATCACTTAGTTTATCTCTCTCTCTCTCTCTCTATCTTGTACATGAATTAAAATAAAATAACCTTAAGCAGGTGGGGGGCCCGAACAATAAAACCGGCCGCTTACGTGTCGTGTTAGCGTAAGCGCACTTCATTTACGTAGCGTGCTGCGATAATTGCGTTTGATAGTCGTCGTCGTCGTTGTGGTCGTCGCTACTGTCGATGCCAACCGTCACCCGTCAATCGTCAACGTCATCGACGTCAACTGCGCTGCTACCGCAAAAATATGCCACGCCGGGTTTTTCATTTTCTCCTTCTCACTTCTTCTTTTCAATTCGACTTCTTTAAGTTGAAGGTGTGAATTGTTGTTGTTTGTTCTTGTTGTTGTGTTAAAAGTTAAGCAAGCACTTGAAGGCGACATATGTACATATGTACATATAATTGCGATCAACTACAAATATATACTAGTATGTATGTTGCCTACACCCCTATACTATAAATATAAACGCCAAAAATGCGGGCTTGTTTTAAAAATCCATTTTTATGATCAACTTTTTGAGTTTTTATAATTAAACATTAGACTATAATTATTTATTCAAGTATTTTGTTAGCGTTATAAATTACTTAATATGTATATTGTAAAAACTTTTTTATTTTCTTGCACATTTCTATAAAGAAATACAAAAAATGGAGATGAGTGAAATAGGTTATTATTGGGTACAGGCCCGGATTAAGGGAGGGCCCACATTAGCGACCTCGGGAACAAAAAATTTCAAATTCAGACTAGTAAATACTACTAGTAAAGAACTTTTCAATGACGCGCTTGCACGTGGGTCGCGCGGTGGGCAAAACAATCTCAACTCTCTGTAATTTTCTGCAAGCAAGATGTTACAAGACCCGAAAATGATTCTAGAATCGGGTCTTGTAACATGAAATTATTCGTGGAGTCCAAAACAAACGATTTTGATAAATACGAGGAAGCTGCCAAAAGAATATCTCAGACTTACGAGGCTGAATCCGCTCGATTACGGGAAAGCACAAGACGCAATTTTTAAAATTTAATTTAAGATAATTCTTGTTTCCGATTAAAATTATATGTTCGTTAAATAATAAAAGAATCTATACTTGGTTTTCACAATAAGTTATTTATTGGAAAACTCGACCCCCAAGGGGCCTCCACTCCTTTGTTGCGCCGGGGCCTCCAGACCTTTAAATCCGGCCCTGATTGGGTATCTTTAAAGCATGCAACTTTATCGCTAGTGCGTGACGAAAACTTCCCCTTTCTCACTCCATGAATAAGTTAAAAAAAAAACACACACACACATGCACACAAACCCAGGGCTTGTCTAAAAGTATAGAAAAGAAAGAGAAGTATGTAAAAGTAAAACGAGGGTGTGGGTTGTGGAGAATGAATATTATCTGAAAAATACTATTTAATATTTATTGTAGAAAATCAAATAATTCGAAGAAATTCGAAATTTGAGAAACGGAAACAGCATTACATTTTAGCATAACATTCAAAAATACATTTTTTTTTAGATTTATGTATTTACCCAAACTTATTATTCAACGTTTTAATAGAGAATTTTCTATACTTAGTTGGTTTTCTGAAATGCAATTTTCATCGTTTTTATTATTGAATTGTGTGTTATTAATAGCTTATAATTGATTATCTGGTTTGTACATAAATGAAAGCTGTAAATTTTGACTTGTTCCCAAAAATCCGAAATTTCTCAACGCATTTTAAACTAAATTGTTCTTTTAATATTTTATATTGCTTAGCATTTGAACCTTACCAATACATATTAAATATAAAAAAAATATATATGCTATTATTATTTTCAATTTTTTGATTAATTTTTGCATTTGTCTCTTTCTCTTTGTGTATGTCACCAACCAATGAAAAAAAAAAAAAAATACCAAATAAAACAAAAATTTAAATACCCATTCATAATCCACAAAAACCACAAACCCACAAACCCCAAAAGTGTTAATAAAAATAAAAATTAATAATTAAATGTTATGCAAAAGGCGGCTCAAAAGCGCCAAAAGCGGCAGCAACAACAACAACAACAACTGCAATAAGACTGCCCAACAACAACAAAAACAATAACTTAGTAAACAAGTAAACAACAAGTGAAAAAAAATTCTAAAAAACACAGAAATATTTTTTGTTGTTATGAGTGGCAAAAATAAAAAAAAATCCTTATTGTTTCTAGCCTCAAAAATGGATAAATAAAGCATTTTTAACCTCCATAAAATCAATACATATTTAGATAAATAAATAAAAATTTATAAGCATAATTAAATAATCACACATATGTGTATGTGTTTGTGTGCATCTGTGTATTTGTTTGTGTGCGTGTATATATATCCCCTGTGCATTCCATCCATTTATCTACATAGTATGTACACATAAAAGTCAATATATATATTTAAATATATGCATATATTAAATAACTCGATCGATTCAAATGACAACAACTAAATAAATAATTTTTTGCACCAATGCAAATATATACAAAAAACCGAAAACAACCAATAACAACAACAACAACAACAATATAATATAAACCAAAAATAACAATCAAATCATCGATAAATCTTATCCAATCCAACTTACAATCGACGAAAAATACAAAATGGCGGACATCATGCGTCCGCCGTACAGCGACATTAAGCGGCCCGACGAAATTGTCAGAATGACAACAGCCGACAATTTGAAATTCGCCGTCCTCATTGGCCTCATCGAGGTTGGTCAGGTGACCAATCGGGAGGTGGTCAACACAGTATTACATTTGGTAAGTAGCCGCCATACAGCTAAATTATCGATATGTAAAATAGCTTGATAGCCATAGGTTTCGATTCGATAATCGATTAAATTCTGGTATGGCTTGGAAATTTTTTTTATTGAAACGATAGCCTAATGCGTTATCGAAACATGCAATTTTTTAACTGTATAGCGATAAGTATCGAAAGTTATGGTTTAAATTCAGCCATCAAATAGCTAAACCCTTTATAACGATAACATTTGGTTATCGATATGTAAGCGATAACTTTCAATTGAATCAAATGTATTACATTACAGCAGTTAATGAAATGAATTATTTCCTAGTGCTATTATCGACAACACTCACTTATCGATAGCACATACCCAGTGCTCTATCGATAAATGGTGCTTAAATAGCATTTTAAGCCACTTTGGTAATGCTCCCCGTCGATTTTCTTATTATCATCTACATATTTCCAACGCAAAACCTTTTTTTTTCGTTTTAAATCCAAAATAACTTTAAAGTTTAAACACGACACGGCTTACTTAGTTAATTGCTATTTGACACCCTACTTAAGAGATAATACTATTGCAAGAACTAGAAAAAAAAAATAAATAAATAAAGGAAAACCTAAGCACGTACACCTGCCCATAGATGGCGCCACCAGAAAAAAAAAATAAAACGTTTTCTGCAAACATGATGAGAAAAAAAGTAAAAACCAAGAATGGAAGAAATTTGTGCGGTAAAATCTGTGCAGCCAAAAAATCTTTTTGCCCGAGACAGCGCAATTTCATTTGGACAAGCTGACAAAATGGCGTCTAAATGCCGCACAGACAGATAGAGAGGATAAGAGAGAGAAAGAGAGAGAGGAGATTGAGGAGAGGGAAAGATAGGCAAATAGACGCTGCTTTCATTAGCACAAAATTAACATTTTGTAAAAGCCGCAGAGTGTGAAACATCTTCGTGTGCTGGAGAGGGGGGGAGGAGGAGGGCTGTTAAAGGCGGGGACTGGTTACCTGTGTTTGTGTGTGTGTGTGTGTATTAAAATAAGATCAAAGAGCAGCATCATCCACTCCACTTGTAGACAATATGCCTCTGCATACATTTTGTATTATTACAAGACATTATTATTATTATTATTATTATTATTAGTGGAGATTTTCGAAATTTACATCTTCCGATGGGTGTATGTATGTACGTATGTGTGTGTGTCATCATTACACGATTCAACATCGAGATTCTTAAGCAAAAAAAAAAAAAAAAAGAAGAAAATTAAGTTCTGATGGTTGCTTGACAGGTGGGTGGTATGTGTGTGAGTATTTGTATTTGGTGGTATGTGTGTAAGAAATTGAAATGAAATTGAATTGAAATTCGCTGTCGTCGACGCCGCGTTTATTGATAAGATAAGCAAAGAAAAATAGAAAGAGATAGCTTTATGTTTGTAGGTAAATATGTGCATTATATATGTAGGTATTACCCTATATACCATGTGCTCCCATTTTTATTTAACACCTGATTATACCTACATATGTACAACGACAATATCTGATAAGCGGAGAAAAAAAATAAAAAGAATAAAAAAATGTAACTAGAAATTATTCAATGTGTTGTTGACGTGTTCAAAATGCCGTCAAAATACCAAAAAAGAAAAATTATTGTACATATATCGAAAGTAAAAATAAATAAATATGTTTATATATATATAGTGCACATACACATATATATTTACATACACAGCACAAAATTTTCAGCATATTTGAAGTTAGAAAGTGAAAAGAAGTTTTTTGTTGTTTTTATCTGTTTCGGTTGCCTAAAACATCTCTTAAGAATTGAGCACAGTTTGTCTAGTTAATAGGTTCGATTTTTTGTATTGAATTTTGAAAATTTTTGATATAAAAAATAATCTTAGGCTCACTAAGTAAAAAAAAGCGTAGCCAAAAGTGCAAAATACTCTAAAGCCACTAAAAACAAAAACCAAAATCAATAATTACTTATAAAAAAGTAATAAAAATGTTAATATATATGAAATATTGAATGATATTACGACATACATATAAATATTGCTGGCAACAATATCTAAACAGTTAGCCACTAAGCATTTGATTTCTACTTCTTGCATACAGAATTTTCAAATGCAGACATTAAAATTTAATATACATACTATATAAATGTCTATATATGTAGATGCATATCTATGAGTGTGCATGTGTGTGTGTTTGTGTGTGTGTTTATGTTATCGGTGTAATAGCAAAAACAAACAAACACGAAGAGGGAATAGAAGAGAAGGTCTCCGGCTTCACAGCTGAAGCAAACAAAGTTGAAAATTATTTTTCTTTACTTTTATTATTATTTTCTGTTTTTTTTTGTGCGCCTGTTTGTTGACTTCATTTTGCAGTAGCTGCTCAAAGTTGTTAAATCCTTGTTGTTGTAATTGTTGTAACTGTTTTTATTATTGTTGTCGAATTTGCATTAAACGTTTATTTTTAGTAGGCAACAAAAGTGCTTGAAGCCAGGCAACAGAAACGACGGCAAATCGATTAAAAGGCTTTTCCTTGGCTGCTTTGAAAGAGGAGGAGGGGATGGGGGGAGGGGGGGAGGAAATGTTGAGTAGCTCTCTCACTCTCTCTTTCTCTTTCTCTCTATCTTTCTTTGTGGACCAAGAGTAACAACAGATGCTCGACATGGCCGAAATGACCATAATTGAGCTGCATAACTAGGCCCAATAGCCGATTAAGCGGCCAAAAGCCAAACTTCCGATGGGTGGTGCTGCTGACCCCTCTGACCCCGCTGAACCCCACTGAATACACTCTTAAGAGGCAGGGCGTTGGGGTTTTAAGAGCTGTTGAGTGATGGTGCGTAAGAACAGCAATGTATCAATCAACACACACAGCAAGCAACAGCGTGTTTCTCAAAGTTTTGCAAAAGAAACAAACAAAAACAAGTAAGAAGGCTCTAGTCGGGAGAGCCTGACTAGAAGATACCCTGAACCCAGTTGCAATAAATAAATTAAGTTTATATAAGACTTTGGTGTACTGACTTGACTTCAATCGATTAAATTCGATATCTCCAGTGTTTCTTAACCGATTTGGACGAAATTTTCAGAAAAGTTCTATCGTTCCCCATTATTTCAACCCTCATTTTTACATTTTCCAAATTCGATATTTTTTTGTTATCGATTACATTCGAATATCGGAAACCAGAATAGTGATTGATAATTTGAAACTAACTTGTTCTGCTTATGGTATAGGAGAACTTATATTCAAAATCTGAAGGCTCTAGCTCTTGTAGTCTCTGGGATCGACGAGTTCATACAGACGGACAGACGGAAATGGCTATATTGTCTCGGCTGTTGATGCTGATCAAGAATATATATACTTTATGGGGTCGGAGATGCTTCCTTCTGCCTGTTACATACTTTTGCACAAAACCATTATACCCTTTTTACCCATTTTATGGGTTAAGGGTATAAAAAAGGAAGGAAGGGCGAAAAAAAACAAATCAATTTGCATTAAAAGCAAAGAAGAACAAAAAAAAAAGTAACAAAGAAATGAATAAAGACAGCATTAAGACATGAAAAAAAAAACATTAAGACAAAAGAGAAGGAAAGCCAAACAATTTAAAGAAAACTAAAGACAAAATGCCAACGAAACAGCAAAAGCAAACAAATCGAAATGAAAATATTCAATAAAGCTGAAGAAAAATAAAATACTGAATTAAATACTAAAACCTATGTCCAAGCAGTGTTAAATAATAGCAGTGTTATTCTTCTCTGAAATCAAAAATGTATTTTCCGAACCTTTTTTTACCTTTCAAGCTTAAAGTTTTTGAGCTTAAGGTTCCTTCTCTCGATTTTCAGTTGTATATATTTTGTTTTTAATTCACTTATTTGCATTAATACACTGATAGAAATAATCAAGTATTCCGTTCTTAAGAAACCCAACATTTCGAACTTGATTTCCCAGCAAGTACGGAATTCAGAATACGGAGTTCTTGATTTAAGTATTTTGTTTTTTAAACTTAAATCAAATTTCTCTGTTCTTGGTTTAAGTTTCTTATGAACACGATTTAAGTTCGTGTGCTTTAGAAATGTGATTTAAGTATTTGATTTAATTCAAGATTTTGTGTACTTGATCCAATTCGACGATTCTTGAACCAAGTATGACGATTCTTGATCCAAGAATTTGTGTACTTGATTCAAGTATGATAGTTCAAGTTAACTTATTCTTGTTTTAAGAATCTTTGTACCATTTTTAAGTATTTTTATACCCATTTCAAGCATTCCGCACCTAAATCAGGAATGCATTTCTAGAAACACAAAAACTAAATTGAACTTCTTTCTATCAGAGTACTTTTGTTTGCATTTGGTATTATCTTACGATCTAAATTAAATCCCATTGTTCGGATCGTTTATTTAGTTTCAAATCTGTCTACCCAACCTTTCTAAACAGTTAGCCACTAAGCATTTGATTTCTACTTCTACCTACCGCCTGTGAACCCTAATAGAGACAAAAGACACACACACAGAAAGAGAGAGAGAGAGAGAGAAAGCTAGAGAATAAGTGAGATAGCAAGAGGGTAAAAGTGCAAACATAATTAGCTAATTTTACTTAATTTAATTAACGTGCTTTGCCACGCAACGTTAGGTACAACGACGAAATTGAACGTCTCTGCTGACGTCGCAGTCGCCAGTCGTTGGCTGTCAGCTGTTTGTAAGTGCAAAGAGGAAACAATGAAAATTGGGCCCCCCTTTTATTGTTAACATCCTGACAAAGGATGTGGAACACAACTAAAAAAGGGCGAAAAGAATTTCTCTTCTCTTTCTTTTTCTTTTTTTTTTTTGTGCTTTCGGGCCACAATGCAAAAACAAATGCCAAAGTCACAACTAAAGAAATCCGAGTCGAGCACATTGAGCGAGACAAAGGTTGAAAAACAGTGGGGAAAGGGAAGAACAGATGAAAGAAAAAACACCAACCTAGACAACAAACAAACAAAAACAACGGTCAAAAAAATAGGCGCATCAAGTTTGATTTTTATATGTCTTTTAATTGGATAATGGAATCTGGAAACAAAAAAATAAAATATAAAAACGAAATCAAACAAAATACACAAAAACAAACAGAAACTTGCTGCTGCTGCTGTTTCTGTTTTCTTCTGCTTCTTGTGCAACCCCAAATGTAAAATTAAGCAACAACAACAACAACAACAACAACTTTGCTTCAGGCGTCAGGCTGTCGCATCCTGTGGGCTCCTGGTTCATTTCTGGCAATGTTTTTGTTTCTCTTATATTTTTCGTTGGTTTCTAGTTTCTCTCGCTGCTGCTGCTTTAGCTACTAGAAATTAAACGGAATGGAGTGGAATCTAACTGGTTGCGGCTGGCTTCGCGTTCTTACACAGTGGAACAAGAGTGTTGGATTTCTTGATGATTCTTTTTTACCAATAATCCAAAGAATTAATTTTTGTCGTTTGAGTTCAATTCTGTGTTTATATTTAATAATTTCAGAACGAGTTTTTTATTTTTACTATTCAGCTAATTTAACATAGGAACAAAGTGTTTTTTCTTTTAATTAATGCAATAATCATAGCTTATCAAAACCATAAGATAATGTAATATTTCATCATATTTATCTTATGCTTGCAATAAAACAGTTTCTTCTTGAAGGAAAATAATTTTTGAAAAATAAATTGTTTATTTTAATTATTATTATTTTTTGATATTTATTAGCCATTAAATATAGTAAAGTTATCGAATTCATACCACTGTGGCTCTGTAGATCTTGAAGTGTGTTGCTCGAAATTCAATCGCCTGGGGTACAGGGTTTGAGGGTGGTGAAAGGGGGCTGGGGGTCTGTGCGGCAATATGAGCGTTACTAAACGTTGCCTGGCGCCGCAATTGTGTGTGTGTTTGTTGGGGGAGGGTTGATGGGGGAGCTGGTGGTGGTGGTGTTGAGGGCCCAAAGACAAAGAGAGAGAGACAAAGAGAGAGAGAGAGAGAGAGAGAGAGAAACGACAACCGCAAGAGATTTAACGACCAATAAAGAAACAACGCAATGTTATTTAAGGACGCTGAAGGGATTCATTCATTCATTCATGCATTCGAACATTCGAACATTCATTCGCATGCGGTACGGCAACGCCGGACGCATTATTGTGTAACCGGTAGTCATTTCCACGGCTCTTTGATTGCGTGGAAGAAGGAAAAGGAGGAGCAGAATGGGTGAGATGAAGTGGATATTTGGGTTGTAGGCGTGACGCATTTATCAACGAAATTGCGACATGGACAAAGCAGAAGAAAAGCTTCCACTTCTAAATAATTATTTTTTTTTTTCAACTTTATTAACATCATTAACAGCAGCACTCACACACCCGCCACGCGATTTTTTCTCTCTCTTATTTTTACCCATTTCGGACTCATAAAATATCCGCACAAAAATTTTGAGACAAAAACCGAATCGAGTTATTTCAAATTAGAAAAAATAAAAGGAAGCGATGGCATGGGCGTGCTAAGGGAAGGGGGTTGAGTATTGGGTATTTTTGTTGTTGTTGTTGGTGTTTTATTGCTCGTAATGGTCGCAGCTAGGGTTGAAGGGGCGTGTAATGGCAAATTACGATGCGACGACAAATGTCGAAAAACAAGAAAAAAAAAAGTAAAAGCAAAAAAATCGAAACAAACCCAGTTCGAATCTAGTTTAAGGCAAGAGTTTACTTCACGCGCAGATATCCTGTTTTTTTTTTTTGCATACAGTTAAACTTCCACATAACGAATTTCAAGGGTACAAGAGAAAATTCGGTAAATAGAATGGGAAATGAACTTGAAATAAAGAAAACTTTTTTATACGGAAATTATTTAAATAGAAGTTTGACTAAATAATATGAATAATATCTTAAGGGAAAAACTAGTTATGATAATAATTATTTTAAAAATTTTTTACATTAATTTTTATTAAAACAAATACATAATATAGAAAATTTTTGGGAAAATTCTACCCAAACAAACATTCTGAAAATACATATATATTGTTAACTAAAAGGATCCGGAAATTTCGACACAAATCTAGCAGAAAAATTCTAGAAGAAATTAAAACAAATTTTTAAGCTTAACAATCTTCTGTAATATATAAAAACATAATAAAAAATGTCTTAATTGCTCAACTCGACGATAGTCCTTGTTTTTCTAAACAATTTTATTGGCCACAGGGTATAAAAACGTTAAAGTACAAAAAGGAAGGAAAAAAAATTGAATAAAATAAATCAATAAAATTGAATTGAAGATGATGAACAAGACGAAGACGAAGAAGACGAACAAGAAGAAGAAGAAGAAGAAGATGGAGCAGCGCCAACGTTTTTATTGCTGGCACTTGCTGCCGTTAGAAGGGCGGGGATTCAGGGGCATGGGTCACGGAGATGAGCTGACAGCAAAGAAGTTAAATCTGTTTTAATTCCAGCCGCTTGAAGGATTTTTATTTAGTTATTTATTTGTGCAAGACAAAAAAAAAAAAAAAAAAAACAAAACTAAAATGAAAAAATTATACACATAAATGGATATTTCTATACATAATATATACATATAAATATATAAATGTTTGTCTGGCTTGACTTATTTATCTGAATTTTGGGCGTTGACAAATGCCAAGGTCAATAGTAAACCAATTTTGCTCATTTATATTGTTGTCAACGGCTTTTGGCCAAGATTTTTAGACATTCTCGCTCGACTCTCTAGGCCAAGCTATCTCTCTCTCTCTCGCTCTCCCGCTCTTCTTCTCTCGCTCGTTCTCTCTCTTTCTGTCTGCGTTAATCCGCACGCCCAGCGTTTGCCTCATCGATGCGCAAGGGTTGTCAAGCAACCCCCAAAAAATATATCTTACATAAACATACGTACATATATTTTGGCTTGTCATTCTATAGCTTGAAATATTCGACTATCCCTTAGTTGGGCTTCGGCTGAAAACATTTGACAACTGTTCCCAAACATTATCATTGTCATTTTAGCGCCACATTTACACTACAAGAAGGTGACAACCTTCCTTCCTTCTCCTTCACCTTTCCGTGTCCCAACCATAGAACCTTTCCTGCATAGAAAATCTTTTCGCTTTAACATGATTCGATGATTGGGTAAATTTTACTCGCTTTATCTTAAATCCCCATCCCCCCCTACCCACCCAGCCTTTTTGACATTGTTACTCTCTCTCTCTCTCACTCCGTTTTGTTCTATACGTAAGCGAAAGATTAGTGAGGCATGCAAACTGAATAAGTAATGTAAAATCCATTGGGATAATTTGGGATGACAACTCTTTTATGCTTGTCAATCGTTATACTCAAGCATCTGATAGCCCGATATGTTTTGGTAGCTATCGATAAACATTGATAGTTAATATATTAATTAAACATTAAAGTTTTTAGCTATCAACAGTAGTTGATATAATTATCGATAATTCATATCGGTTCTAAAAGTTTCCTTTTCAATGTAATTTTTTTTTTACTTTTACTTTTAAATTTTAGTTTCTATTGAAAAATTCCCAAAATCTAAATCTTATTATATTTCCAGCCAACAAATTCTTCTTCAATTAATGTTTGACATTTTCTTCGATTGCTAATCAACATGAATTTTCTAAATAAATTAAATTGAATTTCCATCTTCAACAATTTTGGACAGAAAGATTTCTCACTTTTCTATTGTTTTCTATTCTATTTTACATTTAGGTTTAATGTAATCTGCATACCAACAGTACAATCTTTTCCACCCAACAATTTTCCCCATTATTCATTGATTGAGTAATGCATTGGCCGTTACAGCGTAAGGGATTCGAAAGTAACCCAGAAATCTTTCTCAAAATCCTGTTCATAAAATTGGCTAAAACGCCAAAAATGGCGAGAAACCTAATTGATTATGCAATAATAGTCATTCATTGATTTGACAACCGAGACACATTGTCTCATTTAGTTAAGGAACACACGCACACACACACACACACACACACACGCACAAACACACACAAGCACAAGCACACATTAAGGGTCATCCATGAGTTGCAGTTGCACTGTGTGATGAAGAGTTGGAGAAGGGGCGAACTTTTGGCCAAGGACATCATGTCGTACTTTTGATGGCATTTTCTTTTCAGAGAATACACAACAAACACACACACACACACACACGCAGAGATCAAGGGTTCTAAAGAAAATAAATAAAAGCGCTAAAAATTGGGAGTCTGGAGTGTGTGCTGGTTGGTTAGTTTGTTGTTTGGTGTGTTTGTATGTAGAGCATGCAGCTAGCTTAACAATCCTATGTCTCTCTCTCTCTCTCTCTCTCTGTCTCTCTCCTTCTCTCTCTCTCTCTGTCTAACTCATTTGGTGCATTTGAGTTTTTGGCTTTGGTTGGTTTTGGCCAGCATTTAATAATGGCACACGCTTAAAAAAGCACCCCTCTCCCCCCACTCCATGCCCATTAAAACCATTAAAAAGCAAATATTTTTAATATATGGACTCCATTTATAAACCATTTGACCCAAATTCTTATAGATATATTAATATATGTATATTTATATATATATATTCTTTGTAATTTAAACCCATTTCGTGACTCGACTCAACTCGATTCGATTCGATTATTGTGCAATCGGCTCCAGTTCCAAGTTGAGTTCCAGTTTCAGTTCACTTTTCGCTCAAAATATTTAGCTTGTTTTTGGGCAATGTTTTTAGGTTAGGTAGTTTTTTCAGTTTTCAAGCGTTGGTTGGCGCTGGCTAGTTTCAGTTTTTTGGGTTCGAGTTAACGTTCCAGTCAAGTTCGAAATTTTCCATCCTCTTCATTTTCTCGTTCCTGGTTTGAGTTTCTTTAATTTCCGATTAGCATTGGTGTAAATTATTTTTATATTTCTATTTTATTTTTTTAATAAATCTCTCGATTAAGTTTCATCTTCGGTTTGCTGCTTACTTTTACTATTTACCACCCCATGCATAAATAATTCAGTTATCTCATTGTTATTTATAATAAAATACTCCGCTCGGGCTTCCCACAAGTTTGGCCTTAACACAGAAAAAAAAATGACGATCTAAATTTAAGATTTTTAATCTAGAATTATCCCGATTCGTACTTGAAATATTTAAGTACGATCTTAAATTAAGCCTAAAACGAACTTAACGAGAACTTTAAGATTAAAAATTTTGATTCAATCCCAAACGTACTTGAATTAAGAATTCATTTTCTTAAAAAATCTCAAAACAGCCCTAAAACGGTCTAGAAAATTTCCTATTTTATTTAAGTACCGAACATTCTTAATGTAAGAATATAATTCTTGATCCAACATTAAAAATTCTTATAATAAAACTGAAACGAACTTGGCAATTTAATAAGTAGTAAACGTTCTTATTACAAGAATAAAAATCTTGATTCTTCTTTGAAAGTTGTAGTTTTTTTTTTAAACCAAATTTTGTCGGAAGGAGGCTTCAATTAAGTATTATAAGTCCAAAATACTTAAGACCGGCAATCTAAGTTCGAAATACGTACATCAAGTACTGAGTGAACTTTTATCAAGTTGATCCTCAGAACGACTGGAATCAAGTACGAAAATTCTTGAATCAAGTACGAGTCGCGTGTTCAAATCTCAGCGGCATTTTACGAATTTTTTTTTCTCTTAAAAATAATATGAAAATAGTTTACTTTTGTTCTTATTTTTTTTAAAGTCATTAATTAGTATAAAAATGCCGAATAAACTAATCTAAATCAAGTTCACTAACATTAACATTAACTGCAATGAAAAGTAATAGGAAGTGGCTCAACAGCTAAGGCACTCGACGCAGTTGACAACAGGTCTAAGGTTCAAATCCCCGTCACGGTAAGCAAAAACAGATGAATTTGTAATGGTTGTTTCTAATTTAATACGTTTCTAGCAAAAGCATGAGAATGATTGGCAGCTGTATAAATGCTATTCTGCACTATATATCTAAATCTTAGAATTTCAGGAAATTAAATAATCAAGTATTGTCATACTTAGATCAAGAATCACGAAGTCAGAATTTCTGTTTAAAATTACAACCTTACGCAACTTACACGGCTAACTGCATTAACAAACGGATACTTGCCGTTTTTTTTTTTTTAAATGTGAATTTGTCAGTTCTTAAATCAAGAATTAATAATCTTAAAATTCAAGATCTAACATCTTGTTTTTAAGTTCACTTCAATCGTATTTAAAGTTTGTCAGATCTCAAATTCTAAGAATTTTGCTTCTTAATTCAAGAATTAACAATCTCGAAATAAGTGCTTTTCATTCTCAAAACGATCTAAATTTAAGAATGCGCGATCTTAACAGTTAAGAACGTTTCATACTTGATTCAAGATTTTTCGGTCTTACACGAGAAATAAGACCGAAAAGTGTTGATTCAAGGTGGAAAATCTTGATTAATTTTTTCAGTGAACAAGTGTTCAATGGCAACACACAGCTAAACAAAAAGAAAAGTGCAAAAAAGTTCAGTTAGTCGCGTAGTTTTTGCTAGATGAATGAATAAATGGATGAATGGACAGATGGATAGATGGATGTATGGATGGGTAGATGGATGGATGAATGGATGAATGGATGGAGGGGTCAGTAAATGTTACGAGGCTGAAGGGTAATCAATATGATACAAAATGTAACAGTTAAGTTCCCCCAATCCCAAAAACAAACTCAATTTACTCAATACTCTCTTGTGGCTACTCTCTCGCTCCCTTTCTCCCCCTCTTGCCCTCTTTGCACAAAGTAAATGAAACGTAACTAACGCCTTCTGCATGTAAATGGAATGAACATCATTTATAAACTGAAATTTTGAAGGGGCGGGGTGCAAAGAAATAGTGCTACTTAGATATTCTGCTTGGTAAAATAACTTTTAAATGCTCTTAAATCGGTTTTTTATTTAAGTTTTAAAAATTTGAGCCTTGAGTACTTTATTAAATTGATACGCTTCGTGAGAGAAGCTTGTTTATATAGTCTAATACCGAAGGGAAATTTTCTTTATGCTATGTCCGCCTGTCTGTCTGTATGAACGCGCGTTTCTTGGACATCCTTAAAGCTAGAGATTTGAAACTTTGCAAATATGTTGGTCCATGTCTGCGTAAGACAATGTGTCAATAAAGGGGCGCTACGCTTGATACAGGGCTGGGAAATCGATAACAAAACGATACACATCGAGTAGATAATCGATATTTCCCACCTATCAAATTTGATTTGGGAAAATAGTTGGTTAGTTCCTCCTGGAAACAAACGTTTGGATGCCCCACGAGACCAAACTCCGCCCCACGCGTCCCCACTGCCTTTCAACATAGCAAATCTCCATATCTTCCACAGTTTTTAAGCAAGCTGTAGCAACTTTGGTGGCAGTTCAACCCAAAAATGTGCATAAAACTAGACACAGGCGTATCCGTTTTTGAAGCTTTGTTTCATTGCTGACGTCAGTTTCATTACTGTTTCACTTTTAGTTCACCTCTTGCCCTTAAGTGACACATCGCTCACCATTTTTTCTCTTGTCCTTAAGCACTCACTTTGCTTCGCTCTCTTCTTATTTGTCTAGCGTACATGACCTTCGTTGAGTAACGAAAAAGTCTTCATTTCTATTTTTTATTTTAATATTTTTTGTTGATGCTTGATTATGTCATTCAAGGTTTTTGTTTTGCTTGTTTGATAAACTTGAAGCCAGCTGATAATTAAAATCCAGGCACGACAAAATGTTGCCCTTTTCTTTTTTGTAACAAGGACAGTAAAAAATGGGCTTGCCATCTATCTCAATCTACTATGTTTGTATGGTTGTTGCTATCTTTGTGTCTCATGTGGACACTGTTGGGCTCGGGCTCGGGCTCGGGCTCGGGCTCGGGCTCGGGCTCGATTATTATTATGGCCATGTTGTATCATTTATAATTTATACAATTTTAATGAACAACATTAGTATGCAAAATATGATTCATGAGTCATGAGACGGGGCAGAGTTTAAGTTTGGTTTTGTATTTTTTTTTTTTAAGGACAAAACACAATGACAACAATTTTGGGATATATGTAAATAAATAAGCCCTAACGCACACACACACGCTCACACACGGACCTTAATGGCATTACGCATACGTAAAACTATCCCAAACTTTGGGATTATAGGCCGTGTCGAAACAAAAACAAAACTAATTTTAATATAATATCAAATATGAATGCGCAACAACAACAACAACACACATCCGACAGCATCATTAATTTTCGAGTGCCTTAATTTAACAAATTTTTGAACTCCTTGTTTAAACCAGTTCAACAAAAAGTTTTATCCAACTCAATTTGTTGGGCGATTATATTAGCTTGACTTTATCATTGTTTTCTTTTTTTTTCTTTATTACTTTAGTTCATTTATTAAAACTGATTTGTTTTTGTTTGCAAAACTCCGCTTGACAATTGTTCCTGACATTACAGTAAACAAAAGTTTTTTTTTTCAGCCTTAATGGCCGATAGTAGCTTGATAAAGTTTTCAAATTTAATTTTCATTTTGTGCTATGAATGTGTATTTAAATAATGAAGTTAGTTGCCTTGCAAGTAAGCAACGAAACGAATTGAATGCAAAATGAATCGCTTCACATTTTGTTTCAATTTCAATTTCAATTGAAATTGCAATTTGCCACAAAATGTACAAAATGATTAGCATTCGTAGAGCCGCCACACAAAAATTGATGACCGATTTGGATATGTTGAAATGTGACAGTAATCAGCTGTCTAATTAACTGTCAATTACTTTGTGTGTGTGTGTGTTCATCTGTCAGTTTCGTTTTGTATGCATCAAAATGTGGCTTGCGTGGGATGAGGGATAAAAATAGAAAGTCAAAAAATGTGTGTTTAAATCGTTTTTGTATTTGTTTCTATTTTAACAAGGATTGAACAACATGAACTTAACCCAAACCCAAACCCCCTCCCCCTGTACGTGTGTGTGTTCGTGTCCTTGATTCTTAGGCCTGTGGTTGTGGTTTCTGCTCTTGATAGCGGTTTAAAGCATCTGTTTCTGATTTTTGTTGTCTGTCGCTTGAAACTCAACATTTTTTTGGATCACCTTTTACAAGTTTAGAAAGTACATTTATGTATTGATATGACTTGAAAACTTACTTTTGTTTCTTTACCTTTTGACCTTTACATTATATAAAAAATGCTGAAAATTTTTCAGAATAATAAATTCAGCGAATTGCTAAAAGTCTTACCAAAAAAAAAAAAAAGCCAAACGAAATGTAAATTAGAATATTTAAGAGAACATTGAAAAGTGTATTCAAAGTTCGTTGCAAAGCAGATAAATAATTTTCCACTTGCCTTTTTTTTGGTCAGGATCTTTTTATGCTTTGGTCCTGTTTATGCAAAATACCAATACAACGACGGCACACACACACATGCAGTAAAGGCTTGACAATCAATATATCCGCTGTACATTTCCGCTTCATCGTTGTGCTGTCAGCTGGCCACATGAATAACAACAACAACAACAGCAACAAAAGGTGTGTTGCCTTATGTCCATTGTTGCCATGTCCAATAGACCGTTGACCAGCAACCAACCCCTTCAAATCCCTATCCACAACCTTTTTTATTTGCCTGCCTAGCCGCAAGGGGTTGCTCAGCTCGGTTCAACGTTGACCGGCAAAGGGCGCGGTCCTCTGTTGCTATAGAGAAAGCCAAAGAGAGGAGGGAGAAAGTTGGGTTTTTGGGTTTGGTTGACACGTCTATATTAAGCCCATATACAAGCATACATACATACATATAGATTGATTCACACGCACACACACACACCCAGGGTCAGTAGTTAATAAAAATAAGTTGGGTTTTTAGTTTAGGGACTCGCCTTGTTGCATGTTTATCGACATTTTGCGCAGCTTGTTTGACTGCGTGTCTCTCAACTTGTTATCGATAACATAAAATGCATAACACTGTAAAGCTTCTAGCTTCAACTTTATTAATAAAACTAGCTTAATTTTAGCTTAAAAATATATTTTGTACAATGTGAAAATGGCAAATTGCATGAAAGCTCTATCTCTAAGCTTCTTTTAAATTTGATTGACTTTGAAGTTAAGCAAATGTATTTGGATTTAGTTGTAGCTTGACGACAAATCAAATAATAATGCTGAGTCACCGACAAAGAAACTTAAAATTAAGAATCTAATACTTATTTAAAGCTCTCTCAAAGCTCCACTCCAATGTCTAACTTAATCTCGTTCAAGCTTAAATCTGGATTAGCTGCAAACTAAAATTGATAAGCTACCACAAATAATGCTTGTGACATTTGTTGTTGTTGTGGGAATGCAAAAGAACTTTCTTGCAAATCCATTTTGCAGTAAATGCGTTTTCAAGTGTCGCACACTTAAAGCGAATGACCATCAATTAAGTGTATCTGACAGTCGAACGAACGCAGTGTTGAACGCTGTCAGCTCACCAAATTGTTTTTCTAATGGTTTTGTTTTTGCTTTGCAGTTTTTTGTTGTTGCTGTTTGTGGTTGGCAACTCATTTACGCTTTATCCTTTCACCAACGCCAACGCCAACGTCAATGTCATGTTGCTGTTGGTGTTTGTTTATAGTTGTTGTGGTTGCTCACTTCAACATTTTTGTATTGTATTTTTTTTGTTTTGTTTTATTTTTGCATTCGGTTTTGTTTTGTGTTGTGCGTCAAGGCTTTGCCGAACAGAAACTAAAAATTGCGTGTGCTTCAATGTTTTATTTTTGCCTTTATCCATTGAAAAGTGAGTTTTTAAAGGGTATCAATGCAGTTGTGGCTATAAAATGTATCAAAATAGCTCAAACTAAATTTAATAAAGTGTTTTAAGTGTTAATCATCATTAATACACGATGATCAATGTGTCCATTTGTTAAGGGAAAGCTCGCTAGATATATCGATAAATATCGATTTTCAACTTTTATCTTGTTGGCCTTATTTTTAACAAACAATTTGTTTCCCATTCTTCTTTCATTTTTTTTATATTTAATTTTCAATTAATTGATCGATTTTTGGTTTTTGGGTTTTCTTAAAGCAATTTTTCTTGGTTTTTGCTAAGTTTTTGTTAAAGTTAAGTGTGTGTGCAAGAAGTAACTATAAATCTTTCTGAGATACTGATAGGATGCTGATTATATTCTAGTCGGTCATCCTGTCTCCCCCTCTACCTCTCTCTCTTGACTAGAAGCTCTTTTGTTTTACTTTATTTAGTTGTTTGTTTTTTTTCTTCTCACTTTGTTCATTGTCTATTGTCTGTCGTGTTCTACTGTTGATGTGGCTGCCATTTGTTTAGTTGGTGCTTTTATGTTTTTGTTTTTGTTTTGTACTCCGAGCAACGCTTCACTTGCTTTTAATGGTTTGGGCCCATTTGTGACCCTCAGAACTGGCCCTGGTTGCTGGCGCTGCAATTGCTGTTATTTCATTCATGTCCTGTCGCTGTTGCTGTCGTTGTCCTGTCTGTCCTTCTGTCTGCCTGCCTGCCTGCTGTGTGTGTTTCGTTTGGCTGTCAGCTTGTGTATCTGTTGCATTTGCAGTGCGCTTAACGCATTTGCTTATATGCTTTTTTGGTGTTGTTGCTGTTGTTGTTGTCACCTTTTAGCCATCTGCTTTTGGCCTAGGGTCAAAAATGTCAAGCAAAAGTGCTGTCCACTGCTATGCCAAATGTGCAATTGCCCAGTTATGACTTTTGACAATCGCATCCTGCCAATTAACGCTTACTGTCAAGCAATTTGTTGTTGTTACCCTTCTTGGAATTCTCATCAAGTTGCCCAAACAATTTAAACACTTTTTACGATTCGAAATGCATGTAAGACAAAAGAATCCAAATTGTTTAGATTCTATTTGTTAGAGGTAAAAATTATTCAAAGGTTTAAGGTAAAGCTTTTAAGCTTAGAGCTTGACGCTGGATTTTATTTGATATATTAAAACCAAAGTGTTAGAAATTTAATTTCTAATCGATAAATCTTCATGGTGAAGGTATATTATCGATAAATCTACAAGTTTTCGTTACATAGATACTAACGATAGCTATCTAAAATATTACATCTTCATGATTTGTCATTGCTTTTAAATAGTGACAAAATATTGCTCAACTGTAGTAGGACAGTAAGGAATTTCAATGTTTCCATCAATGGTTTTAATATTAAATCTACAAAAACAGTTAAGTATCTTGGTGTACATTATTGTGCTAATAATCGTTTCAATGTACACATAGATAAAATTTCTGATAAATTTGGCAAAGTCAAAAACATGCTCAAATCATTGTTATATAGTCAGCTGATTAATGTGAAATTTAAAAGATTATTATACTCTGTGTTCTTGCGTCCAATATTAACTTATGCTGCGCCTGCTTGGTTCAATCCTAGTAACATTTCTAGCCATCAACTAGAGAAATTAAGATTATTAGAAAGAAGGCTGTAAGGCAAGTTTATAACTTGCATAGACCTAGGCATTCGTTTAAGTATGTTTCGAATAAAAAATTATATAAAATTTTTGATTATAAGCGTATTGACTTGCAATTGGCAAAATTAACTTGTAATTTTCATGAAGCCAATGTTTCAAAAAATAATCCCTTAATTAAGTCTTTGACTGAAGAGTACGATGTAAATAGTTATAATGACAGTTTTTATAAAAGATCTGATTATATTTATAATCTAATGTTAAGTAAAAAACTTTTGATGTTAATGGTAATATGACCTTATTTAATAAGGCAGCGTACAAAGATAATGCACTGGTTTACAGTACTGCTCAATAAGTTTAAGCCAAACTTGTATATAATGTTCATTTAGTTTTTCTTTTTTTTGCCCTTTATATCATCGCTGTATATATATGCTTCACATCATTACAATTAATATGTACCATTGACCTCGTATCTTAGAACTTCTTAGTATAGAATGGAGTTAACTTTATAATTTGTTTTATGTATATTTTCAATAATTAAAATACCTTTTCCAAAAAAAAAAAAAAAAAAAAATT
Organism: Scaptomyza montana; assembly: GCA_018904305.1. Classification (NCBI taxonomy): domain Eukaryota; kingdom Metazoa; phylum Arthropoda; class Insecta; order Diptera; family Drosophilidae; genus Scaptomyza; species Scaptomyza montana. The sequence continues at coordinate 324,840 of JAEIGR010000014.1, forward strand.
GCTCAACTGTAAAACCGATTCATCAAGATCGGCTAAGAACCACAAAAGATTTCCTAGATTTGAAATTACTAACATCTTTCTATATAAAATTGCTTAAAGATTAAGAATTATTTGTTCGCAAACCTAAATAATTTGCAACACTTTTGCGGATTGTCAAAGTAGATACGAAAATCTAAAATGCTGTTAGAAAACTAGAAAATATAGAAATATTAAGAAAGTTAATCACAAATAACACGAAAAGAAGATGAACTTGAACCATGGACAGCTGTCGCTGCCTGTCAACCGTTGAACCGTTGAACCACTGAAATGCTGAACTGTTGAACCGTTGAACCGTTGAACGCTGACGCCTGAAGTTCCCTTTCGGATCTAATTATAATGAAAATATTGTTAAGCAAAGGTCGTTCGTTGTTAATTAAAAAGTTTTTTCGACTCGGACGCAACTAAAACAAATTACTTATAACGCTTGAGGTGGTAAGAAAGCAAATTAGGAGGGTGGGGGGGCGAGTGGAGTGACAAACAACAGCTGCAACACGTTGAACGACAACAACAAAAACAACAACAAAAAAGCAAGGAGGGAAAACAATAAAAGTTGTTAAAATGTTCTTTCATAGTTTGCCGTGTCAAGTGGCCGGGGAGAACTGAGAAGCAGGGGAGAGGTGTGGCTGAACCCGCGTCTGCATGACGTCATGTTGCATGAAGCGTTGATTGATTTGTTAATGGCAAATTTTTGTCTTTTTTTATACCCTGAACCCATAAAATGGGTAAAAAAGGGTATAATGGTTTTGTGCAAAAGTATGTAACAGGCAGAAGGAAGCATCTCCGACCCCATAAAGTATATATATTCTTGATCAGCATCAACAGCCGAGTCAATATAGCCATTTCCGTCTGTCCGTCTGTATGAACTCGTCGATCCCAGAGACTACAAGAGCTAGAGCCTTCAGATTTTGAATATAAGTTCTCCTATATCATAAGCAGAACAAGTTAGTTTCAAATTATCAATCACTATTCTGGTTTCCGATATTCGAATGTAATCGATTACAAAAAAAAGATCGATTTTGGAAAATGTAAAAATGAGGGTTGAAATAATGGGAAACGATAAAACTTTTCTGAAAATTTCGTCCAAATCGGTTAAGAAACACCAGAGATATCGAATTTAATCGATTGAAGTCAAGTCAGTACACCAAAGTCTTTTGTAAATTTAATATATTTGTTGCAACTGGGTTCAGGGTATCTTCTAGTCGGGCTCTCCCGACTAGAGACTTCTTACTTGTTTTCTATTTGAATTCAGCTAGCTCAAAACACATTTTCTAACATTGTTTTGGTAAACTAGATTTTTGTTCGTCTTAACAATCAAAATCAAAGTTCAACATGTTCTAACTGTTTTAGTTGCAAAGAATTATGACTTTTATGACTATCCAAAATCGATTTCCATCGTTTCAATAAGCTATCGATAAAGCAGATTTGCATAAAAATAGAATAGAAAATAAAACATTCTTAATTTCTTCTTTTTTTCTTGTTTTTGTTGCCCATGTTGCCCATGTTGCCAGTTTTTGTGCACAAAAGTATTAAGTTTGCTTTGTTTTGTTCGAAGGCGTGCCCCAAAGCTTATTATAATTAGTGAGAGAGAGAGAGGAAAAGTGCAACTAACGGATATACTTACTGCCAATCGCCTGGCAACACCAACACAGCACCAAAAGGAACAAGAAAAATATGTATAAAAAAAAATTCAAGAAGAAAAAGAAGCAGCAGCAGCCATTGAGTTGTTAAAGAGCAGACAAAAGCCACTTTGGACAGCTGTGGATAAAGTTACTTGGCCAACGGCTGATTTATTTACTAAAAAAAAAAACAACAACACACCAACACACAACAAACAAATCAGTCACAACAACAACAACAAGTGAAAAGTAGGGGAGTCATTATAATAATAATAATAATAATAATAATAATAATAATGAAGAGGCCGCTACGTTAAAGGCCCATAGGCAAAAGGGCAACAAGGTAAGAGAGAGAGAGAGAGAGAGGTGCGAGGGGCAGGGTGCGGTGCGGCAACGGAAGTAAGCTCAACAAGCGATGGCCAAGCAAAAAAGACTAAAATGAAACAGAAAGTAATGCTACACTTGGCGAAAATCAAAAACAAAACATAAAGGAAAGAAAGACTAGAATTAAACAGTCAAACTTCCTTATAGCGAATACCACAAGGGGGCAGGGGGAGAAAATTCGTTAGTTCTGGAAATAAATTCGTTGTACTATAAAAAAGTTTGTCATATGAAAGCTTAAATAAAGTTTTTTGGCAAATAAAAGATTTTATAGATTTCGACGTGAACTTGTATACTATATTTTTTGGCCAGTGGAAGAAATCATCAAGATGAAAAAGGAGCAGAACGAATCTTTGGTCGCGCAGCAAAAGAAAGTTCTCAGGTAATTATGGCCTAAAAGCGTACATTTTTTTTTGTCTCCTGTGTCGCACACACACACACACGTGAGTGGCCTTTGTGTGTGTGTGTGTTTGTTTATTGACACACTCACGAGACGCGAAACTTGTTGTTTTTGTTGTTGTTTCTGTTATACTTAATGTTATTAGACTAAATTGCTTTTTAAGTGCGCCAACAGCATCAGCAACAAAAGTAACAACAGCAATTGAAAGACAGCAAACGTTCAGAAAGAGAGAGAGAGAGAGAGATAGCGACATTTTACCTTGCCGTTTAGTTGGTAACAACAACAACAACAACAATGTTAGAAACAAATAAGTATAAGTACAACAATAAACAAACAGCATCTGTAAGTTGTTCAAACAAAAGTTACATTGTCAAGTCTCTTTTGAAAAATGAACAGAACAGAACAGAATGAATAAAACACAGTCTTCCTTTCTTCGTCTTCAGAAATACTTATTTGCCACTCAACTTCATATTTCTATGGAAGAACTACATGTAAAAAGGTTCAAGAATGGTTTACCATTGTCTTTGTAACTCACCTGTCTAAAGTCGGTGGTACTGGTACTATGATTATGAATATATGTTGAATATGCACAATATTTTTATACATAAAACTCTATTGTGTAAATTTGAACAATCGATATCTCTATAGCGATATCGATAGCGAAGGTACAGATCTCAGTCTGGCCAAGGCTCACGTAACAAGAAAATACTTATATTCTGCTGAAACGTATTCGCGAATTCAAGGCAAGTTATTCGTTAACGATATATTACCGACCGAACTGACTACCTCGCCTGTCCGTCTAACTACTCAGTTACTCGAAATCGAGTCACATTGCCGAACCGACTGGGTAGTTATGGTGCCTTTCCGTCTAACTACGCAGTAACTACTCTTTGCCAATTCGGGGTGTTAGCCACCGGTTGGCGAACTACACTATGACGCGAAACGACCCGAGAGTATTCTAGGCACACATATAAGTACTTATGTCTCAAAATCAAAAAAGAACACGCTCTAAGGGGGTTAGGTTCACCTTTCTTAACTGTCATTATGCTTACTTTGATCCTTAATACGTATCTAATCATAAACATATCCCTCGAAGTTCCCTTGTCCGGGTTTCCTTTTCACCTTAGCTTATCTCGCGTATTCGTACCTATTCGATTACCAGAGCGCCACGCCCGCACGCTTTGGACTCTGGTCACCGACTCCCCTGCCGATCTCGCACTCAGCTCGAGCGTGCCTTCCTTTTGGTGTGGATCGTGAGCGCGCATCCGACCTTCGTTCTCTTGGTCGTTCGGCCCTTATGTTGGCTTATGCTATTCTTACTCTTTTACCCTTCACCATACTGTATCTATGTTAATGTTAACGCTACGCCTGCTAACGTGGAACTTATGTTCATTTAGACATTTCATTAATTGATCTTCATTTGTCTTTCTTATAGCTATATCTGGACATTTCATTTGTATTTCTTATGTCTATACCCATATATTTACAGCGGTCGCTATGTAAAGAAAGAGCCATTTTTGGTCTACTTTACAGTATCAATGAGACGTGAAACTCTTTAAAGGCAAGACCAAATCATAAAAGAGTACAATTTTATGTTTCCCGTTAATATGTGTGTGTATCGGAAATGGCAAGAGCTATCGATAAATTTGTATGCGAGAACATTTTGGAGGAAAGAAGTATTTAAAATTACAATTGCAATGTCCTTAAGTCTATAAACTCTCAAGCATATGTTCAACCCTTAAGACCGTATATCGATTGTATCGATTTGTTACATAAAAGCTAATCAGACACGCAACAAAAATTGAGATTAGTCCACAACAAAAGAGAAAACATAACGCGATTTCAATGAAAGAACAACACTAAAGCGAATACAAGGACCTTCAGCAGCTGTCATGAAAAGTTCATTGAAATTTACAAAGAGACAAAAACCAACAGCAACAACAACAACAACAACATCAACAAATAACAAAGAATGGCGGCTCGCCTTGAAGCATGCAACACATTTGGTTGTCGCTGTTGTTGCGTTTTTATGTGATTTACAGTAAATTGCCAAATGGGTTTTTGGCTCAAACCAAAGAAAAACCAAAAACCAAAAAAAGCCAAAAGGGAAATGAAAACTGGCAAATAAATCAAATGAAATTTGCTGCGACGTTTGTATAAAAAAGTAATAAAAAAAACGAACGAACTGGTGTACCCCTCATCCTCTACTCCAGCCATGCTTCCAGTTAGGCAAAATAAAGCGAAAACCTAGCGAAGAATCTAAAAAGAAAAACTGTGTCAAAAATCTTATTGTTTTGTGCGCCACTTTCATATATTTATTTAGCGTTTTGTGTTGTCAAAATTAAATTTAATCAAAGTGTGCACAAATACACAGACAAAGTGAGGAAGCAGCTGTCTGTGTGTGTGTGTGTATGTGTGTGTATTAGTTGCTGTTGTTGACATGCAAACTAACAACACATTAAATTACGAAATATGTTTAACTTTATATATATTTTCCTTTAAGCTTAAAGCGTTATTTCATTTTGTTGCTTTAAAAATACATATATACTTATGTGTCTTGTGTGTGTGTGTGTGTGTGTAGAAGCTATTAAATGTTGAATGAATATCAAATGATATCAAATTTCAATTCATATCAACTAAGCGTATACTTAATGTAATTGTCTATAGCCAATGAACGTATACGTAATAAAGCAAGTTTAATCATAAATGAATTGTTTCTGTCTCGAACGTTAGAACAAAACAAGTCGATATTGTACAAAACATGTTATCGATTAATAGTAATCAAATGGAACTAAAATTGAGAGAAAATCTGTAAATTATTTGAATGAATTTTGCTGTGATGTGAACTAAAAATAGTTTCGATCAAAGTCAAACTGTTATTTTATATTATTATAAAGCCCAATTATTGACTCATATTAAAATTGAACGAATTTTCCATTTATTGCTATAAAATTTTAAGCAAAACATTGACAAGTCATAAAAATACATTCAAATTAAATTATATCTTTAGAAGTTTGATTAAAAATTATTTTATATTCGAAATTCAATCTCAAATGCAAATCGTTTGACTTTGAGATAAAAAATTGTTGAATTTATTTTTGATTTGAATAATTGTGAATCGTGAAAAAATATTATAATACAGAAAATTAAGTTATTTAAGTCCCGAAATGGCCTTGGATTAACTTAGATGGCATTTCTTATTGACTCATTACACTGACAAATGCTTTTCACTTGCCGCCTCTCAGTCCATATTGCAATTACATATTCCAAATCTTATTTGAACATTAGCATATTTTCCAGCCCTCTTGAGAAACACGCAAAATTGTTGCTAATACAAAAAAAAAAGCTACGATTCAAATGAATTGAAACAAGCTCACCCCCTCTCTCCCTCTTCTTCTGTCTCTTCCAAAACTTTTTCAAGGACATTTTTCTTAAGGCAATGTAAATTTTTTGATAATTTTCTCCTCGCAGTTTCCCTTACTAATGATAATGATGATGATTATGATAATGATAATGACCTTGTGTTTGCAGCACGAAATTGCCACGAAAATGCTTGAAGAGAACTACGCACAACGGCCTCAAGGGGATCGGCTTTCTGCAACAGCAAAAATAAAAAAGTAAAAAAAAAATGCCCCAGAAACTTTTGCTGTTTCATTTGAGTTTTAGTGTGTGGTGGCGGTGGGTGGGAGTAGGGGGGGGGAGGTGCGGTACAATGTATGCAAATCAAAGTGTTGTGCAATTTTAATGAGCCAACACACCCAGCCACCCACCCACCCGCGCACATCACATCACAAAATAAACTTGCAAAATGTGCGGCAGCCAAAATGAAACTATAAAAAGTTCAACTCTCCCACACACGCGGGTAGCCCAAAAAAGTATGCAACATTTCTGTTTTTGCTTTTTATTGATGCAAATCAAATGAGCGAAAGAGCAAAAATATTCGGTAGCTAGATGACATTTGCATACCCTTTATATTATAAAAGTTTGATTTTATTTATTATTTTTTTATTTTTTTTTTTTTTTTTAGTAAAAATTATTATTAATAATAAACTCTTCTTTCATATAATCACGTATTAATTCCGTCTCATTCGACTTTGCACACTTTTTGAGGAGAGCATTCAAAAGCCAGTCCAACTGACAAGTGTACACACTCACACACACTATGCGCCAAAGGACCACGCGCAAAAAAAAAACCAACTTCTACACAAGTTTTGATAGAAAATCGAAGGCAGCAACTCAAAAGGGCGCACTCAAGTGGGGCGTGGCGTCGAATATAATATGTGTGTTTACATTCGTGTGTGTGTGTGTGTGCAAGTGCAAGAAGAAGAGGCTTCAACAGCAGCCGAGCGATTTGCATATAAATGATTACGGAAATAAAGAAGGAAGTTGAAATAGACAGAACCAAAGTTGTCGAGTCGTCGTCGCCATGACTCCTGACTTCTCGCCCTCACTCTTCCTGTTCCTTTCTTCATTCTGAGCGGCTTCCTGGCGCTGAGTTTCGGTGCTGCCAAAGTGAGTTGTCAGCGAGCTGGGCGCTACAAAATGCTGGCTTCTTGCCTTGGCCGGGCCTGCAGGATTGCAGGACTGCAGTCTGGCAGGACGAGACATCCTGGCAAATGGCAATGATGTCCTGGCACTAGCCATTTGCCAAAAAGTGCGACGCATTTCGCATACATTTTCGCAACATTACTCAAAAGAGAAACAGAGAGAGAGAGAGAGGGAGAGAGAGAGAGAGAGGGAGAGGGAGAGAGAGAGAGAGAGAGCAGGAGTGAGACAGTAGCTGATAAATGTGAAAGCATTGGCTTAACTTGGCTTAAAATTTATTCATTTTTACCCCCTCTCCAAAAAGATTGCTTAACAGTTTTTTTTTTTTTTTGCAAGTTCAAAAACTTCGAATTGAGTTTGAAAAAAGAAGGAATATATTAACGAATTTCTTGTGCGAATTACGTTCAAGTTTTTGACAAAAATCATTGATTATGAAATTGTTTAAGCGCACAAAAGCGAAAACGAAGATCAGCTTATAATATAATATTCATAATATTTACTACCATTATAATGCCGACCGACAGCTGAAAGGCATGTATAAAATATTTTTTTTTTTTTTTTTTTTAATTTGTTTGTTTTAGTTATTGAACAACTTTATCTTGAATATATATATATTTATTAACTAACAGTTAATTTTTAAGCTGTATTCTGATTTGATGGTTAGTCGTTACGTCGAAGACGGGATCGACTGCGCAGCCTTGTCAGACCTCTCGCAAGATTATTAGGGTGCGATGAGAGCTTGCTAAAGTATTTTACTTTTTCTTCCGCTATTGCCTTCTGGACTGCTAGGATCTTTAGGTCTTTCTGAATGTTTTCGTTTCGAACTAACCATGGTGCTAAGTTGATGGTTCTCAGGATCTTCGACTGGGCTCTTTGTACACTGGCGATGCTGCTGTTGCAAGCGGTCCGTCATAACTGGGAACCATAAGTCTAGATTGGTTTTAGAACAGAGTGGTAGAGCAGGACCTTGTAGTGCAGACTAGGGGAAGACCAAGCATTGATAGGCCAATGGAGGCTTTTGGCTTTGGTAGCCACGTAAGTCCTTCGTCTAGGTGTACGCCCAGATACGTTAAACGTTTAAATGCTAAGGCTGATAAATTTAATTGAGTACGCAAGGGGAGGAAAACCATATCGAAACAGAGAAATACCACCGAGTCTAACAAAAATATTTTAATAGATAAATCAAAAGAGGAAAAGAGGTGGGGGGGGGGGAGGTGAGAGGAAGCAAAGATGTCATTGTCCATCGAATATTGGCTTTGTTTTGCGTCAAAGCTAAAAAAAAAAAAAGAAAAAGAAACACAAACAATAAAGGCATACGAAAATGGACAACAGGCAAAGCAACCAAAGAAGTTGAAATAGTATCAAAATCTCAACCCTCTCTACACACCCCTCGCCCCTTACCCCTTATTGAATCGAACCAAATTGAACCGTAGCGAAAAACCGATGTCCAAAAATAAACAAAAGACATTGATGAATGATGCACGAATGATGGATTGATTCGAGCGCCGCATGATGGAATGATGCAATGACGCAGCCAATGAATAAACGCTTGTCTCGATTTGCTATAACAGCATCCATACAAATCCCCTCAACCCCCGCCAACTTGCCCCTTTTAATCTGTGCTGGTTGAATTGATAATGAGCCCGGACTCGTTTTGAAGTTTTTTTTTTCTCCATTTTTTTTTTTTCTGTTTGCTTTGCCATGACCGTAGTCTTAATTAATTTTCAGTGTGCCGCCTTCCACGCACAGCCCCGCCCACTAATTAAACAATTTTTCTTTTCGTCTCGCGTCGGCAAACTAAAAGATTCGCCTGCTTGCAACAACTTTGTGCCCAAAAAACTTTAACTAATTTCAAATGTGGCGAATGACGATTTTGCAGACACACAACACCTCCCCGTTTCATCTTGCTGCCAACTTGACCAGATGGCTTGGTCGTGATAAGAGGGGGTTGCTGAAGGTGAAGGTTGCTTGGCTGACGTATTGTTGCCACAACAGCTCAGCTCAATGCTTGGCGTAGGCGAACTTTTAATTACCAAGTAGCAGGCGATGGCTAAGGCAAAGGCAAAGGCAGAGGCAGAGGCGACAGAAAACAGAACTTGAAGTGGCAGCAGTAGCAGTAGCTGATGCTGATGCTGATGCTGCCACCCTATCCACCCGCCCCTTAACAAAAACACTTGACAAAAAATAAGTGCCTTCAAGTTGTAGAAGTCAGATCTTGAAGAAGAAGAAGTCAGAATATTGAAAAATAAGAAGCAGAAATTTGATATTTATATTGTGTTTGGTTTCTTTTTAGAAATATTTTACCTCGATTATTTAAGGTACGAATAGGAGATAATTTTGTTCGAAGTATTCGAATATTTTTTAAATTTTAACTTATCGATTATAGTTCTTGACTTTGTAATGTAAAAATATTTCCATCCACTTTAAAAATTTGCTTAGATCGTTTTGTTTTTTTGAGTGCATCATTTTCAAGACACAGACATTCAATTACCAAACTGTGAAGCATGGCCAGCGGGCAGGCTGAAAAAGTAGCAGTAGGAGCGCAAACCCTAGTCACCGTATCCTAGCTCTCCATTCTAGCGTTGCCCATTGTGAACTCCTTTTGGCCAGTTGTTGTTTTGCGGGCAAAAGTTATTGCTTGATGCGACGGCGAAAAAGGTGAAAAGGCGGCTCAAAGTGGCAACAAAGGAGATGAAAACCAGTTGGCAGTTGCCAAGGCACATGGCCAAAGTTATTTGCTTAGACTTGGCAACCCTGGGCTAGACCAGCAAAACTAAAAACAAACAATTTTCATGCAGAGTGCGACTTTGAAAGTATCCTTTGATTTTTGAAAAACGCATTTCAGAGTCACTTTTAACCTTGATCGATAACAAAGTTTTTAGAAATATAGTTAGTTGGAAAATCGATTAATATCGATAAGTAGACACTTAGCATTAGAGAAAGCAATAATGTCACAAACTTTCCTTTTGTTCGACTATATTACAGGGTATTATACCTAATACACACACACACACACACACACGCGAAAAAAACTTACTTTGGCAGCCGCCCAGCGGCGCATGAATTCAAAATGAGACGCTCAAGTGGCCCCAAAAATGTGTTTTAGCGTTTTTATTTGCGCAAAATTAGCAGTGCCATGCCTCACCGCTCCTCCCTGGCCCCATCTAAACAATAAAAGTCAGTCGCTTAGCTGCTCAAAATTCAATAGAAAAACGCCAGCACAGATCATAAGACAAAAACAAGAAAAAAACAAAAAATGATGTATAAAAAAAAATTTTAGAAAAAGCTTAAGCAGCAGTAAACTAACATATATATGTACATATATATATATATGTTGCTATATATATATATATATATATATATATATATATATATATATATATATATATATATATATATATAAGAACTGCACCCATATGCGCCATAGACCAAATGCCGGACACGGGCCAAGTTTGTCGGGCAACCAAAAAGTCAAGCAATGCCAGCAAATTGGAAATTTTATGCCGTAGCTTTTCCAGCGTTGCGCTCTGCTCTTAAAATGGTCTACGTGAGGGCTAAGCGCTGCAAACAGGGGGGGTTGGTTGGTGGATGTGGGGAGGTAGTTGCCATACTGTTCGTAATATAACGAAAATAACGAACTTTATGCTCGATGTGTTTGTGTTTGTGTGTTTGTGTCTGTGAGGCAGATAAGCTGCAAAGGATGCTGATGCGAATGAAGGATGAGCACTCAGCAAACACCAACCATGCCACACTCTTGCACCCACCCTTCAGTCGATTGCAATAACAAAAATAACAAAAAATTTATAAAAAGTTTTCGCAATGGGATTACGTTAGTTGGAATGCACTTACTACTTATATTGCCTAAAAATTTGTCTTCTATTTTTGTTCAATTCGCCTTGATTTTTAAATTCAAATCTCAATTTTTTTGTATGCTTGATAAATGTTAAATGCAGCTTAAAGCTAAAACTTTATTTAAATACTTTTCATATTTATTTACTGTTGAATAAATATTATCTTTTAAGCTTTTAAGTGTTGGTCAGTGCCTTAAAAGAAGTGTAACAACCTCTTTAAGTTAATCTAGCTAAGAAAATGTTTCTCTAAGTTATGTGAACTTCCATTTTTGTACGTTTTTGTTTAGTTGCCAAAATTTGGTACTAGCAGCTTTTCGTCTGCTTAGTTGGGTTGATTTGAGGCTTGTTTCGCTTCACTTCGTTTGTCTTCGTTTTGTTTTATTTGTTTATCCTTATCGTTGGCTTGTATCCTTATAAATTATTAAAAAAAACAACCTCCTGACTCTCTGGGCCATAAAGTTGTTTCCTTTTTGCCCCTGGCTTTTAAGTGTTTCGGCTTGCTTGCTAATGTAGACACGTCCAATTTGACTTTCAGCCCCCCATAACCCCTAAGTCCCAATACTATAATATTGAGAGCGTAACAAAAGCTTGTTCTCTTATTGAAACTTAACTGTCGTATTGGGCGTCAAAACTCGAACCTGTTGCTACATTACAAAAAAGCAGAATATAAAATTTATAAATTTTAAATGCTACTTTTCGGGTTTTGCAAATAAAATGAGAAGAAGAAAAGCAAAAAAAAATGCCCAAGGGTACTATTTACCTGACACGCATGCTCTGTTATTTATAAAATTGTTTTGGGAAATGCTTTTGAATTGAATTGGTCAGTAGGCAACAGAACATTATGTACAATTGCAAAAGTTGTACAAAAATTATCGATAATTATCGAAAACTGTTGCTATTGAAATATTTGTCTGCATTCGAACATTCATTAGTTTATTTATAAGAGCTTTAAATTTTTTTAAATCAGAACAAAAATACCATTGAAGTTTTGCCATCCTCAAAATGACATCTATTCCGTTAGCCAACACTCAAAAGCACTGCTTGAACGTAACCCATTATGAACGAAATTGTACTAGAGTTGCTCAAAGGGCAACAGGACAACGAAAACTATTGCTGTTGAACTATAAGTCGACAATACGTGAACTTATTGAAGTTTTGCCAAGCTTAAAATGACATCTATTCCGTTAACCAACACTGAAAAGCACTGCTTGAACGTAAACCATTATGAACCAAATTGTACTAGAGTTGTTCAAAGGGCAACAGGACATCGAAAACTATTGCTGTTGAAACAAAAGTCGACAATACGTGAACTTATTGCATGCTATGCAAACTATGCTCAAAATGACATCCGTTACGTTAACCAACACTGACAAGCACTGCTTGAACGTAATCGATTAATGCTTTTGTATAAGCTTATATCAACAAGAAAACTTAAACAAACGAATTGCTTTTAATTTTATTCAAGTTCTTGTTTTATTTTTTTAAAATCTTTTTTTTATGTCAGTTCCCAGTCGGAAGCCATTAGGTATTCAAATGTAGTTGGACATCAAGATAATATTCTGTTTTTTGCTCTCTTAAGGCCAATACGCAGAAGCCCGTACAGCGCCCGTACAGTAAAAACTGTATATAAAAAAAATGGTCTCGTACAGCGTCAGTACCGTACTAACATTTTCGGTAAGCAGTTCTGTTCGCTACTGGTCGTACGGTAGTGTTGAACAATGAAAATGTTAAAATATTATGTTAAAATGTTACGACAGTAAATAGCTTTCAGCAGCTATTTACGATTGTAAAAAAAGCAACAACATGTCGGGCAAGAGCCGGCTTATACATTTTTCGAAAAATATTAACAAAGTTGACCTAATTCAGGCTTCAATAGAGCCGTACTTATTGTTTTGGCAGTCAATGCTGCACAAGAAGTAATGAATAAAAATATATTAATGAATTAATAAGATACAATTTAAATAACATATAAACTGGATTGTACTGCCAGTGATCTATTACAGGGTATAGATCATTAAGGTGAATTTGACTTGAGTCTTTTGAGTGGTTTCAGTTATGTTTAGCATAATCTTTGGTAATCTCAGCTCTGCCCATCAAAATGGGTTCACTAAAATGCAACCGCCAACAGCAGGGCGTTAGCTGTACTCAAACACAAAAGTTGCGCGCGTTGGTCGTGAATCATTATTTTGAATTCAAGTGTACAAAACACAGCTGCATTTCCAATATATTTAGAGAAAGTTATTAGTCTACCGCCACAATATGTGAATTTTTCAACACTTGTCGTTACAGTCGTAAAACTCCTGTATTACGGTACGGGAGCTGTACGGGGCTCTTGCGTACAGGCCTTTAAACAGAAATATTCTGATAATATAGTATTTTCATTTTAAGTGTACAAAGCCCAGCTATTTTATAGTTTTTTTTCTTAGCATTTTTCCTAAAATAAGTAGAGCCTTTCAACGAATGCATTGAAGCGGTTTATTATGCGCAACTTAACTTCAATATGAATTTCGAAATAATTTTTGTCGTTTCAAAAGGTTCCCTTTTATCTTCTTTGTTCGTTTTTAAGCTTATTAAAAACCGATTCTCTTCTTGTTTGTTGTTGTAGTATTTGCTTAAGCTTTGGCTTAAGAACGTGTTTTGTGCTTCAGCTGTAAATGAATTACAGAGAGCATAGCATTCCTATTTGATTTTATTTGCTTGCTTTCAGAAAAGTGTTCATGGTATTTAGCTAACTTTTGTGTTTGCCGAACCAGTTCATTGTTCTTTTGAGCTAATTAAATTAAAAATATTGCCAGCTGGGCGTTAATTAATGGTCTGCATTACGCACAGTTTGCTTCGCTCTCTCTCGCTCTTTCTATCTCTCTCTCTCGCTTTCTCTTTTTTCTCTTTGTCCTCCTTCTGTTTCTTGCTTGCTTTTGCTGCATATATATGGAATGCCATAAGCTTACTTTTACATGCTATGTATTTTTGTTGTTGTTGTTTATCTTGAAAAATTTATAAACTTTTTGGAATTTCGTCTGGCTTCTCAACTGGGTGGCATCATCATTTATATTTACACTGCTTTAGCATTAAAGGTTCTGGCGAAAAAAAGAAAATATATCACAACAGTTAAGGCAAGTACAGTAGCTAACTTATGTAGGCCGAATATATGAATATCCTTCTGAGATTGAAGTAAGTTTCGATTTTTGGTTAAAATACCTTGTACAGGAAGTTAAGAAAGATTATTAGAAGATGTACAGGTAATGCTGATTATGAATATATTTGCTTAATGATGCCTTACCCACTTAACTGCTTAATTTAAATACCCATGAAAAACTTTAAGCTTCAAATATATTTTTTGTACTTCGTTTTCACGCCCACCCACTGGTCAAGCTTATGTGTAGGTATGTGTACGTGTGTGTGTGTTTGTGGCAATTGTATGTTAACAGAGCCGTAGCAAAATGCTTTTGGATGCAGTTCACAAATTGTTGTTATTGCCCCATGCCTTAATTTTACGCACAAAAAAAAAAAAAAAAAGAAAAAAAAAGTAAAAAAAGTCAAATTTTAAACTCGGAATACCGTCAACTGGCTTTCCCTACTTTGTTTTTATCTTGCTCTTTGTTCTTCCTGGCATGCCGCAGGCAAAAGCCAAACAACAACAACACCAACAACAACAAACACAGCTCAACAATGGACGACGACCCCTTCCTTGCTGTTGATTCTCCAACTGCACCCCTCACTTCCCTTCGAGCGACAGCTTCCTGCATTGCTTTGGATTTTTCATAAAGTTTATGCATTTTGTATACAAACTGAATGTGGGGATCCAAAACGGAAGCAGCTGTGTGTGTGTGTGTTTGTGAGGAGCAGTGCAAAAACCATAAGCAAACAAAACCACACTACCGAACCGCTCTTTATAGTATCTTGGAACAGTTGCATCGGTTTGCAGCAGCGAACCTTTTTTCGAATCCAAAGCGCTTTGCAATCGCTCTCTCCCTCTTTCTCTCTATCTCGCTCCACGCATAGCTAACTAACCACAAAGCACAAATAAAACTGCAACCATACATGCAGCTTAAAGTAGTTTATACACATACACACACACACACAAATGCACTGATAAAAAAAAACGGTCTCTATTGAATTTCGAATATATGAAAAGGAAGAAGTTTGTGTTTATAACAAAACATTAAATTTTGTAGATCAACAAAAATGTTACTGCTTGTTGATGCCAGAATTATCCACGGCTAGTATCTAACAGACCCAGGACCATGAATTATAAATTGTCTTATGTTCTTGGTTCTTAAGCTAATATATAACTCTCTCCTCATGTTAATATAACATAACATCCACATAGGCTAAGTTACAAGCACTGTAACTAAACGTTGTGGTAGACAAATGTTCGTTGTGAAATATTAAAAACGCAGCAGCTTCACATGCACAAGTCTGTTTTATTTCATTGCTAGATCAAGTCTAACTCTTGGTTTCTTCCTTACCAACTACAAAGCTACAACGTACAGTACAAAGCATAAAGTAACTTATAATCAAGGGATCGTATGTAATGCTAATGTTTATGTTAATGTTACTGTTACTGTTAATGTTACTGTTACTGTTACTGTTAATGTTAATGTTAATGTTAATGTTAGTCTATGCATGCTATGTATGTATCGGTCCGACTACAACGTTGAACATTACTACTGAATAATTCCTAGGCACAAGAAGTGCTTATATTCCAAAGGAAAATACTACACATAACATACTACTACATATGTATATACAGTGAACATCTACGAGATTAATACAACACCACAAAATCGTTATCGATATTTCATCTATAACTCCTCCACTACAAACATTGCTTTTTTATAACTTTTCAAAATAATTTTCTTCCTGCCAAAATTCGAAATTTTTTTTCTCTGTGCATGATTCAGAGAATTTGTTGTTGTGTTGTTGTAGATTCATTGTTCTATATATGGTTGCGAATAGTCAATAAGGAAATTATGTTGGAGAATTTGAAGGGGAAGAAGCACAGAGTAGGAGAAGGGAATTTGGAATTTGGGAAATGAGGAAAGGGGTTGGGGGTGGGAGTAGATTTACAACAAAAAAAACAAAAGGGATTTGTGGACAGTTTGGTCGGCTTTAGTGGCAAGTAAATATCAAAGTTTTGTTTTTAGCCACAGATCTGAAAACTGAGGAGAAATTCAAAACCTTTGAATAGCAACTTAGTCAAATGCATTGTATTCAATTTGTGTGTGTGTGTGTGTGTTGGAAAACTGCTGCCGTTAGTTTACAACACTTATTGCTTGCATTGTTGCTGCTCTTGTTGCTGTTGTTGTTGTTGTTGTTGTTGTAGCCTTTGGCGCTTGGCATTGTTTGTTGTATTTGGAATGTTCAATATACTCTCTCTTACTTGCATTTGTAGCACAGCTTGTAAACTGATAATGATGATGATGATAATGATGTTGAAGATGATGATAAGGCAGAGATTTTGTCATGCTGCCTTCTTGCCCTTGGCACTGGCACTTATGGTTTGCATACTAGTATATGGCAAATGGAAAAGGGTATGGGAATATGGCGCCCAAAGCTGAAAACATATTTTCAATTACATTGCCACACTAAGCTTACTCTATCTCTCTCTCTCTCTCCCTCTCTTTCGCACACACACACACACACATTCAATTCTCTTTGTCTCTTTCTGTTGGCTGCATAACAATTGTAATAAGCACAAGATGCTGAAACAGCTGCAAATAAATGTTACTTATCAATAAAGTATTTGTATCTGCATGCATATACATATATGATCCCAAAGCGGAAAAGGTCGTAAGAGCTAAGTATTCATATACTTATAGTCTGTTGAGTATTTATTGAGTAGCAACAATAAAAAGAAAAGCTTCAATTTATTCTATGCTTAACACGTCAGCAAATTTTGAAGTTTCGAAGCTGTTGAAAATTGAAAGTCGTAAAAATAAATAACAAATTTAAGTTAGTTATTAATCTTAAGGTTAGGCATGCAATTTTATTTGAACAACAATAACTAATTTTTACCATCTCATTTTCTCATTTTAGGTAAGCTCAACATTCATTTTATTGAAATAAAAAATTGTCGTCGTTATAAAAGCGTAAGTTGGAACGGATAAAGGATAAACGTTTGATAAAACACCAATATTGTGTTTAAAAATTTTTAAAAATAATCCAAAATGTTGGATTGTACTCAAACTTTCATGTAACGAATCACAAGAGCACAAGAAAAACCTTCGCTGCAAAGAATATTTGTTGTTTAGAATTGATAGAACCAAATTGCAGGGTTCTTTCTAATATAGAAAACTTCGTTATATGGCAGTTTGACTGTACTTGGTATAGTGCGGCCAGCACACGAACTTTACAGCCTTCATTTTAAATCATTCTCATGCCAAACAAGTCAACAAGAATAGGTTGAAATATCGGAAATCCAAAAGCTAAATAATAATGGAAATCAATAAGCTTTGCTGCGCCCCGATTAATATGTCAAAGCGATGCAAATGTATGCGCGCCTGCATATTGTATTGTACATGTGTGTGTGTGTGCTCTCTCTGCCAGCCCATGTGGGCTTTATACATACATATAAATGTACATGTATGCATATACCATATGGACAACGGAGCGACCTAAAAGTATGCAGCACATTTTGTTTGAGCGAGCGACAGCTCGAGCAATCAGTGAAGAATTTGAGTGCCGCATGTTAAACAATAGCAGCGCCCTCAAGGGCTCAACCCTTCCAACAATGGGGCAACATACGTCATAGCATAAAGAGTGTGGCAATCGAGGGGGAGGGGGTGAGAGAGAGTGTGTGATAGTGTTGTGAAATAAAATTCGGAGCTAGCCAAAACCAAGAAAAAAAAATAAAAATTAAGTGAAATTAGTCATTTTACATTGCTGTCATATAGGGTAGGGCGTGGCAGGCTGTTGCACATTTGTGCCACATGCAATTTCATCATGCAACTTGCATTAGTTTTTTCTGTTGCCACTGCACTATGGGGCATTTTGCCAAAAAACGGGCATTAAGTCATTTTTTGAAAGTTCTATAACTAACAAATTGTTTATGCAAAACTGTTGCAAAAACATTGAACTTTTATGTTGCATAACAGAAATGTTAAGTTCACAGACCTCTGTTAAGTTTTTAACAGTTGAAGTCAGCTGTTAAAACATGCCAGCTGATGCGCTGTTAAACTGCAAATTTGGTGGTCAACTAAACATTAACAATTTGTAAAGTAACCGCAAGCAATCAATAAATTGGCGATGCAAGTTATGGTTAGTTACGGGTTAGTACTGTGTGTTTTGCATCATTTGTTTCATGTTTAGTACTTGTCTTTGTATTTGTTTGTATATTTAGAAAGTGGTGTCCACCTGGCATTGTTGGAAACAAAAGTTAACTTTGCATAGACTTTTAAAAAAATGTCAGCAGTTGTCAAGTGTATGTGTACTACCATTTTGCAGATCTGTTAAATCCTAATCCAGCGCTTATAATCCTAATGTGCACTTTTTTTGCACTTTTTGCAAAATTTTATTTCTTAGGAAGCAACCTCACAATTCCAAATGCGGACTTGTTTGCAGTTTTGTGTTAACAGAAGTGCCGATATAATTATAAGAATGCCGTTTTCGATTTTTTAAAGGGATTTGTTGATCAGAGCATTGTTGAAAGAAAGAAACAGTTCGCGTGCTTCACCTTGGTATGTCCATAAATTTTGATATAAAGTGTTTTGAGGAAAGCATTCGAAATGGCTGCAAGGCAAACTTAAGCTTTCCCTTCATGGAATGATGTTTGGAAAACAACTTGAAAGTCAAATTTCCTGTTCGTCCAAGAGTATTCTTGGTGTTCAAAGGGGCAAAAGGGCAAAGAAAGAAAGCATGCGATCTGGCTAAGCCCTGAAAACAAACTTACGCTTGTTAGTTCAAATAGCATGGTTGCATGTAGGCGTGGCCTTGTTGATCTTGCTGCTGTTCTTAAAGCTTTATCCATAAAGCCCAGAAAAGACAAGAACCAAAGAAACTTAAGAAACATTGCGTTACTTATTTTTAGAAAGTTTAGTTCAGATATGTTGAAAATAAAAAAAAATTTCATACAAGAAATCGCATTTTTACCTATTATTTCTATGGGATCTATATGATGTAGTTGAATTATAAAAACAAGCTTAACTGCCAGATTTGGACCTGATATGCTATAAAACAAAAAAAAAATACATATCCTATCTTTTTTAAAAGGGGCGGTGACACGCCCATTTTAAAAAAAACTTTTTCTTTTCGTACTTAAAAACTTAACGCAAAAAACCAAACCAAAATATCTTGCGTGGTTCTCAATATATTAATTAATGCCCGATTTTTGGTAAAATGCCCCATAGTGCATTGGCTCAATTCCATTGTGTTTGCCTTTGAACACGCACACACAATGAATGTGTGTATGTGTGTGTGTGTGTGTGTGTGTGTGTGTGTGTGTGCTAACAATAAAGTGACTCACACAAAAACTTTTCGACAAATGGGCGAATAGCTTCGATTGTTGTTGTAATTGTTGCAATCGAGAGCATTGTTAAAAACAAAAGGCTACACACATACGCACACTCACACACGCACACACACACAGACTTAATAACATTGAATTGAGAATATTGAATGGCAGCAGACAACAAACAAAATGAACTGCTTCAGCCAGCAATCGAAAATATTTCCAATTTTACATTCGGCATTAATTTTCAAGTTCAAAGTCAATTTGAATTTAAATTCAATTTCCAATCAAAGTGTCGAATGCAATTTCAAAAATGTTTAATTGTCATTAAGAAAATATAAATTTATTGAAAACTTTTCTCAAAAGTTAAGGTAGAAAAAGTTATCAAAATCAAAGTTTTGTTTCGATAGCAAAAATAGCAAATTTATTTGAAAAATTTCTTAAAGACTTAAAGATCTTTAAGGGTAAACATTCACACACAAAAACAAAACACACACACACACACACACACTTACACATAAAATCGTTAGTATGTGCCGTTGCAATTTGACTTGAATACCGATTCGTTTTGTTGTTGTTGGGTTTTGCCGAGCCCCAAGTCTTGAGTTTTGCATGTTTCTGTGTGTTTTTTTTTTCCCTTTTTAGGTTTTAGGGCGGCGACTTGAGCCTCAACTAGGGCGCGCAACTTAACGTGCAAACCTGTGTGTGTGTGTATGAATGGTAAATAGAAAAAATTTAGGTCAATAACAGGTAGATTATCAAATAAGTATTAGGCAAAGAGGCGGCTGCTGTAGCGTTCATGCACTTGAAAAAAAAAATGAAATAAAACAAATCAGATTCTTGTATTGACTAATACCCCGATTCCATTAGGCTGCATCTTTCATTAACAGCGAGTCGAAGATGTAGGTGATTCCACTATATATCCAATTGCATAGTTGCATCTTGGTTTAACAGGGTATGTTAAGTGATAGTTGACAGCTGTTTGTGTATTAAACGTTTATATTTAATTGGAAGCAAATATGAGCTCGAACACAAATAAAATTAGTGACACCAAAAAAACAAACATAATTGCTTTAATTTGTGCGCAATACGCAAACATGGTTTAACGAATATCTCAGTTTGTTTAGACATGCACTTGATGACAAGCTGTTTTACTCAATTCAGCACTGTTTAAACCAAGTATCGATTACCAATTTCATAGTATCGACTATGTTAAAGCTCTGTTCAGTGCTCTGTAATGTTAACTTCTAACATTCCCAGTTGGTCGGTTTCGAACCAACTGGGAATGCAGCCGACCAACGTGGAAAATTTGAATGAGATTCCCATTGTACAGATGGGATTCTAATAAAAAAAGATGCGGCATCTTCGAGTTCCAATTACATACTTGCATCTTGCTCTAGTGGAATCGGGGTATTACTTGTCACGTATTTAAATTAAAATTTTAGATAAATGAAAATGTTCACAATTTTCAAGAAGAATAAAGATTTTTTTAATCAAAATAAATTATCGTAGTTTAAGGAAAAAAAAGTTATGTGTCCTAAATTCTTAAACTAATACGAAAAAGAACCTTTAAAATAATGGAGAAATAATTTTTTTACCTTAATGAATGTAGTTTGATATAATTTTTCTTAGTGTACTGTGTTGCAGATTAGTTGGGTTTGTATGAAACTAGGCCTAGAGTTGCAGCATATTGCTTTTGCCACACCCACACCCACACACACACATACGCTTGCTTACATACACAAATTGAGCTTGTGCCAAATTCCACATGTTGTGAGAATGCTCAAGACGTCATCGACTGTCTTTCAAAATGTCTGTGTGTGTGTGTGTGTGTTTGTGGGTGTGTTTGTGTAGCTTTCCCCTTTTCTTGAGCCCTTCCCCCCTTCTCCTATTCTCTTCCACCCAATATCGTCGCATGCGTAAAGGTCAATTTATCGCCTTATGACGGCGAACAAGGCGAACAGGCGGCTATTGAGGGGATAACGACAAGCAAACTAGCAAGCTATCAAGCAGAAGCGTTGCCAGACATTTCATTCTTCATGCCACATGCCACAAGCCGCAGCACTCCACTCGCCACAACATTGCTTGCTTGCTGTTGTTGGGCCAAGCAATTGGGTTTAGGTCCTTAGACTCTTGCTTGGGTTTGCATAACAGAATTTGTGGTTTTTGGTCATTTTGGGCCTTTAACTTGGCGCGCACATTTAGCTTGATTTATTTACCTACCATTACGAGGTCACGATTTGTTCTGCACTCTAGACATTTGGTCCAAATGGATAATGAATGCAATAACGCTCGATTTGCTTTAAGCATATTTTGCTTAATAACGCCCAAAGCGTTGAAGCGTTTAGGGATTGTGAAGCTCACAAAAGGATTATAATACTTTCAGAGTAAATACATAAATGCAATACATATCGGGATTATTCACTGTGTATTTGTTTTAACTGTGACAAAGCATTCAATTTTATGAGTGCATTCATTCCAAAAAAGATAGTCAATTTAAATATTATTATTTCTTATAAATTTTACTTAAAATAATCAATAATAATACAGAAATTAATATTATAGTTTATTATGAGCGGGCTGAATGTGAGTTAATCAAGTGAGTGATTCGAAAACATTCGAAACACTTCGAAAAGCTTTGTTATGAAATTCCTCGATTTTTCTTATTTAGAGTCAATATATATTTAGAAATGATTCAAGTCTAGACAATAATAAAATAAGTGCAATCACACTTGATCAATATCGAGTGCATTTACTTCAATTGTCAATTTGTTCGATGATAAATATATAATTAAGTGCACTCATTTCAGGCAAGTGTATAAACGAATCAAATAAGTGCACTAATATCAGGTGCAGATATATAAACATGGTTCCATGTAGATGGTCATCGATAGTTTGAGTGTGTTTTTACTACTTTAGCGTTTCTTTCTAAGTACTCAGCTCTGTTAATTCACTTGCAAAACTATTGATAAATGCAAATATATTCATGAATGCATTCGTTATCAGAAAACTCCTACTTAAGAACATAAATTGGGTTTAATTGATGCAAAATACTTAAAATCTTTAGCATGCGCTTTATACGCACACACACACACACAAACAAGCATAAATATACTCATATTGTTTGGAAATATCATGTTTGACTTGTTTTTGAGCCATGTATTTCGCATGTTTAAACAACTTTGGGGTTATAAACAGTTCACACATAGAGATGTTCCCTTGCACCACACACCACACACCATTACCCATACTCATGTAGTTATGAATGTAGTCGTTGGTGGACAGCAAACATAACCATAACCAAGTTAGCAACATCCTTGTTCCGTTTATAGAAATGCGTTTAAGCATCAGTTGCTGTTGAATTTGGCTTTCACCCATTTTCCTTCCTTTTTCGTAGTTTTTTTTTTTTCTTTGCTAGCTTGACGAAGCAAGGATGTATCTGTTGATGTGTGTGTGTGTGTGTGTTTGTGTGTGAAAAGGTTACTGAGGTCCAGCAGCAACAGCACCTGGAACAACTATGAATGTAAAGTCAGGACAAGAGTAGAAAGCCAAAAACAAATACTGTAAACTAACATAACAAACACCAAAATGTTCAAAAAAAGATCGTCATGCATTGAGTTGTCAAACAGTGAAAAAGAGACAGAAAACACTGTAAAGTCAAAAAAAAAAAAAAAAAAAAAAACAAACAAAAAACAAACAAAACAACTAAAAAATGAGAAACTTATTGCTTGGCAAAGCGTGAAATGTTTACGAGCGACTGACGATGGCGACTCAAAAGAGGCAGACTCGTAAAAAGATTTGTGCTTTAGTCTGTGTGTCTGTTGGTTTATGTTTGTAAGTATGTGTGTTTGTGTGTATGCCTAGCGCAAATCTTATCCTCTTTACCAACTTTTCATCTGCCCTGCGCCCCTCCATTTCCCCCTCCGCTCTTTTGCCTTTCGCCTTCGCCACGCTTTACACCCATTTTCTTGTCTCTGCCTCGCTTAACCATCTTACCAACTGTGTGCTATGTGCGCAACTCTAAAGAAAATGTTATTAAGGATTTTCTATTATATATAACAAAAAGGCGCACGAAACACACACACACATACATTCAAAGCATGACAAAATAGAAAGAGAGTTTGGTGCCTTAAGCTTGAGCAAATCGCAGAGATAGACACCATTATTTTTGGGTTGAAACGCATTAAGCACTTGACATAATACAACGACACAGTTTTGTACCAAAAAACAAAAAAAATCGTGTTTAGAAAAGAATAACATGGGACATAAAAAAATTTCAAAAACTTACTATAAGACTATCTACAGCTATTCTCAACATTTTCTCAGTTTAAACTCTACAAATAGAATTTTATTATAATTTGTAACGATAAGTTTAAGTTTATTGGAAACTTAGACAAGTTTCCGATTTAAATATTATTAGTTGAGAAACATATATATATTTTTTTTTATATCTTAAATGTACAAAATGAAAAGTAGATTTCTTGTCTTTTGGGCTTAGGGAATTTTTTATTTGCTTAGACTTTTTAAGGGTCATGTCGCCATGTCTTGAACTGCTGACAACTCGATGATGCCTAAGCCTAACCCATGTACAAAGTGTCGCAAGTTTCGCATATATATCTCAAGGTTCAGGCAACAAACATTAGTCAACTGAACCCAAAATGAGCAACGAGCAACAAAACAGCGCCCATTGCAATGGATGAATGAATGAATGAATGTATGAGTGTGAGTGAAGTGAGTAGAGTGGGTGTGAGTGGGTGGCTTGACTGAATGAATAAATGACTGACTGGTTGACTGCGCGCATACTACATGAAAATATATTTTATATAGTAGTATATATGTTAGTATTAGCACAGCTCAACAAGATCGTCGTTGGCAGTAACGAAAGCAGCTTCTGACGTTGCCCAGAGACACGACGCGCCTGAATGCATTTTTCGTTTTCGCGCGTGCATTTGCAAGGAAGTATTTGATGCACAACATGCCTCCCGCCTCCCCCTTTATACACTTGAAGGACGTGTGCTTGTTCGTGAAGGTATGTTGTGAGTACAATGGAATAGGTTTGCCTTATAATGGAATGGATAATGCTGGGATAAAATACTTTTTTTTTTATTATATCCTTTCAACATTTTGTAGAATTTTTATTTGTGTTGAATTAAAATTTTTTTTTATTTTTTAACAGTTTTATTTCATGATTAAGTTCTAGAAAAATAACACGATTTTGCTATAAAATTAATACGATATAAGAAAAATGCGATTTAATAATTACTTCATTTTTATAAATTCTCTATATATATATATGTCTCTCTCTCTCTCTCTCTCTCTCTATTGGTGCATATTCTAAAAATGGAACTATAAATTTTTCGACACTATTGTTTTATGAAATCTAAAATTTTTTGTCTTTTATTTCCACTGTGCCTTTTTAGGTGGAATTTTGTTGTATGCAGCTGTTGCGAACAGCTTGTTATAAACATGTTTTTATTACGTTTTTGCAAATGCTGCCTTTGACTTTAACAATGTCAGCCATTTTGGCGCTTTTGTGGCTCCGTTGCAGTCCCGCAGTGGCGCCTCAACATAGCAGCAGTAGCAGTAACAACAACAACAGAACATTAGGAGCAGTAGGGCGCAAAGACAGAGGAACCGAAAAAACAGAGGAGAATTGAAACAGGCCAACAAGCATGGAGCATGGGGCATGGGGCATGGGGCATGATGTTAAATGCGTGTTGGGGCTGAGGGGTTAACTGAGAGTATCGCATTCATGTTGTGCAATTGGATGTAAGTGCACAGTATGTCTGTGTGTGTGTGTGTGTTAGTGTGGTGTTGTTGCAACGCGTTGCCTGATTTACGCGCTCGCATTACGTATACGCCGCGTCAGGCGGAGCGCAACATTAATTGATTATTTATCTAATATTAAAACGGCCACTGATGAAAAGTTTATGTATTGCTGTTACTTTTTCGATGTAAAAGTTTATTTAATTTAAGTTTAATCAAAACAAGGACTCAAATTACCAATTTGATTTTCGGTTCGTTTCCTTTTTGGGAAAACGTAAAGGAAATCATTTCGAAGGGCAGAATCTTTTTCAGTACAAGAAAAACGAAAAAGTTCGTTGCTTTCTTACACTGAAACGAATAAATACTTATCCTTATATTTATCGCTCTTTTTCTTAGATAATTTTGACAACAGCAACTATAACAACATTGACAACACTACTATAAAAAACTACCTGATAATACGAATCTATTCAATCCAGCTGATATTCCTTTAATTATCAACTGCTGCTGTAACAGTCACTTCATTATTCAACAGTTACTGCTAGCGTTACTGCTACCTTATCATTAAACAGTTACGGCTCCTGTTCAACATTTTGATAATAACTGCTACTGTAACAGTTACTTTGCTGCTGTAACAGTTACTGCTCTCACTGAAACTGCAGCGTTAACTTCAAAATAATATTGCTTTTATTACAACGACTTTTTTTTTTGAAAACAACTTCTTCAAATTCGCTTACACATTTCTTGACCTTAAACGGTTAGATGCTACCTGCTATCTGCTAATGTAACTGCTACTGCTACTGATTTGCCACATCTACTGCTGCTGCTGCTGTTTTCCAAGCTTACAAGTTTTATGCCATGCAATCTCGTCGAGAAATTTGGTGCGCCGTGATTGAAAAGCAAAACCACAAGGCTGCCACATTGCTGCAAGCGCGTGTTGTCCTTGCAAGCTGCAGGGCGCCTCTAACTACCCTCACATAAACACACACTAACGAAGCATCCTTCCGAAGCATCATTGCTCCCCAACCACCCACCACCCGCGCTCGCATGTTCCAACTAAATTGCTTTCGAGTGTTGTTTGTTGTGCTTGAAGATTTACTGCTTTGTTGGTTTTCCATTTAATTTCTTTTCACATTAGACACGCACAGTCCTCCGTGTGTGTGGGTGTATGTGTATGTATGTTTTTATGTTTGTCCCCCCACCCCGTACACCCCTTGCTTTGACACTTTTAAATGTTAGTTAATGGCCAAAGCGTTTGCCAAAGCTCATTATTATTATTATATGGCATTTCATTCCATTCGATTTCGTTTCGTTTTATATGTGATTTATATGATGACATTGATGGCGCCATTGAGATACTACTACCTGTATGTGTGTGGTTAGATGTGTATATCCGGCCTTGTCTATTAGATCAATAGGTATTACTTTTCTCTCTTTTCCCCGTTGCGGTTGCCGTATTTCGTGGTCTGTCAGCTGCAAGCCAAGTTAGTGGTTACGTAAGCAATTAGTAGCTCAAAGCAGCTATAACAGCCAAAAAGACAACCAAACACACACACACACATCAAGTAGCACTTAACGTTCTTTTTTTTGCTCTTGAAATATTTATTTGTAACTTTTCGACACAGGTTGAAAATTGTTGTGCAACTGCTTTCAAGTCAGTTCCAGCGGAGTGTTACACATAGACCACTAGAGGGTCCGGTGATTGGATATGGTTAGGACTATCACTGTGTGTGGTCCGGCGGAGTATGTGTGCTTCGGGCAAACGCCAGAACCTTTTTGGGTTCCTGCTTTCTGACTTCTTCGAGCGAAGCTAGAAAGGGAACATGTAGGTAGCGTAGTCTTTGTGCTGCCAGTGCGGGGCAGCTGCAAAGGAGATGCTCAAGCGTTTCCTTGACACCTGGATCCTTGCATTTCCTGCATTCGTCGTTGTCTGTTATGCCTAGCTTTTTCGCGAGTACTGCCACTAGGCAGTGGCCTGTCAGGAGACCCACAAGCCTTTGGCAGTCAAGCCTTTGGAGCTTAGGCACATATGTATTTAGCAAGTTTGTCGTCGTAGGTTTTGCGCATTATTTTTGAGGTTTTGCAGCCAGGGGTGTTTGTCCACCTTAGTACTGCTGAGTCCCGTGCCTGTGTTTCCATGTAGGTGTTTAGCGTTCGCAAGGAGATCGGAGCTTCCGCACTTTCACTGTTGAGTCCCGTTGCACCTTGATTAGCCAGAGTGTCTGCGATTTCGTTGCACTCGAAGCCCTGATGGCATGCGCACTTTTTTAAATGTGCCGCGTGAATCTAGCGTTTCTCTGCTCACCAGGACATTCCGAGAGCATATGTAGTAGGCCTGCTAGGCTTTGATTGTCGCCTGACTGTCCACGAATATGTTTATTATGTCCTGTGTTGTGTTTGTTTGTAAGATTGCTTCTGCTGCTTTCCCAATTGCAAATATCTCCGCTTGGAACATGCTGCAGTGGTCCGGGAGTTCGTATGACCGGCGCATGGGTGGTTCGGCGCAGTATACTGCTGCGCCGACTCCCTCCCTTATTTTTGAGCCGTCTGTGTACATGTTGATGGCCGTCTGCTCTGCTCCTGAGCACTATTCATATTTTCCTAGGAGCTTGGGCGTAAAGCTAAAATAGTTTCTTGGGGTCATATAGTCTGTTTCGACTTGGGTCCCTCTTCCAATTGTATTATGCCCGTAGTTTTGGCGTTTTAGGCGTGCCTGTATGTCCACGGGGTTTATATTCAGTATGGCTTGTCGTGCTTTAGTTGGTGTATTTCTCAGCGCCCTGTGACGCACTTACATATGTCGTCCGCATAGGCGGATTTCCGTTTAAATTTCTTTAGTAGGTTGTTTACCACCAAGCTCCACAGTAGGGGTGAGAGCACTCCTCCTTGGGGAGTGCCACACTTTGTTTCCCTGATTGCGGTAGTGGTCCCCATTCCGCTAGTATTCTCCTGCTGCTCACTAGGTTCTGGAACCAACAGTATACTGCTTCTGCTGGGATCCCAGCTCTTAGGCTGCGCATTATTTATTCCATCGACACATTGTAAAATGCGCCCGAGATGTCAAGAAATGCGCCTAGGGCGTATTCTTCATGGTGTAGTGCTTGCTCCGAGGGAATGTAACGCTTTTTCAACCGCCTTGCCTTTCGTGTATGCGTGTTGGTTCTGTTCTAGAGTAATTTCTGTGTTCTCTCTGATGTGGAGATCGATCAGTTTTTCTAGAGTTTTTAGCAGGATCGAAGTCAGGCTAATTGGTATGTAGTCTTTAGGCTGGCTACATTTTCCTGCTCTAGGCAGGCAAATTACCCGTGTCGTCCTCCAGGCCACTGGCACATAGCTATAACTAAGGCATCCCCTAAATATTTCCCTCAGCCATGGAGTGTTTGATCTTCTGCAGCATGGCTGGGAATATCCCGTCTGGGCTTGGTGATTTTTAGCTCTAAAAGGAGTGATACCTTCCGGAATTTCCACCCTTGTGGTTGGAGATATCGTTTGTGTGTTTGTGTTGACTTCTGTGCAGCGGGATAAGTACCTTTGCTTTCGGTACGGACAGAATGCACGTTTTATCCACAACCGCAAGCTTGGTACCCTCCCACGGAGCGTCCAGGGCAGCCACGACGCCGGTGACCCACTTCAAGGTGTGGTCATCCTTACAGCTCAAGATTTTAACGCCTGAGAGCCAGCCCGCTCCATCAAAAGAGATGGGAAGCGAGTCCGGTTCGCCCATACGTCTCAGAAGCGCATCGAACAGTAGCGCCTCCACCTTCTTCCACTGTTCTGGCTTCATCTTGCCGTTTGGGTTTCTCCGGTCGATGAGCGCGACAACTAGATGTCGCTTTGCCACATCACTGGCCGTCAGTTTTGCCCGCGACACTGGCTTTTAGCAGGGCCGCTTGCTGGTTGGCACCTTTGCTTTTGTGGTTTCAGCGGAGCGCTGGCGTTTGACGGCCAAGTTCTCCTCCCCTTATTGGCAAAACTGACGTTCTTCGGCGCCATGTTCTTCTTTTTCTCGAAGTGAGACCTACCTTCTTTGATCCTTTCGTCGGCCCACTTCTGCTGGCGGACCTCCGAGCCCGGATTTTAAGGGCGGCCTTGTATTGTGACTAAGCTTTCCTTTGACCTATTGAGCCCCTACTGGGGGTGCAGGTTCTCTCCTGGTCTGGGGGAGACCCTCCATGTGATTGGCAATCCGAGTCTCCAAAGACTGCGGTTTCGCGCCACTTTTTGGGATTTAGGTTGGCAGTAGCTTTGCAATCGTAGCTAGACATTGTAGTGCCTCTCCACAAGCGAGAAGATATGCGGTACCTTCGTTTGTTTTAGGGCAGGATGGCATCTGTTGCTTTGGTTAGCTCCTCGCCCTCGCAGTGCCGAAGCCTTTAAGTGGTTTCGAGCTCCCCTCCGCCAGGCAGCGATGCCCTTGCCTTGTTTAACCCTCTACCCTCGCAGTGTCGTGGCCTTTGAGTGGTTTTGAGCTCACCTTAGCTGGGTAGCGATGCCTTTTGCCTATAGACATTTTTATACCCTTAACCCATAAAATGGGTAAATAAGGGTATAATGGTTTTGTGCAAAAGTATGTAACAGGCAGAAGGAAGCATTTCCGACCCTATAAAGTATATATATTCTTGATCAGCATCAATAGCCGAGTCGATTTAGCCATGTCCGTCTGTCCGTCCGTCTGTCCGTCTGTATGAACGCGTGGATCTCAGAGACTACAAGAGCTAGAGCCTTCAGATTTTGAATATAAGTTCTCCTATACCATAAGCAGAACAAGTTAGTTTCAAATTATCAATCACTATTCTGGTTTCCAATATTCGAATGTAATCGATAACAAAAAAATATCGAATTTGGAAAATGTAAAAATGAGGGTTGAAAGAATGGGTAACAATAGATCTTTTCTGAAAATTTCGTCCAAATCGGTTAAGAAACACTGGAGATATCGAGCTTAATCGATTGAAGTTAAGTCAGTATACCAAAGTCTTATATAAATTTAATTTATTTTTTGCAACTGGGTTCAGGGTATCTTCTAGTAGGGCTCTCCCGACTAGAGCCTTCTTACTTGTTTCAACTTTATTTTGTTAAAATTAATTAATTTATTTGTTTGTGTGCAAAACTTTTTCGATTTGTTGTGGTTTCAATGGGAATGTTTGACATTTAATCAAGTTTATAGCTCTTAACAGTTAATAAATAAACAGTATTATAATAGTTTTGCATAGTTTTACTTCACTTGGATTGAAACTCGCTGTTCCTTTTGTTTTTTTTAAATACTTTCAACTTGTTACGAATACTTTTTTCTTGTAGCTGTTTAAATAAGATTGTACTTTTGTGTTTTTCATCTAGCTAACTTATTTTTTTTACTTTTTATCTGTATTCCGATTCTGAGTTCCTTTTTCAACACTGTCTTTGGCTTTCTTTTAGGTTTTGTCTGTTTGTTGAACGCCTTTTTCTCCCATTTTCTTGCTTGCCTTGCCGCCTTATCACATTTATCACTAGTTGTAATCGGTGGTTGTGCCTCTGGGCTGGCCAACACCTTGGGCAAACAAGGCACCACCAGCCCTTTCCCGCACTACCACCAGGTGGTTGGCATTTCAGTTGCCAAGCTGAAATTAACACTGAAAGACGGTGAATCGAGAGGGAGAGTTAAGTAAATAATTAAAAAAGTTACACAAATTGCTAAGGTTATTTTCTTTGTACGTGCGGTTTTTACCTTCTTCTTGTGTTGTTTGCTGAGAAAGGGGGGGAGGAGGGGATAGAGAGTGAGAGAGAGAGAGAGAGAGAGAGCGATAGGCGTGCCACATTCCATTTGGCAAGAACAGATGGCCACATTTTGTGGCGCTTCTTTTTTTGTGGCTGTAATTAAATGATGTTTATTAAGTGCCCCCGCTGTCGTTTCATAGTTTTGTTGTTGTTCTTGTTGCAAACAAACGCTTAACATTGTCGACGTCATCAGATGTTATTGTTGTTGTTGTCGCTGCCGCTGCGTTTTTCGCGTTTGTGGTTTTTTGGTCCACTTTAAGCTTTAGAGGAAAAATGATAAAAAAAAAAAATAAAAAACGGGAAAAGCTGACTGAAAAAAACATGCTGCAATTTTGTAGTTAGAGGCTTAGATGTTAAGAGTTTCGAGTGCACGACGAGCGAATGCCCTGTAAAATGTATAAAACATTATTAAGAAGTGATGATGAAACAATATAAATAAAAAATAAATAGATTTGAAATTCTTTTGAATAATTCAGTTTGTCTAAATCAATCAAATAGTTTTTGAGATTATATGTACAAATAAATATTTATATATGAGATTGTTTTGTTGTGGTTTTTTGCTTGTAGTTTACATTTAGTTTTAGGTCATGTGTGCTGCCATTATTTTACCAATGCCCAAGTCAATTTTTTAGCATAAAATTTTAACATACATTTCGACTAAAAATCGCTTTTATTCTAGGGAACAAACTATGACTTTTAAGATATCGCTTTTGAAAATCGGGTCAGTTTTGACGAAGTTATGGAAGTCGAAAGATTTTAAATATGCAGAAGTCGATTTTTTGGCATACAATTTAAACATGCAATTTGACTAAAAATCAAGTTGACAACCTGTAGAAAACTGAATTTTAAGTTCAAGTTCAAGTTGAACTAGCTGATTTTAAAATGAATGAACATAAGTGAATTTTTTTTGGTTCAAGGAAAAGATTATTTATATAAAAATGCTAGCAAACATTATAAAGATCCAGCAAAAATCCGGCTGCTTGGGTATGAATTATAATAAAGTATAATATTGTTCTTTTCCATTTGAAGGCAACAGCTGTTCGATAAGTTCACGCTTTGCGTAATTGCTTGAATTTAAAATTTACGTTCACGTTCAAGTTAAGTTCACGTTAAGTTCGGGAAACTAAGCTTTGAGACGGTCGAGCCGCGCGGCTCTGCTGTCAATATGAGAATTGTTAAGAAAATTTTGAAAGCATAAGTACTTGCAACTATGTGTGATCGTGCTCACATTGGTTTTTTTTTTGTCAGTTTTTTTTTTAAATATAATTCTTAAAAACAATTCTTGGGCTGCAATTAAAAAAAAAACTGGCTGTTTGTTGAAATATTTTTTCGAACTTACTATCTACTCGGCGGGTTTCCACAAAACTTTCTTTCCTTAAAACCATGTTCTTAGCCGAATCGGTTCAGCCGTTCTCAACTTTAGAATCCCCATACATTTTTCAGGCCATATTCATCAACATACATACATACATAGATAATAAATACTAGATCGATAAATTTTTTTTCTCGTTTGTTATTAAATATTAAAGCCGCGTTTTCTTGCTGCTGCCCTATAAACCGTTATGTTATGTGCAACCCAAAAAAGGACCTAAAATAAAAATAAAAAAATTTTTGCTGACGCCAGCTATTTTGGGTTCACTGAAAAACACACACAAGACACAACACATTGTTACATACCTTTCAGGCAGTGTTTTGTTGGAGGGGTGTTAAGAAAACGCTAAAAAACAACAACGGGAAATGAAATCAAAGCACCAAAAATACGCACACAGCAACAACAACAACAACAACAACAAAAACCACAAAAATGCCGCCAATAACTTCGACTTGTTGTTGTTGTTGTAGACAACGTCAAAGGCTTGTCAAAAAACAACAGCTACACATAATGGAGTGGTGCTTGACGTGAACGGGTTTTGAGTGAGGATTGAGGAGGATGGTGTGACGAGGAGGGTTCGTGGCAGGGTGGTTTGGGGTTCTTACTGCGCCTTGTTTTTTTCGGCAACACATCCGCTTGCCCTTGCGGCACATCCTGTCGCTTCCTTCCGATGCCACACACCTACTAAAAGTATACATATGTATGTACCTACACCCTCCAATCCCCCTGCTGTCAGTCAGTTAATCTAACACGCACTCCAAATGCGCCTTTAATATGAAGCAACAACATTCCCAGCCATTCCATTTGTGAAGCAACAACGAAAGGCGCAAAAAACGAACGAACGAATTGAAGAGCAAACAACAACAAAAACATGGAACAACCAAAAAAAAAAACAGAATACAAGAAGCCAGAACAGAAAGTTTTTTTCCACCTGCCCGCCACAAAATACGTAAATTAACCAAACCTGCCGCCAATCATGACTGTCTCTGTGCGCGGTGTTTTTGTGTTCGTATGTGTGTGTGCCCATAACAAAAATAGTGACACTGCTCTTGTTACTGTCTAAAAGTTGAGATTATTGTTTTTTGAACTCTGAGTATTAAAGGGGAATATATTTTGTTCTCTTTAACGAAGTTTTAACTTGAGATTCGTTTTGTGAAAGTTCGACTGTTTTATGGAACTGAAGTTTTCATTATAAAAATAAAATTCTAGAAAACAATATGATAATTAAAACTTTTTTTGATTAATTTTATGTCCTAAGCTTTAGCATTTGGTGTACGAAGGTACATCCACATCTTAGGAGGATGAAACCTTTTAAACTTGTTTTAAGTCTTAGTCTTCAAAGACTTTTCATAAGAATGTTTAACAAATGATTCGAAAATTCGTATTTAGATGTGATCTAAACAACTTATTTTGCTTTTATCTCCTTTCATATGTCCATAAATGGCAACTATAGACAAGTTAAGCTGCAGCCACTTAAGCTCTCTTTTGATTTTGACTCCACCCTTAACCCTTCATAGTCAGCTTTATGATTTTTAGCTCCTCTCTCGGCCTTATGATGTGTAAGTAAAAATCTTTTGTTGCCGCTTTTGCTTGTGTTTCAAAAAAATCACACTCGATTGTGTAGCTAAAGCTGTTTGTTTCACGAAGTGAGTTGCAACAATAACAATAACTAAAATGGGGCAAAGCGTGAATGCAACAAGCTGTTGTCAAAAAGGGCACATTTAACCAAGTCGCAAGCGATCTGATACACACACCAACAATCCATAATAGAGTTGCCACATTTGTCTGCAGTGTTTGTCACAATGTCACGCTGCACTTGCCACGTTCTTGCAAATGTTGCTGTCTATATTTTGTTTGTGTAACTGTATTTGCCACAGGTATTTTATACGCTCGGCCGTGCCTCATGTCTATATATCAATCAATATTTTGCAATTGCACTCTTGTTTTCGAATAAGTTTTATAAAATTTTGAATATATTTTATGTTTGAGCATTATAAATTGTCTTCTCATCTTTATGTGCTTATTTATTTGTGGTTTCCACATTGCAATCTTGATTCTGAATATTTATAGGGAATTTATTTTAATTCCTAAATGTTCTAAAAACTTAAGTTTTGTTTTAAAGAGATTGTTTCATCATCATAAGAAAAGCTTTCATATTTATTCGATTGCATTTTTTGCTATTGCATTTTATTCCAGGGTATTTAGAATCGCTATCATTCAGCTAGTAAGTGTGCTTCTATGTGGTCTGCTTTATTTCTATTTTACTTATCTATCCTTTTTTTTATAGTTTCTTTTGTGTGTGTGAGTGTGAGAAGGTTGTTTAGAAAGGCGTCTATCAAAGCAACGTAAGCAAAAGCTGAACGGAGAATGAGAATAAAAGTACAAAAAAAAAGAGAAGATATATATAGGGGACAGCCCTTGTGGGTTCTGGAAATTGAAAAGCATATTTTTTGCAGCCTATATGCGTGTGTGTGTAAGTATGTTTGTGTGTAGGCGATGGCGTGTGCAGAGAAATTAGTTTGAGCAATGGGTCGAAATTTGTGAAACTCATAAATTGACGTGGGTTACGTGGGTTAGCTCGCTTTGTAATACAAAACGAAAATACACATAGACAGTGTATAAAAGTCTGTGATTAGTGTTGGTTAGCACGCTAAGTATGTGTTAATACATATTTATATATAAGTATACAAATATATTGTTGACTCCTTGAGCCAATTTAATTGGCTTCGAGAAGTAAGAAAAACTGTAAACTGAAACAGAATGCAATCAACTTCAGCTTCATGCCTATGAATTAATGGCGCACACTGACAACGCTGCGTATGAGTAATGTGAGCCATACCAAAGTAATAAAAAAGGGCGAAGCAACAAAATGAAGAAGCATAAGAATAGCGCTTAGTTAGTAGTTGTGTGTGTGTGTGTGTGTGTGGCAAATGGCGTGGCAAACGCCGTAACAAAGTCTTTAAGCACTTGACATTGCCTCGCAGCTTAAGATGCGAACAAATTTACAGATACCAATGCACAGAAAAGTTAAGAGAAAGAAAATGCTAGCACAGAGAGGCCATTAGATTTTTAAAGGTTTTCTTAATCAAAATTCGTGAATTCTTAATCATGAAAAGAAAGTTTTTAACAAGTAGAGCAGTAAAGCAGATAAGTAGTATGAAACATTATAATTGAAACAAAATGTAACCTTTTTAAATCTTTTTTAAAGCATAATAATAATAAAATACATATATTTATTTACAATTTTTTTAAACTAAACTAAAACTAACTTCGCTTTTCTGAGAGTTACAAACGAACACCGAAACAATTGAAGCTAATAAAAAGCTATTAAATAATGGACAGAGCTTAGGTAAATTTATGTCACATTGAAGTAAACAGACAGACAGACAGACAGACAATCTCAAGAGTCTTATTCTTCTCATTATTCAGGGAATGCACACACAAATTTATCCCAAAACAAGCAAACAAACACATTGCAAGTCTTGTTAGTAACACATCGTTTATAATGCGCATTCGATTGACTTATTGTACGCTTATTGCTCTATGCATTACAATAATATGTGAACTGGCAGCTGTATCATAAGTGGATATGCATGGATGGTAAACATTAACACACAGATATAGATACAGATACAGATACAGATACTCATGACACAATCAGTGTGCTAACTAACAAGCGGGTTATTGTTGACAATTGATATTCCATTTAAGCCATCGAGTGGCTTAAATCCTATTGCAAAGCTATTTAATACTAAAGGATTTCAAACGAATGGGATCGAAGGTAACGCGAGAAATCAAGTTTAATGCATCTTAATAGCATTTGCTATGCCAATTGCATTGATTTGTGATTATTATTGTTATAATTTTTATTGGCAAATAAAATTTACATAATCAACAAAAAATAGTTTTAAGCTTTTCATTTTTTTTTTTTTTTTTGGTTTGGTTTGATTTACATTTACAACAAACTTTTAGCAAATACCCAAACTAAACATGATGCAAATATTTATTTATAAATATACTTAAATATATTTTTCATGGAGTTCCATTCAATTAATGTTTTCTTTGTATGCGCTCATTGGCAAAATGAAAAGAAAACAAATAGTTCTTATACTAAAAGCTGCCAATTTATTCCATGTTTTTTTTGCTTTAATCCTTTATTGATATGCAGTTTACGTATTGACACACGCATGGGACGTACATAAATGTAGAGTGTTCAGTTTGATTTTTTTCTTTCATTCAGCATTTCGTGAAATTTTTAATACCGCATCCCAACTCCCAACCGCTGAATTCGAAACGCGAGTATTTTAATACGCAAAATTACATTCTTCCCGAATATGCATTCATAATGGCATGACAAACATGCCACAAATACTTCCTTAATGACACAAACACTCACTTACACACACACACATTATAAAATTGTTTGTGGGGGCAACAAAAGGAGGAGAAGAATTACTTGCAAATTTGAAATATTTCAATTATTATTATTTATTTTAACTGATGGACAATTGATTCAGCTTCTGAATAATATTTTTTGTTTGGCTTTTATGAAATAATTTCAAGTATAACTTTATAAAATAACAATGCTCAAGACTTAATTAAATAAATAATAGAACAAAGTCAAGTGAGCAAACATTTTTATATATTTTGTATATGTTTTTTTGTAAAAATGTTTTTATTTAAGGAATTTCCACTGAGAAACTTTATTTATTTCATTCATATATGTCATTCTCAAGAAAAGCTTACATTCATATCACTTAATCCAATATTACTTAAAATGTTTGCTGAATTTGTCAGAAAAAGGTTAATCCTTAGTAAAGATATTAAACATTAGGAATCTAATATTTATACTTTTATGGTAAACTTCTCTAAAAACGTATTGTAAATTCTGATGAAATTTCTTCAACATGTTTTTGTGTTTTTTATGATGTAAAGCAAAAGTATAAAATATAGACATTTTCACTAAAGATCAAGTCTAAAAAGAGAAGTTTTTTGATTAACGATTTTGCGCGAAAATGCTTTAAAAGTAAACAAAATTATGTAACCGACTTACACACACGCACACACACATATAGTACTTATATATAATACATATTTTTAAATATATATGTTTGTAGTATGTGCCGTGCTGTGTTTACCATTTTTTCTGTTTGCTTTAGCCAACGGGAAATTTATTGATACTGAACGCAAAATAAAACGCGGAAAACAAAAACAAAAAACAAATTCAATGAAAAACTGCGTCAATGTGAAATGGATGGAATTGTGGGCTGCATGGATGTAGGGCTGTTGTTGAATAAAAGGGCAGTGTATTAGGGTAGTCGCCTTTTGTGTTGGCGTTTAAGCATTTGTCAACATAACGCTTACAATTTAACAATTTCTACCTCACCTTCTACTTGGCTTGTTCTGTGCCCCGCCTAACGCACCGTGTTTTTGTTGACTTTTTATAGTTCTTGATTTTATTGACTATTTGTTCATGTTCTTAGAAAGAGAAAAGAGGGTTAACCGAGGGGGGCTTTAAGGGAGGCGAAGCCGACATTTTGTAGTAGAACTGAAAGCGCGTAAAGCGTAAACAGTAAATTGTAAAGTGTGTTTTCGTTGTTGTTGCTACAAAAATTGGCTTCATTTTTATTGGCATTCTCAAGCAGGTGACTCGCTAGCTTCTCTTTCTTTTCTTTCCTCTCTCTCTCTCTCTCTCTCTCTCTCTCTATCTCTGTCGAAGTACTATAAAATATATGAAAACTTTTACTTAACTCGTTCTCTCTCTCAGTTGCTGGGCCGTGTGCATTTGCTCACGTAATTCCCTAATTAAATAATTAAATGGAAAAAAAGAGTTAGCTCTTATTGCTAAATGAATTGAATTGAATTGCAATCAAATATTAATTTCATTTTTATTGTTAATGAGAAAAATAGTAAAAGATAACTATAAACTTTTATAGATTGTAAATGTGTAGGTTTTATGTGTGCAATTTACTGTAAATAATATGTTTAGTTGAAGGTATTGAGAGCTTTGATTTCAGTTGAAGTTTAATATCTTGAAAATGTTTTCAATTGCGTTAAAATTTTGTATAGCGACTTTAAAAATAATATTGTAGAACAGAGTTGAATAAAAGACGAATTGATTTATATCCATTAAGCACATTTTAAAGATAGCATTCGATAAATTATTGACAGTTCTTAAACATCATGGAGATAATTAAGTATCCAAAAAAAAAAAAAAAAAATGTTTACAGCTTAATCCAAATTATAAAAGACGTGATTCGATAACTTATCGATAGTCGCTTCTACTTGCATATAAAAATAATGCTATAAATATTTTATGTAAACCTCTTTACTTACACTTTAAAGTCTCCCAACCCAAACATATCGATAAATTATCGATTTAAGTGCACTTACGTTGGCATGTCGCTAATAATCCACATAATAAATCGAGCTACTTGTCTACTACTCTCTCATTCTCCCTCTCCTTCTCTCGCTCACTCTTTCTCTCTGTATTTATGCTTCTCGCACTTTTTCTTTTTGTTTAACTGGTTTTTTCTGCTTTGTTTGTCCGCTTGTTAAGTCATATAGGTCATCACTTTAATTTAATTGTGCACGGCTAAGCTGGCCGCACTTACAAGCTTGCGACACGCCCTACAGCAACACGCCTCCCTCTCCTCCCTCTAGCCGCGCCATCGCAATCGCCATCGCCATCTCTTTTGTATTGTAAGTACATATGCTGGCCATGTCCTGGACATGTGCTGGCCACGTTTTTATGTGCTTTTAAGTGTGCAATTAAAGGTCAATTGCAGTCGAAGGTGGACCCAACAAGTACGCTATAAACTCAAACACATACGCTCACACACGTATTTTCTAATTTCTATTTGAAAAGCTCTTAGCAAGCGATTTTTGTGTTTTCATAAAATTCTTTCATAAAAT
Source organism: Scaptomyza montana (assembly GCA_018904305.1). Classification (NCBI taxonomy): domain Eukaryota; kingdom Metazoa; phylum Arthropoda; class Insecta; order Diptera; family Drosophilidae; genus Scaptomyza; species Scaptomyza montana. The sequence goes on from JAEIGR010000014.1 coordinate 363,925, forward strand.
GTTCGATAGCAAATAAAACAAATCAAAACCAACAGAGCCAAAAACTTCCAATCAATCAAAATTGAGCGTATTAGTAGATATTGGACAAGCTGGACAAGAATCGATCGGATCAACATGACGATGAAAACGCACGCCCACACAGACGCGCTAAGGCGCAGACCCGAGATTCAGAGACACAGACATTGAAAAGGATAAAAACTAAACAGATTATTGTCATTGAGCCGAACAAAAGCCAAGAAGATGTCAAACAACCCGAAACTGAACCCGAACCTGAACTCGAACCCGAACCCGAACCCGAACCCAACAACAATATCAATAAAAATAATGTCGTTGTCAATATTCATAATGCACCCAAAAATCATTTGATTGAATTCAAAGCGGGACGAATGATTCAAGGTGCCAAAGTCATAGAGCCCGATCAGAGACGTGGTTTACTCTTTTTGTATTACGATCAAATGAATGATTTACACTTTTGCTGGAAGGATCATGATGCGAACAATGTTGAGTTGGACATTATTGCCATGCTAGGCCAAATGGAATTTCGACGCGTTGAAACCTGTAAAACGGGTCGCGTCTATGTACTCAAGTTTCATGGCTCATCGAAGCGTTTGTTCTTCTGGATGCAGGAGCCGCGACATGAGCTCGACGAAGTCTTCTGTGCTCAGGTCAATGATCTACTCAAAGTTGAAACAACGAGGCCTGAATTCAAATTTACAATTGAATTGCCCAAGTGATTAAAGTTGAATTGAGAGTCAAGTAAATAGCTCAAGCTCTTCTATCGAAATTTTTTGAAATGAGTTTTTTTGTTTTTATTTTTGTTTTTTGCTTTCGCAGAGACAAATTAATTTTTCAGCAACAATTGCCATCAAAAGTGTTTCTTTTCTTGGGAAACTATCGAATAAGTTAAGCTACTTTATCTGGAAACCCTCTTTGTAAAAGTTGAGCTAAGATTTTATAGTTCAATTATGCATTTCGTATTGTGGGGAATCGCAGCGCATCGCTTTAAACTATGTTGCAGCGTTAGCAAACCAACAACAAGAATGCAATAACAGCCGCAAATACCAACCCCACCTCTCCCTTTATTATATGCCAACTCTTTTTTTCCATTCCGTTCCGTTCCTTTCCTTTCCACAAAAACGCAAAAGACGTTACGAAGATAAATGAGATGGCATAAGTTGGACGACAACTTGAGCACAGGACGTGCAACGAAGCAACCGACTAAAAATAAAAACACTTAAAATTTATATAAAAGACCAAAAAAAACAAGTGGAAACTTTGCAGTCGGACGCAACCGACTGCGGTATACTCGTTACCAGTAATAAAACCGGTAAAAACAGGCCTGATTGCAAAGGGGTACGGATGCGGCAGGGATGTACGCTGCCTTAAAGATTCTCCGATGCAGATGGGGATGCCACCAGCTGTCTTCATTCCAAATTTGGTGACTCTAGCGCAAAGTTTGCAATAGGTGGGAAAAAAGGGGCTGGGGCGGAATGGGTGGGCGTGGCTCCATAACTTTGATGCAGATTTTCGGGGGTCGTTGCCAGCTATTTTCCTACCAAATTTGGTGGCTCTAGCTCTAAAACTCTTTTGATGCAGTTTTTGGGAGGTCATCAACACCTATCTTGGCACCAAATTTGATGGCTATAGGTTTTTTTGACTTAAAAATGCGGGGGGCTGTGGCGGAATGGGTAGGTGTGGCTCCAAAAATTTTGATGCAGTTTTTTTGGGGGTTGCTAGTAGCTATCTGCTCACCAAATTTGGTAGTTCTATCTGTAAGGATGTGCGAAATATGTGGATTTATCGGTTTTGAGTTACCGAATTTATCGATTTGCCATTTGTAGAGCCCCAACCTTGACACTTTAATTTACTATCCCATAGAATTTGAAAGTTTCAAGTCTATAAATTTGAAGGGGGTGGAAAAAAGTTGCGTTCATACAGACGGACAGACACCATGACGGACATTGCACAAAACCAATATACTCTTTACCTTCGGTAACGAGTATAAAAAAAGCACGAGACACAAAGCACTAGTATTCAAATAGCTCGACCAGCAAATTTCCTGTTTATATTTAAGAAGTAAATAAAAGTGAATTGAATTTATATTCCTAACATCAATTGAAATTTTTGCAATGCCAATCAAGATTTCTTTATTTATTTAAATTTAATTTTTTTTTTCACAGTTTAAGAGTTTACATATATATTCATAAAAAGATACTAAAATAAGTTAATGCACTTAACATAGTTAATTTAATTTTGTAATATATAAATATATGTGTAAAAAAGAAAACTTATATATCAAGTTAATAAAAACAAAAGCATGGTAAAATGGCAATTAATATTTTTTTACTTAGCGGTTTGAATAAAAATAATTGATTCATTAATTTTTACTTAGATTTGACTTGAAGAAAATTCCTCATATTTTTTTGTAATAAATAAAAAAAAAAGGAATTTTCCTAGAATCTTCTATCAGATTTCAGTATGAAACATAAAATTAAAAAGCTTTACATTTGCATTTATTTTTGTTTTTTAAACAAAATAATTAAACTATCTTAGAAATATCTTAGTTGTAGGCAATAAAAGTTTCAATTGATGTCCGAAAAGTCTGCTTACAAATTCACTGCTTAAGTTTATAATGCTATGAGGCTACAAATGGGTGTAAAATAATATGAGAAACAATAATTTACGTAAAAAAAAAATAAAAATAAATACTGTAAAATAGTTGTAAAGTGCAAGTAAGCCAAAGAGTTTTGCGAGCTGCTGGGCAGCTGGCAGAGGTTGGAGTGGAGCGTATCTGTTCTGGGCATGCGACAGCATTAAACTGTTTTTCTTTTTTTTTGGTTATTGTTCAGTTTTGTTGACTGGCATCATTTGCGCTTTGCTCTTTTAATTCTTGTGGTGTTGTTGTTGATGTTTTTGTCTACCAAAATGAAACTAACTGAGTGGAAGGTCTTTTTTCCTCGTGAAATTGTGTTTGAAAAAAAAGTTTTTGGAAAATGCGAATGCGCAAAACAAACACTAAAAAAAAGAAGAGTGGGTGGATAAAACGCATAGAAGAAGAAGAGCATGTACACAAAAATTGCCATACAAATTGTTGCATAATAAAAAGGCTTTTGCAATTGTTAGTGTTGTTGCTGTGTTTTCCCCTTTTCGAAGGGCGTGCTCAATAGTTTTTTTTGTTTTTGCCAAATTCAAATGCATATTAAGCTGTAATTTACTTGATTGGATGCGTGTGCTTTATGATTTGCAAATTTAGTCGCTTCATAGCCAATGGGCTCAATAACTGCAGGGATTTTTGCGCTGTACACAAAAGAAAAAAATCAATGTCGCTCGTTTGTTGGTCAATAGCCAAAGTCGCTTCACTTCCCATCCTGAGCATAGTTCAGTAGCTTCTTTTAACTTTGGTTTGTCCAGCCGCCGCCTGTCAGGGCAATCGCCAAAACAGCTTGCTTTAATTGCTCGAAAGAAGAAAAAAGGCCAATTTTTTCGTCGAATTGCTCGATCAATTGAGATTGAAATTTTGTAAGCCATTTTTCTTTGCTTTCGTTTTCCTTTGGTTTTTTTTTCCGTTTCTCAGTTGTTGTTTATTAATATCGATAAAACTTGTTTGTTTTCAATCAGCATTGACTTTAGAAGTTAGTTAACTACCAGAAGTTAAATTGGTTTGGTTCTCATTTTATTTGCTGTTCTAACCATTCGCCCCAAGGTCTTATTAAGCTGCTTAACCATATTGAATTGGTGCATGGAAGTTATTGATAGTTTCTACTATTAAGATTTAATGCCAGAGTTTCAACCAACAAAGTAGTTCCTTTGCGGCCATTCATTCGAGCAGCTTACAATAATTAAGCTCAAGTGTTTATAATAAGCTTGAAAAGTTTCTTGATTAGCTTGCCTCGAGAATGCTGATTATTTCAAGTGCTCCTTTTATTTTTTTTTTCGCACTCTCGCTCTCTTAGTACTTATTTTAACTTGCCTTTCCTCAATTTTCTCCTTTCTCCTTCTCGCTCTTTCGCCTCAATGTTTGTCAAAACTTAAGTGCAATATTTCTGAGCAGCGGTTTTTTTTTTTTTTTTTGCCTCAAAGCAATTTGCTAAGCTTGCATTAATCCAACAAGCTACTGCTAATATAGTGTGGCTAAATCGCAACAAGCAATAAAAAAGAACAGCAACCAAACAGGAAACAGCAATTCGACAACTACACTTGGAAAAATTTATACTTAAGTCAATATAGAAAGCATCAAAATTCTGAGAAACTTTTTTTGTTATTGGCCAATATTTTATTAAGTAGATAAACATGACTTTTGGACAGTTTTTAAATAAAAGTTACATTTTTAAATTCCAAAAACTGTTTCTCAAGTTCTTAAAATTGCTTAATATAAAATTGACAGGCAAAATTTATGTTGAATATTTTTGGAAGCTAAAAAACGATGTGAAATTAATTTGTTTAGATTAAAAATTATTAAAATAGGCTGCACAAAAGAAGGAAGTTAATATTTGATGTAAATTTACCATATTGATGATCGATACATATCGATAAGTCACTTTTGCTACAATCAATTTCAATTCATATCGATAAATGGCTTAAAGATAAAGCCACAATATAATATTTTAACTATTCGCTTAAAGCTTATTGCATGTTATCGATTAACAATTTCGCTAATCGATAACAGTTAAAAACATAATTTAAGGATTAATCTTTCGCAATGCATTGATTGTTGACTATCTGCGAATATTTAGGTATGTTCATACTGATATATTTCTCTCTCTCTCTCTCTCTCTCTCTCTATTTTTCTTCCTCTCCTTTTCTCTGTGTGCTTCTCTTATTGATTTTCGGTTTTGTTTTGAGTGCACCACACATTGGAGCTTAATGCTCTTGCTCTCAACGCGACATGCCAGAACTGTAGTTTTGCACTGTACTAAAGCGGAGTAGAAGTGCTATTAAAATTACTTAAAACCTGCCAGCAATAAAGTGGGTGGCAAGCAGCTTAAATATACCCCATTATTGATGCTACCAAACAACAACAACAGCAGCAGCAGTTGTATGTGTGAAGCTAGCAATGTTGACACGGCTCCTTAGCACGCCACTCACAACACATACAACACACGCATACCAACATCCTCTAACCCTCCTTGACATTTGAAACTCTCCCCTTTTGGCCAACTCGTTAGTCAGATGCTGTTGCTGTGTGTGTGTGTGTGTGTGTGTGTGTGTTATGCGTGTGTTGCATACTAATTTCAAAAATTTACCATTACATTTGTAGTTCTCACTGCTTCCGGTTCTTGCTGCACACGCATCTCACTTAACAACCGCCCTTCCGCTACCTCTCTCCCTCTCCCTCTTTCATTCGCTTCTCTCTCTCTCTCTCTCTTTCTCGCTCTCTCTCCATCTCATATCATACATTACATACAATTTGGATCTCTGAATTCTAGCTTGATTATCAACAGCAACACAAGTCTAACAAATTGTTGAAATTTTTTCTGTAGTCAAAGGTGATGCAAAAGTGTCTTAACTACACATAACACACACACTCACACGCACACACGCACACACACATAGTTTTGATGCTGCACTTTAAGAGTTGAAAGTAAAACATTTCTATACACAAACGCAACGAGATAGGCGAATGCAAATAAAACTTTTGTTGGCCAAAAAGGGTTATTTGCCTCTCGTCTGTGGCCATGCCCCCTTATGCTTCTGCCCTTTTTGGGTTAATTGCCAAGCGTTTGATACACAACTAAAACGAGAAACTAAAAATATTTGTTTAAAAAAAAAAAAAAATTGACTAAATGAAACTTTACAAACTGCATTTAATTTGTAGAAATCTAGCAAATAACAATATGCTATCTGGGCACAGTGTGATAAAACCCTCAATTAAGTGCGGATTAGTGTTAAAATACAGATGGAATTGGACCCAAAGAATAATAAAGATTTAATGATTTGAATTAAAAAATGTTTTATTCAAAAAGGCGACAAATGGTAGAAAGAGATATGAAAACGAGTTATTAAAATGAAATACGATATAGAAGCAAAGGATAAAGAAGAAGAAGCTATGAAAATCAAAAAATAAAGACAAATAAATTGCAATAGTGTTACGAATGAAGGAGTTGAAAAATCAATTGCACAAGCGAGAAATAGAAAGAATGTTACAAATATATATTTATACTATAGAATTGATCTAAAGTCAACGCTAAAGTCACGTAGTTGGCAAACGTCTGTGAAACGGAAACGGAAGTGGGCGGAAGCAAGCATTCTAGTGCCTTCATTACTTATTTAAAAGGCCTTTTAAAGTGTGCTCAAGCGGCTACGCATCAAGGGACCTTTCACTTGTTCCTTCCGGCAAAGATGACAGCCTTTAAATCTGTCAAACTAGCAAGCACACACACAAGCACACACACACACAGAAGCGTTAAGCGCATGTCATAATTGTCAATGTCAAGGAGCTAAGGCTTCCGGTCAAAAATAGTCGCTAAGTACATGTTTTTTGTTTTTTTTTACGCATATTAAATGTTTATTTCCGGTCACTGTGGGAATCAAAATGGTTTCAAGCAATCGAAGTTACAGCAAAACTGGACTTGACATTGTCGCATTAAGGAAACGTCACTAGCCTCAAGCATGTCCTGCTGCCCCAGCCACTGCTGAGAGTTAAGCAAACATTTCCACCAGATATGCCCGACATGATATGAGACATGTGTATGGTTTATATATACATACATATATACTGACTTATAGGTAGGCAGAATTGTTAGTGCAGGCGCCAAAAAGTAGACTATACAATAGAACAGTTTGCCGTAGCAAAGGCCAACCGACTGTCAGGCGTCCTGTTTGTGTGTGTGTGTGTGTCCCATCTCTCTCTCTCTCTCTCTCGCTTTCTCTGTCTCTCTTCTGCTGCTCCTGTCGCCATAAAATGTATCCGCATCCCCATCCTGGCCTAGTTCACATTTAAGCATTGCGCTGGACAATAATTCAGGCGTCCGGGCGCAAAGTCGCATAAAAATCAAATAAAAGTGTCAAAAAAACGAGAAAAGCGATAGAGAGAGAGAGAGAGAAACAGTACAAAAATATTTGAGAAAATTGCTTTGTGAAAATGAACAATAATAAAATGGCTGTTCGCACACACTCTCGCAGTCAGCCCTCTCTCTCTCTCTCTCTCTCTTTCGCTCTCTTTTGCGGATAGTTAACCCAGTTGCTGCTTTTATTGTCTGTCCGTTGCATAACACTTTTTGGCGCAATGAATAAATTTTCACTTAGTTTTTGTGTCGCATTTTTCAGTTTTGCACAGTTTTGCAGCTTCCAGCTCTTTGCTTGAAGGCGCTATAAAAGACACACACACACACACACACACTAACACATGCATACATGTATTTTCTATGGTGCTGACAAGTAGACCTTAAAAATACCCTTATGAAAAATGTATTTCTCAGGTACAAAAATACAATAATTAAATTATTTGCTTCTAACAGTTTATTATAACGATTTATTGATTTCTAAATTAACTTTTATTGTTCAATTCTTAAAAGCTTAATATAACATTATTTCACTTAACATAAAATTTATGTTTTTGTGTCAAAATTCGTTTGGCAATAATTTCTACGAAGCGAAAACAATTGCAAATATAATCTGACAATTGTTTTGCCAAAAATCGAGTTGCTTGATCATCAAAGCTTCAAAACGGAATCTATAAAACTTAAAAACGCAATTAATTAACAACTTTTAAAGTGCGTACAAACGAAATGATTATAGCCCAAAAATCGCTTGTTTCGTTCTACTAGCACAACTAACAAAAATGATTTCATACTATTTTCACGGCATTTGGGATTATGGATTATGACGGCCAACAAACGTGGCAGTTAGAAAAAAGTTGGGTGGCGTCACGGGGTGCAAGGAAGGTTGAAAGGAGAATGAGAGATTGTGAAGTGAAGCCAAAAAACAAATTCTGACAAATAGGTTGGCTAACTGGCTGACTGGCTGCCAGGCTGTCCGGCCGGCCGGCCGGCAATGAATGCGGCAACTACGCGGCTTAACCCAAACAGAAAAAATGAAAAAAATGTTGCTAAATTGTGGGGCAAATTATATTTTGTTTTTATTTGCCTGATGAGTAATCTCTTCAAATTGTTGAATATTCAATTTGTTTTTTAAAGCAAATTTGTCTTTTTTGACTTGACAAATGATGATCAAAGCTGTCATTAATTAAAATAGAAGAAATGCAAAAGCGAAAATATTTCTAGTTATGTAATTATGTTGGTTAAGAAATTAATAGTTAGAAACTTTTTGAAGGATTATTTTTGTGAAAAAAATAAATAACTTTTCAGACATTAATCAACTTTCGATTTCGAACCAAATACTATCGATAAATCGATAAGTAATATTTAAGATAGACAGATGTTTAAACTTAGAAGGTCTTTGCAAAACTGTATAACATTTTATGGCATACATCAACTATCGATTTTAAAATAAATAACTATCGATACTTGCATAAAATCGCTTAGCAACCTTATGATATTAAAGTACCTTTAGTTTTGTTGTTGATAATTAAATTCCTTACTGCTGAACCAACAACATACAATTGCATTTGTATGCTTAACAGCATTTATCATTGTAGGGGTTAAGGTGGGATTGTAGGATTGAGGCAGGAAGGATAGCAATAGTAGTGTTGGGCAAATGAACATGACGCAAGTGCATTTAACAAATTAAAATGGTAACCAGAACGAAGCGACGCGGATGCGATAATAAAGCTGATGATGCCACCGGGTCGAAATGGGTTGCATTGGGTTCGTTCCGAGTTTGTCTGATGATGATGGTGATGATGATGATGATGATGATGATGATGATGATGTTATTGTTGCTACTGGCAAATGAGCACAGCCAAAAAGATGAGACCAACAGAGATGAAAGGGAGCTGAAATACAATCCAAGCCGGAACTGACACGCACAAAAGGATATACAAAACTAACTAATAAATTTCATATTTATGTACGGCATTGCCGGACGACAACACACATTTTACGGACACACCGGGACAAGTCCAGGATCAGGACATGGTCCCAGGAGCCAGGCAGGAGCTGCCTGATGCAAAATCAACGTGAAATTGCAGTTGCTTTATGCCGATGTGCCGAGGTGGGTTATGGGCGGGCTATGGGACAAAACAGTGCGGTTGGCCAATGCAAACACAGCGCATAAGTGGGTGGAAGAGTGAGTTTGCGAATCACAGCAGGACATAAAAAGGATGCGTGGCAATAAAAATAAGCGAAAACAAACAAACAAACCAACAAACACAGAGCGACAGAACGACAGACAGACAGAACCAAAGAGACAAAGCCAAAAGGACAGGATACACAAAAGAGGGTTGCGGGTGAACAAGGGGCAAAAGGGTAGTAGCCAGGTCACAAATTGCCGTCTGGCTGTTCTGTGTGGAGTGCATTGCTCTGGTCAGAGTCCGTTTGGCCATTGCAATCCGAACCAAGAAGTCTGGCATACAGCAAAAGGAAATGATCCGCTAGGAAGCAAATAAAAATAGAAACGAACGAAAAAACAACAAAAATATATTCCTCGAAGCACACACAAGTCAATTAGTTGATGGCTAAAAAAGGCGACACACAAATGAACAAAGAGGATATAGTATATAGTATAGGATATATCAAATATATATATATTATGTACACATATTCATCATCATTTCATTGTTAATACTAAGCTTTAAAGTTATTTTTGTATAAACCTCCTAGCCATAGAAAACGCTGCGTTTTAAGATTTTCCTCTTAACAAAAACCTTTCGATAAACTCAATTTCTTAAGTCTAACAAAACAAACATAAAGAATTCATATTTGCAAATCATTTTGATGTTAAGCAATCATAATCGTAATGTATATTAGCCATAATCAAATAATTGGCAACGACAAAACGCAACCAAAACAAAATTACACTTAAATTTCAAAAAAAATTTATCACAGTTGACGAAATGATGAGTGATTGCCTAAGGGGCAGAAGGACAGAAGCAAACAGAATTGCAATTGGATTAAATTGGTGGCGGGGCTTTTAAATTATGCATATTTATCACAATTTACACAAAAAAATACAAATTCAAATACAAATACAAAAATTATGTGCAAATGTTTTCCAATAAAATTGAAATAAAAATGTGATTTTTGTGTCCATTTGTGTGAATAAAAAACTTTTAGTATATATTTACATTAACAAAACTTTGCCACAAATTCAATTAAGAGTATTAAACGCTTCGGCATTCCGAAAAAAGTTCTGACCGCGTTTTTTCCTCTCCCTTTATTACGTGCAAATTGTTTAAATATTTTTGTTTGAACATTTTTTATTTATATACATTTTAAATACTACATTTATTATTGCGCACATATTTGATGCAGTTAAATAAAGCAGCTGTCGAAGGGCTTTATTTTTGTTGTTTTTCATCAGTTGCATAATGAGTGGTTATACTATAGAAATGAGGTTTAAATACTTAACGGACAAATAAAATAGTTGTTAATGAGTTCAATATTCAATTTGTATATTCTTTAAATGAATGAAAATCAATTAATAGTGTGGCAGGCAGAAATGAAATGAAATTGATTGTGTAAACATGATAATTAGCCAAGCTAATTATGTTACAAAGTGTGTTAATCGATAACAGATATCTTAACTATCGATGACAGCTGCTCAAAATTTAGCTTTGTTTTATTAACTAATCATTTTGTTGCAGTCTTGCACTATTATGCCAGACAGCTTGTACATTTGACATTTGTCATAGATTTCAATTAATGTAGTTGACCCTTGCCTCACAAACTTGCAACTCAACACACAAACACACACATACAAACACATTTGTGTGTGTGTGATTATATTTGATTTGGCTTTGAATTGGAATTGGCTTTGGCTTTGGCCTCAGCCGATTGACAAACTAACCGGATTTGGCAGTCTGGTCAAATCTTAAGTGGGTGAAGAGTGGCTTGGGGTTCAGGCATACTATGCCTGCCAAGTGTTTGGTTAAAGCCAAAACTTGAGCTCTAACCACTTGACATTTCACGCTTCATTGCGATGCCAATCAACTACTTTTCGAGTCGAGCAAATTCCCAATACGCTCGGCTACAAGTTAATTATTTTCTTGATGAAACATTTGTGTTATGATACAAATATGATTCGGTGTGTGTGGTTGTGTGTGTGTGTGTGTGTTGACTTAGTGTGCGTGTATGTGTTGTAACATCTCATTTTGATTGCTGTTTACTGCCTGACTGCATCCTTTTAGCAGTTTTGATCCTTTAATAGAATATTTAATTTTAATTACAAACATTTGATTTCCCACTTCAGTCATCGCTGTCGCTAACACATCGTCTAAAGCATGTTGGGTGCATTGAATGAGGGGGTGGGGGGGTGATATATGAACTTTAAAAATTCATGATAAATGTATATGTGGTGTGTCTCTTCTTTAAATGTATGTGTGCATACACATATATGTACCTGGCCACCTCCCATCACTTTGCTGTCGCTGAATGGCAAGCGAATTGAATGCGTGTGCATGAAAGGATAAGCTGGCCAAGTTGAGAAACCAGCGCGAAACGTTATCTCTCTCACTCTTACTCTATCTCTATCTGCATCTCTATCTCTCTCTATCTCTATATATGTATATGCATATATGCTTTTGTTAATGCCCAGTCTATATAATGTTGTTGACGACAGCTTGACTTCCTACACGAGGGTTGACTTAAAGTTAGACAAAGAAAATAAGTGGAGTCAAGTAGTAGCTGTAATATAATCAAATATTGAATATTGTAGCAGGCAGCTTTTGTAGTTGTGTACCTGTTCATCACGGTCCATCACTAAGCTATCGAACCCTTTGTAACATATCTAGATTGAGGCGATTTAGTTCAACTTCAAATTAATCAAACGTGATTAGGAAAATATTAGTTTAATTTTGTTTGCTAGCGACCCTCGCATGTTAGACAGCTTAATGTTGCACATGCCACACACATGCCACACAGTGTGTTACACGGGGGCTGCTTTCTATGCTTATTTGTTGATGTTCGCATGCTGCACTTTATGTAGCATACCTTTGGGATGATAAGCTGTGCATGTGTGAATGTGAATGTGTAAGTGGGCATCAGTGTGTGGCAGATCTTGCCTTTTGCCTGTGCCACAAGCGATTGAAGAGTCATAGCAATGACCTTTGATGCACTTGGTTGCGTTGCAAAAGCGTAGAAAAAAGAAAAACTTGCTCCCAAAGAATAACAATAAAAATAAAAAAAAAAAATAAATAGATGGGAAAAATCAACAAAAACTGTCTATTAACGCTTATATTCATTCCCCTCTTTTTCTCTTCTTCTTTGCAGGTGAGTGGCAAATTTCAGTTACATAATGTACATTACATTGGGTAAGTTTAGCTTTGATCGAAGATGGCGAAAGAAGGTCGATTGTAATGCGCTCACTATGGGAAATTTCGGAACTATCGATAAAAATGCGATTTCTCATCAGAAAAACTTTTTTGTTTTTCAATATATCAGGTTCAAATCTGTCTGTCAAGCCTGTTTTTATAATACTAATAACGTTGCAAAAAATCATAAGCAACGGTCAACTATATCATATAGCTTCAATAGGAACTATCGATAAAAATGCGATTATTCATATGAAAAACTTTTTTTCCAAGATATCTAGAGTAAACTTTCTCAAAATATATTATTTTGATATTTTGGTTTGGTTTTTCACGTGAAAAATGAATAAATGCCACTTATTTGGCTAAATTTCCCATTGTCCAATGTTTGTTAAGCCACACCACATTCAACAGTCATCGATGCCAAAGTTGAAAGTTAGAACCTGCAAGTTGAATGTCGACTTCCATACTCTACACTCCAAGTAAAGTCGCGATCCATTTGTCAATGTGCGGCACGTACTCAATCTTCTGGCTTGTCAAACTTGCCAATGTTTGTTGGCACAAAAAAAAAAAAATAAAAATAAAATAAAATTGAAAAAAATTGGAATTTTGTTTGATGTTAACCTCACACACACACACACTCACACAAACAACACATACATGTGTATTTTTCTATGCTCCTGCTGCTGTTGACGGCTTGCAAAGTTGCTCACATGTCAGCTTGTGTGTGTGTGTGTAAATACCTTTATACACACATACATTCGCATTTCACCTACTTACCAAGAATAGATTTGAAATTGAAGCTTTTGCAATGATGTGTGAACAGCGGCGAAAACAAATCGAATCTTTAAAGCTTAAAATTTTAATAATCGATATTAATCGTTAATCGTTGAGTTTCGAAGTTTTTAGCTTCATTTATGCTTACAAGTGATATATATTTAATTTCACAAAAATAAATGCAATTGATAGCAAAAGCAAATTGTTATTTCACATTAAATTTGGCTAAAAGGATTTGCGTTAAGAGCAGAAAAAAGTTATGCTTGTCGTGTCACGTGGTCAAGTTTAGAGCTCTGGAAAAAGTATTAAGTTCATATGATTCTATTAGCAAAATAAACAAAAATAAACCAAACACACACACATGTTCGTGTGTGTGTGTGTGCCTGGTAATTGCATATACACACATACACACACACACACACAACTGTATCTGTATGTGTGCAGCGTTGTGTACATATCCATCCACTCACGTAGCTTTTGAGCTCTTACTCAGCATCGTTTGCTATGCCATAAAGAAATTACGAAGTTCCCAACTAAACAACTTGCCAATACATAATAATAATGCAGAGTCGGACGACTGCACAGAGTTCTCCACATCCTCAACGTTCCGTCAAGCTAGACAAAGGACACGTGAGTCCAGGACGGTCAGGCAGTCAGCCAGTCAGCCATTCAGTTTCGTGAAGGTTTCGAGGGTCCATTTTGTGACTGATGAGTGTGTCTGGTCACTTGCTGTCCTTCTGTCGTCCCCTTCCCTTTCTAGTATTGGTTTCTATTATTTCCGTTTCGTTCGCTACCACATCGGACTCTTGGTATTTGCTCCTTGTGTATCCCATTGCTTTCCACAGCTGAGTTGCTCTAATAATGCAAATACACAATAAATAAACGTGCATTGCACAGCAGTGCACAGAGTACTCGAAAGTACTTCAAGCTTTAACTCAATTCTCGACTCACTCTCGAGTCAATTGAAGCGAATGCAAAATAATACTCTTTATTAGAGTGAGTTGATCAAGTGAGCCAGCAATGCTAAGTAATGGTATTTTTTTTTTTTTTTTTAAAGTATTTTGACTTTAATTAAAGTATAAAAATTAATTTAACTTTTGATACCTGCCTACGAATATTATCTATACATATTTTACTTATTTTAACTTAGTTTAATTTTTATGTATTTTGTTAGAAAATAAAGTTTACTTTTGATATCTGATTAGGAGTAAAATTTATACTCTTTAAAGCACAAACACGTATACGAATTTCAAGTTTCACTAAGTTGAGTTTTTATATTCATTACATATATATACTTCGTCTAGTAACAGTAAGTTTGAACGTATAAGTTTTAAATAAAGCAAATTTCTTGTATTCTTTAGAATTGAACCCTTCGATTGGGAACTTCAATCAAGTATTGCTTTCATTATTTTCATACTTGTTGTACGATTTATTGAGCTTTGTCTAAGATTTGATTTCTTTACTCAGAAATTAGATTATGCATTTATTTATTAAGCTTATTCTATTGCCTTGCAGACCTTTTTGCCACAATTAATATCAAGCTCCCTGAAATTTTGGCAGAATCATTTCGAAATAATTTGATCAGTTTTGATTGATATTATAATATTTTGGCATTGTTCTTAGATCCTTTAGAATAAATTCAAGTACATCTCATATATCATTTTTAGTAACATTAAGCACGCATTCAATATGCTTACTGCTAAACCTGATTGAATAGCATTTACACTTGATTTGAGTTCGATTTTAAGTCCAATTTTCTTGCTGCTAAATAAACGTTTATAATAATAGTAATTAAGAAATCAACAAGTTTTTCCATTCAAATGAATATAGTATCAATGAATTATTTAAGAACCTTTTTGTAACAAATTGGCATTCGTTCTTTGATTGTTGCAATGCCAATTACACATATAAAGCATTTAACTATGGCAAATTTGCAAAGCGAACGTCTGCACATGTCAACTTTGTTACTTTCTTCATTCTTGTTCTAGTTATATATCGACCTCTCTCACACACACACAAACACAGATAAAACAGTGAGGGTATTGTTATTGAATTTGTTGCTGTGTGTTTCGCTTGCTTTATCAATTTTTTATTGGCAACCTTTTAGCAGACATGTGCAAAAATTTCCATTGTTTGCCGAACAGTAATTGGTGGGTTGGACCTGAAATTGGAATATGCTAGTACTATATAGTATAGTCTATATGCTTTGAAAATTGATAAACGAAACCAATTTCGCACTTTGCCAACTCCTCCGATGTAATCGTTTTACTTAACCGTTTCCATTTAAATTGCATTTCTTATACTATACGAACCATTCGACTACAAATCAAATATTTGATTGAGTTATAAATCCCTTAAATGTGAATAATAATCAATATTATTTTTCATACTACGTAATTTGTCTTAATGGAATCTTAACTCTATTGAAGAAGAAATTTGTCAATTATTGTCACTTTGCCAAGTGTTGCAAAATGTTTCAATTTTATGTGTCAAATTCATTAATTAATGGACTCATAATTAGCAATCGATAATTGGTAATCATTTCTCGTTGTTGCCATTTTGAATTTGTTGTTTTGTTGTCGATTTTCGATTGTCTACCGAACGGAAACCAGTTTTTTGGGGTGGGTATGCTATGATATATGATGGATACTTAGATGCTCTACAACAAACAATAGTAACAACAACAACAACAGCAGCAGTTAGTTCAAGTCCTTTGAGTGAAATGTGCTTGGTTCAATGATACTCTGCAAAGCATCGCAAAAAAAATACAAAAATCGGAAATTTTGGTAAATCTGATTGGAATAATTTGTCCTACATCAAGAAAAAATATCAACAAACGTTCTGTGACTTTATTTCGGTTATTATAGTATTAAATTAAGTATTTTCGTTACAAAAATATGAAAAGAAAATAGAAAATTTTTAATTTCAGTTGTTTTTTATCTTATTTTACAGTTATTCTTCCTATACAGTTTATACCTGCTGCTCATAGCATTCGAATATTCTTTTGTTGTTTGATTTTTTACAGGGTATTTTAAGAGCATGTCGTCGTCGTTTACTGACTAAACTGGCTGGCTTTTCTCAGCTGTTGTGCCACAACCTTGAGTCACAAAACACCCACTTACCACACACACACACACACTTGCTTATATGTTAATTTATTTTGCTGCTGCTGCTGTTGTTGTTGTTTTTGTTGCTGTATAGCCTGCGCCTTCGGGTGGTTATTGATTTTTGTTGCTCTTCATGGGTTTTTTTGCATCCTTTCATTCAATTATTTTTTTTTACTTTACTGCTGCTGCTTCTACACTAGGCTCTCTTGTTGTTGTTGTTGCTGTTGTTGTGCACAGCGCGCGCTTCAGCATTATTATTTTAATAAAATCAACAACGCCAGCAACAGCAATGTGTGCCTCTGTAAAAAATGAACTTGCCTTCCATGTCTCGACCATGTGTCTGCAATATTCACACACACGCACACACACACACATGCACAACCTTTCTCTTTCTTTCTCTCTCTTGCTACTGTTACTTACTGTTGCCCCATCTATCTCGTTTATGCTCTTGCGTTTTTCTATTATTTAGTTAAGGCTGCCTACGGACACGAGCCCATCGCGCAGCTAATTTAAGCTACACACACACACACACACATACACACGCATACTGTACCTACACACTTGAAGCAATTTCAATAACTCAGTTTCGCCAGTGTTGCTCAACACAAAATGGACGAGTGAAGTTTCGTTATAGAAGCGCAGCTTCTCTATCTGTTGCCTTCGCCCTTTTGCAACAATTTTGAAAGCATTATGCTTATGAGAATTTATGTTATGACCAGACATGTGCACACACACTCACACACACACACACACTCGAACACACTTCTACAACGCATCCTCTCTTGCGCGGGTTGGCAATTAGTTAAGCATGATACAAATGTGGCTCACTATATATACATTTGTATGTCCTCATTTTTTTTGCTTTGCTCCTCTGTACTTTTACTCAGCTCATTTGACGCGATTTACTTCACACACACACACACACACACACACACACTTACTAGCTTATGGGCGAAAAGTTATGCGTGTTTCAGCCAGTGGCCATTTTGGCCAGCTAATGAAGTCGCCAACATCGTTAGCAACATCGTGTTACTTCCATTTTGATGTTGGCTGGCAAAGCTACAGCACAACAAATAAGAAGGAAAGAGAAAATTCAAATGTGAATCGTCGAATTTCGAATGCTCTAACAAAATAATGTTAGGCTAATCAAATTTTAATGAAACTTAATTTGATTTAACTTTCGAATAGCTAAAACAAAAACTGATTTAATTATTCGTCACTTTAATAATAATAATAGAATTCTTAAAAGTTTTTTGTTTCATTAATAAAACAACTTTTAAATACTTGAAACCTTCTGATAAAAGTGAACTTTTTGGTTGAGATAATTAGCAACTACACACAGAGAAAAAGCATTGTTCGTTTTTTTACACTTTAATTTACACTTTAATTCAAGAACATTTGCCAATGATTCATTATTTATAATGTTTATTCAAAGTGTTTCAATTCAATATTTATTTTTTTTTATAATTTGTCACACAATCTGCTTAGCAAATAGTATTAAATGTTGGTTAGGGAATACGAAATTGTATCGAGTTGCACCACTTTCTCCAAACATTTCCCTCTCTCTCGCATTGTCATTAACCAATTGCTTCCATCCATTTGCTGTTCTAGTTGCTAAGCATCCTTTAGGTATTCACAGCAAGTTGGCATCAATAAGTTTTCAGCTGATTTTCTAATGGCCTGCAAGGCATACAAATGTTGATCTAGTTGCTTACTTTGGGACTGCTTTGGCTTTTCAATTGTTGTCTGTCTGCCATTGGCTTCCAAGCCGGCGAACGTCGAACGATAATGCTCGACTAGTGCATAATTAAACTGTGGCCACTTTGATTGTCGTTGTTGGTGTTGTTGCTATGTGTTAATACAAGCATTAACATGACAGCTTTAGCATTAGCATTAATTGAACTGCATATAATAAATAATTATGTGAAACTTTAACATGCCCTGAAGCAATTGAAAGCAAAGAGAGCTACAGAATTCAATAAATTTTCAACAGCCTGCAATGAATAGAAAAAAAATAAGATTAACAAATAATAAATAAATAACATTTTGGTATTCAAATGAATTTAATAAAACTCAACTTCAACATAAATACAAATGAAATTGCAATTGAATTGAAATGGAAATTTAATGTATTCGGGCTTCTTCTTAATTCCGGTTGTCATGGTCTTTTCCTTTATCTACTATATAGTATTTACATACATACACACCATATATGTATATATTTTCTTTTCTTATTTGCCATTCTTTGTTTTGTTTTGTGTCTAATGCCATTTGAAGTGTTGCTAAAGTTGAGTTTCGAAACCTATTTTTTTCGGGCATTCATTTCACTTATTTTCCCGGTTTCATTTCCCCCTCAACCATTCATTCGATTCATTAATGAACTTACTTGCAAATGGCAACAATTTTCGGATTTTCGCATTGTTGCCAGACGAAATTAAAGTCTCGACGAAGAAAGAAGAGAAAAGAGAAAGCAAAAAAGGAATGGCATGATTAACAAATTTTGTATAGAGTATATATGCATGTATGTATGTAAGAACATATATAGATTTAATTTTGTTGCTAGAGGGGGCTGGATTTCCTTTGCATGCTTCATAATCATCTGCAGCTAAGTATTACCGAGTGTTTCTTTTCTTTTCTTTTTTTCGGTGGTAGCTGTAAAAATTTATGCAAAGCACAGCAGAAATACAGTAGACAAAAAACGCTGCGTCGCTGGGGAAGGAGGGCAACTAGGCGGGGGGTGTCTATGGTTGCTGTTGTTTGGCATTCCACTGAGCGTGCAACAAATGGAAAGGCGAAACTCGCACAAAAAAATACAAAAATAAAAAGAAAAATATTCTTGGAAATCTCGCATAATTTTGCGTTAAGAGACGAAGGAAATATTGGAGAAACGGCGCAATAAAAATCACAGCAAACATGTGCCAAAACTCATACTCATAGTGGTGGTGAGACAGTGGGCGGAGCTGTAGGCGGTGGGTGTGGTAAGTAAGCCCACCTGTTTGCTGTTTTTCCCGAAGCAAGGCAAAGAAGCAAAACGCGCTTAAAAGAAAAAAAATTATAATAATAAATAAACAACTTTACAAACTATGCAGCAGACTTCGACTCCAACCCAAAAGCATAACCACCATCAGCCCCCCTTTCGTTCCTCGCCCAACCATTGAAGTTTGTTGCGTTACGCCCATGCTTTGATGATGTTGCAAAGCTTTTAATTAAAGCATTTGCATTTTATAGCAGACAGACACACACACACACCCACACACACACACACACCCACATACATAAAAAGACAGTAGTGGTGGTGGGATGGAGGCGGGGGGGGGGCATTGGTTGATGTTCCTTCCACCTGTGTGCGGGTATTTTTGGCCACAAACGCGCCGCAAGTTATGCAACAAAAATGCGAAGCCCAACTCCCGAGCCACGTTGTTGCATACCGTGCGGCGACCAAGAGATTTCAGGCTACCTTACCTTTCCACCCACCTCCTACTTATTCTCGCCCATCTAAACATCTGCCTGTTAGCTTACTTAAATACCCAGCAAGGGCTAAAGCTTAATAATCAAGTAAAGTGTTTAAAATTGTATACATATCGGAGATATTTACAGAGTTAAGTGAATGAGAAAAAAAAGAAAAAATTATTTTCATAAAAATTCAACTCTAAGAAAAGGAAAACTAGTTTTCAGCAAGGCAAACTTTAATTGTTCAGTTGAGATATATAGGTTTTGCTAACGTCACATTTTCACAGGGTATACGTTAATCGTTCAAGTATATTTAATTGCATTCCAGCATGTTTTTTAAGCTTCCAACATTCCTTAATTTTTTTTCTTTTCTTTTTCTTTTCTTATTTTTTGTTCAAACCAGCGTGCGCTTTTGTGTTTTAATTGATTTTGCTTGTGTGTGTGTGTGTATGTGTATGGGAGTATCTCTCCCTTTGTGTGTGTGTAAAGTGTGCTAATTTTATGATTTGAATAGTTGGACAAGTGGGTGAATGTGTGCAATTAAGTGAAAAGTGCACATCGCAATGAAGTAGCGGAAAATGCAATTGTATTTGCGCAACGTGTTCGCTGTTTAAAGTAGCTAAGGCTGACTGCGTACAAAGGGTAAGGGTGTGTGATACAAAGAGAGAGAGAGAGAGAGCTTTTGGTGGCATATAATCAGCAATGATAATGCATATATATGTAGGGTTTTGACTGCATATTGATATTAGTTGTTCACAATGTTTTGCTTAGTGTTCTAAGTAAATCTAAGAAAATCGTTTATTTCACCTTATTTGCGACACTTCAGTCAAACGATCTTTCCTCTACGACGAGACGACGCTAACTCTTACAAACTAATCGATACCGATACCTTTAGTAACAGGTGTACTTTACAATGATTATCCTTTTGCCTTGTTCAAACAGTTGACTGACCAGTGCTAAACTCACACAACTGCCCATTGCTACATATATATATGTACATATATATTAAGTGCACAACAAGCGTGACAAGAGCTACGAAAAAAAAGATGCACATGCTTAATGATGATGATGACGATGATGATGATATAGTATTAATCAATGTATCCTTCAAGAAGCTGTCAAATTGACACCAACTCATGGTTTGGTTATGGATTTCATAAAAAATTAGTCAAATTAGGAAGATTTTTATTTTTATTCATACGATAAATGTTTCTATTTTAGCCAGGATTTATCTATGTATCCTGAGCCATATTTATTCAATCCTTAAATCTTACTTATCTATAGCTGAGTTTGAAAGGCAACAGCGTGAACCTGTATCTAATATGAGGTTGCTGTTGGTCTCATCTATTTCCATTGCACTCTCAGTTGTCCTAGCTGTTAGACTTTGAGTGTGGCGGACATGCGATGTTTACAAACGTATATCTTCATATATAGATCTCAATGTAAGTATTATGTTATGTTCATGCCTAAGCATTTGTGAACAATTACTTATAATGCTTTACTTTATTCATGATGGATAGATAGCCCAATAATAAACATGCTTATTGCAAGCTATCAAAAGATCATTTGAGAATTGATTCTTGCTAACGTCGCCTTGTGCCATATGTTTCGATTTGTTGTAAAGTAGTAAAATCTTAACAACTTATTAAAACTAAGTGACATTAAAAGTTATGTTTTGTTTCATTAGTTTTTGTTTTAATTTTTGTTGCATGATTGTATATGCGAAAAATCTCTCTCTCTCTGTCTCAGTTCTTGGCATGCATTTTTGCTATGTTGAATTGAAAATTGTCAGCCTAAAAGTAGGCAACGCAAATTCTCTGCAGTAGGTTTTATCTCCAAATAAGTGTGCGTGTGTGTGTGTGTTTGCGGTTGCATTTGATACATGTGCATATTAAAGTTAAGCCATCTAGACATTTGACTGCATCAACTGCCTGCTAGTCAGTTTTGTCCCGAACCACTTGATGCAGTTTGTTGTGGTTGCTGTTGTTGTTGTTGTTGTCATCGCCTCTGTTGACTGATTGACTAAGTTCAGGTGGCAGACGCTAACTGCCTCTGACTTAAACGTTGCCATTGCTGTCTCATTTCCATACTATCATCACTCATCGCACAACACAAACCCTCACACAGAGAGCGAGAGAGTTATACATCTAACTTTATTGCAGCTGTCTGGCCAAAATGTCGCGTGTGTTTATGCATATATGATATGCAAATATTGTTGTATCAGTGTATAGGCAGACACACACACACACACACTCACACTCACACACACAAACTCACGCATATATTAACATTAAATTGCGTTTCATAGCTATCCCAGTGGAAAAGACAAAACAAATTTTGCTTCGTTTTCGAAAATAAAACATTTACAATTAAATGATATATTTTATTTTTTATAGTAACAACATTTGAATCCAGAAAAGTATTGTACAAATACCAAACAACAACATTTGGGGCTTAAAACGGACTTTTCGATTCGAAATTGGTTTTTCAAACCACATTGCATGAACTGGACTGTGCCAAATAAATAGTAAAGTAAAGTTCCCTATAAAATAAATAATCCTGCGTTTCTTCACTTTTTGTAATTCTTTGCTCCATTCCTAAACTTAAGATATGAATTTTCATTTATTTATTTTATGTTCTAAATAATTGCTAACTATTTCTGGGTATATGATTCTAAGTTCCTGCCTTACGTACTATTCAAAATCAAGCTTAAAACAACATTTGTCTTTAGGGTTTAAGCTCCCCCGTTTAAAAGCAAAGTTATTGAGCCTCACTTGTGTCATGCCAATTAGTTGCAACTGGTTTGCTGAATGCCAGCCACACTCTGTCTGCTGCAACTTGTCTCTTGTAATTGTAGCTCGTAATTTTTGCTGGCACTTTGGTGTGCACACACACAAACACAAACACAAACACACACATACACGCGCACACGCACACACACACACAACACCTCTTGGCATGGAGTCGAATAACAACAACAACAGCAGCAACAAATTATGCAACACATTTGCTTAATTTATATTTATAACTTTGCCGCACACAGCAAACGCATGTAAAACTCAGCCAACTGCTTAAGCACCCCGCTCACCGCCCCACTGCCCCACAACTCTCCGTGTGTGTGTGTTCTTGTCTTTGGCATTTGCATAATCGCTGGCAATGAGCGCATGCAACTGGCAAACCAAACGTAGCGTTCCCACCAAGAGCATCAAAAAAAGTATAATAAAAAAATAGCCCCCCATAGGAGTTGGTTTTTCTTGTAGCACTTCCCGCATTTTCCTATCTCTTATTTACCATTTGTTGCTGCTGTTTTTGTTTGTCCTTTCTGCAAACCATAATTCAGAATTTATAATTGCAGCTGTTTTGCGTTTGATTTAAATAGTTGGGACGAGCGTAAAATGTAATCAAGCGAGCGTCAATGAGCTTTTTCCATGTCTTTGTGCAAGTTGTTAACAGCTGACTAAGAGATGACTTGCATGAGCAGAGAAGAAGAGAGAGAGAAAGAGAGAAGGGAAAGTAAGTGCCAGTTGCTTGGGTCAAAGAAAGTAGAAAAGTATAAAATAGAGTTGAGTTTTAAGTATGGGATGCGGGATGCGGGATGCGGAACGCGGGATGCTGGGATGTTTTAAACTTTATGAATAAAACAAACATGTTTTCTAGTTGACTGACTGACTGACTGCTAACAACACTATCAACATAGCGATCTAGTTTATTTGCAAAATGAAAAAATACTAATTTTACTGAAAACAAAGGCTTGATTTCTAGCGAAAAACATCTGCAACTTGATTAGTTTTCAGGTCATTTAATAACTGAAATTCGCAAAACTTAGTAAATTTACCAGAAATTAAATAAATGTCAATATATTTCGCTTCTTATTAATA